>JAHRHZ010000173.1:1360329-1388379 GCA_024137785.1 Ginglymostoma cirratum
AAATTTCTGATGAAGGGTCTAGGCCCGAAACGTCGAGTTTTCCTGCTCCTATGATGCTGCTTGGCCTGCTGTGTTCATCCAGCCCCACGCCTTGTTATCAAGGTTGTATAAGGCTCTGGTCTGATCACATTTGGAGTATTGTGAGGAATTCTGGACCCTGTATTTAGGGAAGGATGTACTAGAGTTGGTGGGAATCCAGAGAAGGTTTACAAGAATGATCCCAGGGATACAGGGCTTGTCATATGACGAGCGGTTGAAGACTCTGGGTCTGTACTTGATGGAGTTTAGAAAGATATGGGGAGATCTGTTTGAAACTGACAGAATACTGGGAGGCCTAGATAGGGTTGATGTGGAGATACATGTGGATGTAGTAGGAGAGTCTAGGACCTAAGGGCACAGCCTCAGAGTGAGGGGATGACCCTTTAGAATGGAGTTGAGTAGGAATTTCTTCAGCTAGACAGTGATTAATCTGTAGACCTCATTGCCGAGAAGGTTGCAGAGGTCAAGTCACTGAGCGTATTTAAGACAGTTAGATCGGTTCTTGATTGGTAATGGGGATCAAGGGTTACAGGAAGAAAGCAGAAGAATGGGGTTGAGAAACATATCAGCCATGATTGAATGGTGGAGCAGACTTGATGGGCAGAATAGCCCAACTCTGCTCCTATGTGCATGCTGTTGGGGAGGATTTAAACTAGCTTGTGAGGAAGGGTAGGATCCAGACAGAATGTTCAGCAGGCGAATGGCCAAAACTGCAAGTGACAGCAAGTGAGTCAGAAAGGCATCAACATTATTGGTCAGTTGAGGTACAAGAAAGCTTGGCAAAGTTGGATGGCATTTATTTTAAAGCTAGGAGTCTGATTAAACAAGGCAGATGCTTTGGGGGCACAAATTAAAACATAGGGGCGTGATGTCATTGCTATCACTGAGACGGTTGAGTGGCAAGACTTTTTTTCTATTTATTTGCGGGATGCGGGCGTCACCGGCTGGCCAGCTTTTCTTGCCCATCCCTAGTTGCCCTTGAGAAGGTGGTGGTGAACCGCCTTCTTGAACCGCTGCAGTCCACCAGCTGTAGGTTGACCCACAATGCCATTAGGGAGGAAATTCCAGGATTTGGACCCAGCAACAGTGAAGGAACAGTGATATATTTCCAAGTCAGAATGGTGAGTGGCTTGGAGGTGATGGTGCTCCCATACGTCTGCTGCACTTGTCCTTCTAGATGGAAGTGGTCATGGGTTTGGAAGATGCGGTCTGAGGATCTGTGGTGAATTTCTGCGGTGCATCTTGTAGATAGTACACACTGCTGCTACTGAAGGTCAGTGGTGGAGGGAGTGAATGCTTGTGGATGCAGTGCCAATCAAGCTGGCTGCTTTGTCCTGGATGGTTTCAAGATTCTTGAGTGCTGTTGGGGCTGCACTCATCCAGGCAAGTGGGGAGTATTCCATCACAATTCTTGTTTGTGCATTGTAGATGGTGGGCAGTTTTTGAGGAGTCAAGAGGGGAGTTACTCGCCGCAGTATTCCTAGCTTCTGACCTGCTCTTGTAGCCACAATGTTTACGTGGTGAGTCCAGTTGAGTTTCTCATCAATGATAACCCCCAGGATGTTGACAGTGGGGGATTCAGTGATGGTAACACCATTGAATGTCAAGGGGTGGTGGTTAGATTGTCTCTTATTGGTGATGGTCATAGTCTGGCATTTGTGTGGCGCGAATGTCACTTGCCACTTGTCAGCCCAAGCCTGAATATTGTACAGATCTTGTTGTATTTGAACATGGACTGCTTCAGTATGAGAAGTCACGAATGGTGCTGAACATTGTACAACCATCGGCGAACATCCTCACTTCTGACCTTATAATGGAGAGAAGGTCAATGATGAAGCAGCTAAAGATGGTTGGGTTGAGGACACTACCCTGAGGAACTCTTGCAGAGATGTCCTGGAGTTGAGATGATTACCCTCCAATAACCATGACTATCTTCCTATACGTCAGGTATGACTGCAACCACCAGACAGTTTGCCCCCTGATACCCATTGATTCCAGTTTTGCTAGGGCTCCTTGATGCCACACTCAGGTCAAATGCAGCCTTGATGTCAAGGAGTGTCACTCTCACCTCACCTCTGGAATTCAGCTCTTTTGTCTGGTAGCTCAATATTCCAGGATATAGGGTCTTCAGGCAAGATGGGGACGAGGTACCATGAGTTTGATCAGGGAATCCATTACAGCAGTAAAGAGGGATGACACCTTGGAAAGCTTCTTAAATGAAGCCATATGGATAGAAATTAAAAACTAAAGACGAGCATTCACATTGATGGGAGTGTACTATCGGACCCCTAACAGTCCAAGAAAAATAGAGAGCAGATATGTGAGCAAATTTCAAAGAAGTGTAAGATAACAGGGTAATGAAAGTAGGGGATTTCAACTTCCCCAACATTAACTGGGATAGTCATTAAGTGAAAGGTTTAAAGGGAGCAGAATTCTTAAAATGCATCCTTTTTAAACCAATAAGCAGAATACCCTACAAGAGAGGGGACAGTGCTGGCCTTAATTTTAGGTAATGAGGCTGGGCAAGTGGTTCAATTATTAGTGGGGGAGCATTTTGTGAACAGCAACTATAAGTCTGCTAGATTCACGATGGTAATGGCAAAGGTCAATGATGGCCGGAAATCAAAGTTCTCTACTGGGGGAAGGATGATTTTAATAAGATCAGAGATGATTTGGCCAGCATGGACTGGGAGCAGGTACTTTCAGGTAAATCTGTCTCAGAACAGTGGGATGCATTCAAGGAGGAAGAGTACAGGACCAACATAAGGAACAAAGGTGAGACCATCAATCCTGTGAACTCTGGATATCAAAGGATATACAGCATTGGATTAAGAGAAGAAGGAAGACTTATGGTAGATGTCAAGGGCTCAAAAGAGCAGAAGCCCTAAAGACGTATAGAATCTGCATCTGTAACAAAATAGGTCATGTGAAGAATAAACACAAACATATACAAGGGCACTCTTTGTAACCAGCATCAGTCAAGTGATTTCACACGACATAAAAGCCTACAGGAGTCCTTTGATATTAACTGACTGACCTTGTTTGTCCGAGACTAAAAGTTTCTCCAGTCAGACCTTACAAACTGAACTTCACACCCCAAAAAAAGGAAACTGTTTTTCAGAACTTCTAAATATCTCGATGCAATAACCGATATTTCCACAGTTACACACGAGATTGATATAATTGCAGAAAGATGAATTTTTCATCAATACCTTCTAATGTTAAAAAAAGAAGCACTTAATCTTAATTGCATTCCGACACGTTATATTTTGGGATACTGATCAAGAAATTGGAGATACTAAAAAAATTGAACACCATGGCAGTGGTGACAAATGGGCAGTGACAGCTTGGATACTAAATTTGCTTGGAGATGGAAAGCAGAGTAGCAGTGAAAGGTCATTTTTCAAATTTAAGAAATGTATAGTGGCAGTCTTCAAATCGTTGAGATGGAATGCGTCACATGATGTCGGTTACTGAGTGAACTGTGTGTAGAAATTGTGGAGGTGCTGGCCGTAACCTTTCGGTCGCCCTTGCAATTGGGATAATGCCATAGGATTGTAGGATTGTCAAAGTTTCAAAAGAGGGGAGTACAATACACTTAGTAATCACAAATTGGTCAGCTTACTGTCAAAACATGCGGAAGCTTGCAGTAACAAAAAATTTCCAGCCGGTTGGACAAGGATAGAGTAACACAAAAAGAAATCCTGCACAGATGTTTTGTTGGCAAATTGCTTCATTAAACTATCAACTTGTTGATGAGACAGGACGTAATATATTGAAATTTGGTTGGTAATATTTGTATAGAGTAGAAAAACATGAAATAATACTAAATCTCTCCACATCAGTGGTTACACCTCCGTTAGACTGATGTATCCAACTCTAGGCAACAATTTTCAGCAAAGATTTCAAGGAATTGGAGAAAATGTAAACAACATTTGCCAAAATTCATACCAGGAATGAGGGAATTACATGGAGCCCAAAATAATGCCTGGGAAGGTAGCAGAGACGGAAAACCTCAAAATCTTAAAAAAGTACATTGATGAGCACGTGAAATATCATTATATAATCATTACAGCATAGTGGAATTAATGTAGCTAAGTCAGCGCAGACTCTTGCGCCATATCCTCTATTATCTTTGAATAGATAAGATAACGGGGAAATGTAACAGAAATGCTTATAATTATTAGGTGTATTTATACATTCAGTAATTAGACATTGTTTGCACTGGCAGGAAGGCAGTAATCAAGAGTCTTTTAATAAACAGTGATAGGGGTAAAAAAGCTGGTGGGGAGAATGCAGTTTTTTAAAAATGAGCGAGTTACGAGTGGGAAATGTATTGCCTGAAGAACAGTGTTAACAGATCCAATACAGTTTTCAACAGGGAAGAGGATATTTACTTTAATAAAAAAGGAAAAATGTCTAGGGTTAAAGAGAAAAGGATTAATTGGATAATTCTTTCGAAGCACTAGTATAGGCACCAAAGTACAAATGACCTCTTTCTGTGCTGTATTGTTATGAACCTTATTGTAAGTTTAGCATGCATGGGAGAAAGCGATAGCTAGGCCCATGGTGTCCAAGAGCTCTATTGTTACTAAACAAGCAATAATCAGGATGGTTGGAGACAAACTGGATGGAATCTTGTTTGTTTTTCTCATTTTGTAGTTTCCAATTGAAATTATCCAATTCTGCTATAACTTCAAGGTCAGAAATTACACAACACCAAGTTATAGTCCAACAGGTTTATTTGCAAACACAAGCTTTCACAGCCACACCACTAATGTGATCCTTTGATCTTTTCCTTATAAATTCTGTGTCTGGTACTACCTCTCTCACCAACACCCGAAGGAGGAGTGAGGCTCAGAAAGCTTGTGTTTCCGAATAAACCTGTTGGACTATGACCTGCTATTCTGTGATTTCTGACTTTGTCCATCCCAATCCAACACCGGTACCTCCACCTCATGATGTAGTTTCAAGTTATATTCTGAGAATTTTTGGGTATTGTTGAGAGTGTGACAATGCTGTGCCTTTAAGAGGTTATTTTGTCCTTTCTTTTTTGAAGAGAGGCACAGAACAGTCTACCAAAACCATCAGAATAAACAGCTCGTGAGGCCTTGGGGTTTTTTCCAAGTTGGAACAATGGAGGCAGCCTGGTTGGGTGTGACCAGCTCTCTCAGAACAGGCTTTCTAGTTTTTATTTAGTTTTAGATTTGGGTTTAAACAGTTGCTGTTGTAGGCTTGATGAAGTAGACTCTATCTTTTCCCTTTCACGGATACAGCTAGAAACTGGGGCTCTTGTCCCGGTACTGGGTTACTTGTGAGACAAATCTGTGTTCTGAATTTTCATTTTTGCCAAGTGATATGTTTATGGGATGTTACGAAATTGGAACAGTTAGTTGGTAACAGTTACTATATCGATTATTCTGTTATGATTTCCAATGGAGTTGTTATTCTGAATTCCTCTTTCTTTTGGTTGTATTTTAACTATAGTGTTGAAATAAATTGTGTTTTGCTTAACTTCGAGTAGTCTAGAATATAGAACAGTACAACACAATACAGGCCCTTCAGCCCACGATGTTGTGCCAACCTTTTATCCTACTCTAAGATCAAATTACCCTGCATATGTTACATTTTAATATCTTCCATGTGCTTATCCAAGAGTTGCTTAAGTGTCCCTAATGTATCTGACTCCACAACCAGCACTGACAGCACATTCCACGTGCCCACCACTCTCTATGTAGAGAACCTACCTCTGACATCTCCCTTGTACCTTCCTCCAACCACCTTAAAATTATGCCCCCTCATGACAAGTCATTTCCACCCTGAGAAAAAGTCTCTGGCTATCCACTCTATCTTTGCCTCTCATCATCTTGTACGCCTCTATCAAGTCACCTCTCATCCTTCTTCACTCCAATGAAAAAATTCCCAGCGCCCTCAACCTTTCCTCATAGGACCTGCCCTCCAGTCCAGGCAGCATCCTGGTAAATCTAGAACATAGAACAATACAGCGCAGAACAGGCCCTTCGGCCCTCAATGTTGTGCCGACCTGCGAACTAATCTAAGCCCACCCCCTACACTATCCCTGTACCCTCTCTAAAGCTCTCACATTCTTCCTATAATGAGGTTTCCAGAACTGAACACAATATTCCAAGTGTGGTCTAACGAGTTTTATAGAGCTGCAGCATAACCTCGCGGCTCTTAAACGCAATTCCCTTGCCGTTGAAAACCAACGCACCGTACACCTTCTTAACAACCCTATCAATTTGGGTAGCAACTTTGAGGGATCTATGGACATGGACCCCAAGACCCCTCTGTTCCTCCACACTGCCAAGTATCCTGTCATTAACCCTGTATTCTGTATTCAAATTCGACCTTCCAAAATGAATCACTTCACATTTTTCTGGGTTGAATTCCATCTGCCATTTCTTTGCCCAACTCTGCACCCTGTCAATGTCCTGTTGCAACTTACAAGAGCCCTCCACACTATCCACAACTCCGCCAACCTTCATGTCATCGGCAAACTTACTAAACCACACTTCCACTTCATCATCCAAGTCATTTATAAAGGTCACAAAGAACAGAGGTCCCAGAACGGAACCCTGCGCAAAACCACTGGTCAACGAGTTCCAGGCGGAATACTTTCCATCTAAAACCACCCTGTCTTCTATTGGACAGCCAATTCTGTATCCAAACAGCCAAATTTCCCTGAATCCCATGCTCCCTTACTTTCTGAATGAGCCTACCATGGGGAACCTTATCAAACCTTATCTGTTCTGAAGAAGGGTCACCGGACCCGAAGCATTAACTCTGTTTTTTCCCTTCACAGATGCTGCCAGACCTGCTGAGCTTCTCCAGCAACACTTTTTTAGTTCCTGATTTACAGCATCTGGGCAGTTCTTTCGGTTTTTATTTTGAACCTTATCAAACGCCTTGCTAAAATCCCTACACATCACATCCACTGCTCGACCTTCAGCAATGTGTTTTGTGACATCCTCAAAGAATTCAATACGGCTTCCGAGGCATGACCTGCCACTCACAAAGCCATGCTGACTATTTCTAATCAAACTGTGTTTTTCCAAATAACCATACCTTTCAGAATCCTCTCCAATAATTTGCCTACTACAGAAGTAAGACTGACTGGTCTGTAACTTCCAGGATTATCTCTACTCACTTTCTTGAACAAGGGAATAACACTTGCCACCCTCCAATCATTTGGTACTACTCCAGAGAAAAGTGAGGACACAAAGACCATCACCAAAGGCGCAGCAATCTCTTCCCTCGCTTCCCGTAGAAACCTTGGGTATATCCCATCTGGCCCAAGGGACTTATCTATCGTCATTTTTTCCAAAATTTCTAGCATGTCCTCCTTCCTAACATCAACCTGTTCCAGCATATCTGCCTGTTTCATGCTGTCCTCACAAATGTCAAGGTCCCTCTCACTGGTGAATACTGAAGCAAAGTATTCATTAAGGACCTCCCCTACCTCCTCCGACTCCACGCACAAGTTCTCTCCAATATCCCTGATTGGCCCTATCCTCACTCTGGCCATCCTCTTGTTCCTCACCTAAGTATAGAACGCCTTGGGGTTTTCCTTGATCCTACCCGCCAAGGCATTTTCATACCTCTTCTAGCCCTCCTACGTCTATGCTTCAGTTCCTTCCTTGCTACCTTGTAGCCCTCCACAGTCCTGTCCGATCCTTGCTTCCTCAACCTTAAGTAAGCTTCCTTCTTCCTCTTGGCTAGATGTTCTATATGTCTTGTCATCCAAGATTCCTTCACCTTACCACCCCTTCCTTGCCTCAGTGGCACAAACCTATCCAGTACTCGCAGCAAGTGCTCCCTAAACAAGCTCCACATTTCTGTCATGCATTTCCTTGAGAACATCTGTTCCCAATTTATGCTCCACAGTTCTTGCCTAATAGCATTGTAATTCCCCCTCTCCCAATTAAATACTTTCCCATGCTGCCTACGCCTATCCCTCTCCATGACTATAGTAAAGGTCAGGGAGTTGTGATCATTATCACCGAAATGCTCTCCCACCGAGAGATCTGACATCTGGCCTGGTTCGTTGCCAAGCACCAAATCCAGTATGGCCTCCCCTCTAGTCAGCAATCCTTTCTGGACACACCTGACAAAATCTGCTCCATCCAAACTATTTGCACTTAGGAGGTTCCAGTCTACATTAGGGAAGTTAAAGTCACCCATGACAACAACCCTATTACTTCTGCACCTTTCCAAAATCTGCCTCCCAATCTGTTCCTCAGTGTCTCTGTTGCTATTGGGTGGTCTACGGAAAACTCCTATTAGAGTGACTGCTGCTTTCCTGTTTCTGACTTCCACTCGTACTAACTCAGTGGATGAACCCTCTTCAGCGACCTCCCTTCCTGCTGCTGTGATGCCATTCCTGATTAGCAATGCCACTCCCCCACCTCTTTTACTTCTCTCCCTATTTCGTTTGAAACATCTAAACCCTGGAACATCCGACAACCATTCCTGCCCCTATGTTATCCAAGTCTCTGTAATGGCCACAACATCATAGCTCCAAGTACTAATCCATGCTCTAAGTTCGTCACCCTTATTCCTGACACTTGTTGCATTAAAATAGACACAATTCAACCCGTCGCTCTGACTGCAACTGTGCCCTATCAACCGTCTATCCTTCCTCACAGACTCTCTGCATGCTCTACCTGCCTGCACACCAGCTACCCCATCCTGTGATCCATAGCTCCGGTTCCCATCCCCGTCAAATTAGTTTAAACTCTCCCGAACAGCTCTAGCAAACCTCCCGCCCAGAATATTGGTGCCCCTCCAGTTCAGGTGCAACCCGTCCTTCTTGTACAAGTTCCAACTTCCCCAAAAGGTATCCTAATGATCCACATATCTGAAGCCCTCCCTCCTACACCAGCTCTGTAGCCACGTGTTCAACTGCACTCGCTCTCTATTCCTAGCTTCACTAACCCATGGCACTGGCAGTAATCCTTAAGATATTTTGAAGAAGTTTGGCCTGATCCATAATGACAGAGATGTAAATTGGCTGCCAAAATATAAAGTTTTCCTAAAATATAAATGAACAGTGTAATTCATACCTGCAGTTTTCTGGTCTCCTCTGCGATCACTGTGTCCTTCAAAACAGCAGCTGCTTCTTCCGATGCCTTCCTTAAATCCTCTGGAATCAAAAGTATGGTCACAAAGTGTCAGTTCACCTGCTACACTTTCTCTTTCTCCCTTCAATTCTATGGCATGACAACTGTGGTTTAGGGATAGCATTCTCATCTAGGCGTCAGAGATCTCACTCAAAAGACTTAAACCAACCTGATACCAGCTTAAATCAGTGCAGTACTGAAGGAGAAGTGTACTTTTAACGTGCCATCTCTTGCTTTTTCTTAATCAATCTATCAAATCTCATCTTGAATGTAGACCCAAGTGTTGCTGACCATTAATTAACTCAACACAATCACAAATTATCATGCCAAGATGCTTTTTCTGCCCTGTCCTCCAAATCTCTCAATTTAATCCGTGCGTCTAATTACTCATTCTTGACCTAATCTAGATCTCTTCAACACTTTATCACATAACTTCACTACTTGCACTGTTCTAACATAATGATCCAATATTTCCAGGTCTTTCTGCATGTTCTCCTTTCTACAGACAATATCCTTGTGAATTTACACAATGAATTCCAGTTGAAACCAAAACGTTCAATTCATTTGAAAGTACATATTCCATGGTACTTCCCAGTTCATCTCATGTCGAGTGAAACACCACTTTCACCAAATTCCCACTTTTGAAGACCTTATTCTCATTGCATTATCAGCTCCATGGCTACATTAGGTGTTACCCACTCAAGCTGGAAGTCTCAAAACACACAATTACCAAACAACATAAACAACTTCTCTTTGCCTTTCATGCTTATACTACAAATATCTTTGCATGGTATTTCTCTAGAGAACTGTCAAGCAATGGAGGCACTGTAATTTCTTGCGAAACACCAATAGCTACACAAACCTGACAAACTCACAGAAGGTCCCTCCAAATATGCTATCCTGAATGCATAGAGACTGTAGATTTTATTGACAAGCAACACACAAGTGCAAAGAAAATTCAAGTAGTGCAAAACACCATGCAACATATTATTAGGGGCCCTTGAGCTGGATCACCTATTTGAAACAGGACTTTGATGCACAAGCTCAGTATACGGCTTCCTGAGAACTAACCAAGGTAGGACAAACTCCAGAAATGAAGCCATTGATTTCAAGCATACAAATGGGTGGAAAAAAATCTGTTTCAACTGAAGGAAGGGTGCAGAACCTAGATTTGATTACAAAATTAGAAATGACTTATAGTAAATGGACCAAACTGTTAGGCATGTAATAAGCTGCCTGGAAAGTCTATAAAATAAGTGGTTCAATTAGATTAAGGTGATATTTGGTTAACCTTCTGCAAAGGGAAATAATGGATTTTGCGGGGAAGAAAAGATTGACAGCTGCCAAAAAAAAAATCTCATCTGTTTGGTAAAATAACATTTCCTTTAAGGCTTTCTGTGTGTTTCATTATTCAACTCTATTGATTAGCCCCCAGCACAAACAATTCATCACATAATTGTCCATGGAGCAGTATATAGGAACTGCATCTCCCCTTTGAAGCTTTAATGGAATCATTTGAGCAACAGTGGCTCAGTGGTTAGCACTGCTGCCTCACAGCACCAGTCACCCTTGGGTGACTGTCTGTGTGGAGTTTGCACATTCTCCGCGTGCCACCGTGGGTTTTCTCCAGGTGCTCCGGTTTGCTCCCACTGTCCAAAGATGTGCAGGCTAGGTGGACTGGCCATGCTAAATTGCCTGTAGTGTTCAGTGATGTGTAGATTAGGTGGGGTATAGGCGATGGGTCTGGGTGGGATGTCTGAGGGTCAGCGTGGACTTGGGCCGAATGGCCTGTTCCCACACCGTAAGGATTCTGTGATTTGTACATAATGCACCTTTAAATGCAGTGCTTCTAGGACTGGATTGTGACAAAAATGAAAAAGAAACTTGGAAGGAGATACGAAGGTGAATGTAGGAATAATCAAAGAGGGAGGATCAATGATCTTGGGGGCGGGGGGAAGAGAGAGAGAGAGAAATCCCAGGTTTCAGAGCTTAAATCGTTGAAGGTGCAGCCAAGGAAATCGAAGACATATAAGAGGGTACGGACGTGAGTTGAGTCAGGAGAAGTGGAATGGGGTGTTACTCAGGCCACAGAGGGATTTGAACATGTTGCATAAAATCAAGTTTGAAGTGGACAATGGCAAAAGTTTGAAGGATACAACACAGTAAGCAGTTCAGCTCAAGATCAAATGGAATACAAAGATGATGATACTTTTGTTCAATCAAAGGCAGTCACAAGGGACCAGAGAAAATGGCTGTCATGACCTCCATTTTTAATTGGTGGACATTTCAGTTCATCCAGGTTTTAATGAAATATAAGCAGCCTGATAAGACTGGATGAACAGATGACCTTTTCTCTTTCAACTAAAATTTGACTTGACGAGTTAACAAACGTAGCAAACAACATTGACTCCTAAGAGCAGGAACACAACTTAACCAAGGCATAAGCTAACTGATTTGTTCATTCAGGTTTGTTAAGGAAATATACCCAGAATTAAACTAAATTAGGGCAATTATTATTCATAGATCTGCTATGTACGGAAAGCTTTTTAAAGAAAAGTAGTATTTTCAACAAGAGCTATCAGTATGTACCAAATATATGAGAAAAGTATCTATTTGAAATTAAGTTGCAAATCCAGAAGACAAGCTGAGCCTACCTCACCCTACAAGATACTCTACCCATTTCCTGTTGGTGTTTCTTCACAGCTTGCTCCATTTGCTGCAGATTTTGTTCCCTAATTCGCTCCAATTCTATGTGCTGTTGGTTCTGTAGTACTGCCACCTCCTGGCGTCGTTTATCATTCAGCACCTCTCGCAGCTCAGCAAGGGCCTCCTCCTTCTCACGCTGCAGATTAGACTGCAGAAGCTCAAGCTGAGCTCTGTGCATATTGTTCAGACTCAGGCGCAGGGATTCCAATTCAAGACTATGTCCTTTCTGTTGGAAAAGAACAACTCATCTTAGAAGACAGACACCATGTAAACAAGCCAGGTTAATTCAGCAGCACCTCAGGAGCATCAGCTAGAGCATTAGCTTGAATTATATACTTTTAAATTCTGGAAATGGAAATCACATGGAGATCTGTTCTTGTGAAGTGACTTCATGTTCAAACCATAAATTGAAAGTCAGTTACAAGTTTAAAATTATTCTAATTCTTTGGAATATTTTCCTTCAACTACATTTAAATATATCTTCTCTATGAAATAATAGAACCGCTGAAGTCCACTGATTAGCCAAGAGTGACCGCCCTTGAGATCAAAGCAACATTTGACCAAATGTGACATCAAAGAATCCTAGCAAAACTGAAGTTAAAAGCAATGAGGGTGAAAAATACGTTCTGCTTACAGCTATACCTAGTATAAGGGAAGATGGTGGTTATTGTCACAAGATAGTCACCTCAGCCCCAGTCATTTCAGGGTACTTCTGTAGGCCCAAACAGCTTCAGCTACTCCGTCAATAGCTCTTCCTCTGTCATAAAATTTGAAGTGGGGATGCCAATGATGACTGCAGAATTTTCAATATGATTCACAATTCGTTGGATAATGAAGCAGTCCACCTCTGTATGTAGCAAGACCTGGACCACATTCAGGCTTAGGTTGGTGGAAGAGCAGTGACATTCAGGCCACACTTGAGCCAGGCAATGTTCATCTCCAACAAGAAACTATCTAACTAGCTTCCCATGTTATTCAGGAGCATTACCATAACCAAGTCTCTCACTATTAACATCCTAGGGATTACTGTGACAGAATCTGAGCTGGATCAACCGCATAAATACTCTATTAGATCAGGTCAGAGGTTTGAAATTTTGCAGCAAGTGACCAGAAGGCAGAGTCAAATGTGATGGAATATTCTCCATCTCCCTGAATGATTGCAAATGCAATAGCACTCAAGAAGCTCAACATCATTCAAGACAAAGAATGATTTGCCCGCCACCAATCAATTGAAATATTCACTTTAATCATCACCAGCGCATAGTGACAACGGTGTAGGATGTAGGCTAGACACGCTGCAGCATTCCATGACTAAATCCTCAACTTCTCCAAGGGCACCAGATGGATGGAAGAACCACCACCTGCAAGTAGTTCCAAACTGTTCCATCCAAGTTACACATCACCCTGACTTGGAACTATATTGCTAGGTCAAAATCCTGGCGTTCCCACCCTATTAGCACTGTGGGCACACCTACACCACTCAGACTGCTGCAGTTGAGGAAGGTAGCTCATCACCACTTTCTCAAGGGTATCTGAGATTAGGTAATGGTAACAAGATAGCCTACAAAAGAATTTTATAAAAAACTGAGACGCTAAACACTTTTGGCTGGTTGGTGTCAACTGAAGTATTATGTCCAATTCTGGGCTCTAAACTCTATGAAAAATGTGAAGGCCTGAGAGGAGATACAGAGAAGATTTGTAGATGGTTCGAGGGATGAGGAACTTCAATTATAAGGACTGCATAAAGAAGCAGGGAGGGCACTTTTAGAGAAGTGATAGAGCTGTTCAAAATCATGAGAGATCTTAATGGAGTTCAGAGACTGTACCCATTGTTATGTAAAAGCTGTTTCTTCATATTTTCTGATCAATTTGTTCAGAGGTGTTATAAAACATCTCTGGAGCTTGAATCTGGGTCTTTATAAAACTCTGGTTAGACCACATTTGGAATACTGTGTTCAGTTCTGGTCACCTCATTACAGGAAAGATGTGGAAGCTTTAGAGAGGGTGCAGAGGAGATTTACCAGGATGCTGCCTGGACTGGAGGGCAGGTCTTATGAGGAAAGGTGAGGGAGCTAGGGCTTTTTTCATTGGAGCGAAGAAGGATGAGAGTTGACTTGATAGAGGTTTCCAAGATGATGAGAGGCATAGATAGAGTGGATAGTCAGAGGCTTTTTCCCAGGGCGGAAATGACTATTACGAGGGGGCATAATTTCAATGTGACTGGAGGAAGGTATAGGGGAGATGTCAGAGGTAGGGTCTTCACACAGACAGTGGTGCACGTGTGGAATGCGCTGCCGGCAGTGGTAGTGGAGTCAGATACTTTAGAGTCTTTTAAGCAACTCTTGGATAGGCACATGGAGGATAGTAAAATCTAGGGTATGCAGGGTAGAGTGATCTTAGTAGGATAATAGGTCGGCACAACGTCATGGGCCAAAAGGCCTGTACTGTGCTGTACTGTTCTATGTTCTATGTTCCACTACCTCGTTCCACAAGATTCCAAGTGAAAGATTGCAAGTATATATCACTGGATAGGATTCCTCTGTCAGCAAATGTTTCCTGTAAATTATTTATCATCAGCTTGTTTGGACATGTTATGACACATCCCCAGGGCAGGTGAGATGTGAACCTGGACCATCTGGGACAGAGGTACGGATACCACCACTGCACCACAGGATTCCTTCTGGCGTTTCTTTCCATGTGCTGAAGTAGCCATTGTGTTCCAGCTGCATGCATTTAATCTCAATCATTATAATGCATACAAAAAAAGGAAGATAATTTAAATCAATATTTGGCATCAGTGTTCATGGTAGAGCACACCATAATCATCTTAAAAGATAGCAGATAAGGTAGGTAATAATGGGAAGATAGATCTTGTCACAATCTCAATCAAAAGGGTCAAAGCATTTGACAATAAAGGAGTCTAAAGGCAGACAGGTTGCCAGGACCTGATGACCTGCATTCAAGGGTTTTAAAGGATGTGTCTGCACAGACAATGGAGGCATGGTCAAAATATTCTAGAATTCATTGGATTTCAGAAGTATTCCAGCAGATTGGAAAATTGCTAATGTGACAATACTGTTCAAGAAAGGAGGGAGACAGAAACCAGGAAAATATAGCCAGTTAATGTAACATTTGTTGTTGGAAAAATGCCACAATCCATTATTAAGGAAGAAATAGGAGACCATTTAGAAAGGCTTAATGCAATGAAAGACAGTCAACGTGGTTTTAGCCAAAAGGGAAAAAAATCACGTTGACAAATTTTCCAGAGTATGTTGAGGGTATAACAAGTGAAGTTGAGGAAGTGGAACCATTAGATGTGGTGTATTTGGACTTTCAGAACGCACTGGATGAGGTACACATAAAAGGTTATTTCAAGACATGGAAGCTCATTTTGAGGGGAAACTCATTTAAAACTGAGGTGCAAAGGATTTTCTTCTCCCAAAGGGTTGTAAATGCCTGGAATTCTCTGCTCCAGAGCTTTTGGAGGCTACATCACTGAAAGCTTAAAAAAATACATTTTTGAAACATCAGGGTGTTGACAGCTCTGCTGAGTTGGCTCAAAAGACAAGTTGAGGCCTGATGCAGATAAGCCAAGATCTTGATGAATAGTGGGGCAGGCTTGAATGGCCTATTCCTGCTTCTATTTCTTACATTCTTCGCAGGGCTCATACTGCAGATTGAGACCAAGCAAGCAGTGAAGGAGTTGATGACCACTATTCAATTTAGAAAGACCACGCAGGTAGCACAGGAATCCCTTAAATCTCTCTCACTCACAAACCAGATTTCAACTTTGGGCACATGTGAGGTGATGTTCATCAGAAGCATGTAGCAATTGCCAAACTTGTTGCAGGCACCAAAACTGACTCAGGTATTCTGGTGGTCCGGAAGAATATTGGAAGGGCAAGAATGGTAGGCAATTCAATGTGAAGACATACAGGTGTTTCTGTGGTCAGACATGACTCTGGATGGTATATTGCTTCCTTGGTGTTACAGTCAAAGATGACACAACACAGCTGCATTACATTTTTCTGGGGGAGGATGAGTATCCACATTGGCACCAAAGACATAGGCAGAAAGGGTGATGATGTCCTAACACTAGAATCTGTGGAACTAGCAAGAGGGTCAACAACATTTTCAACTGCTGGGTGGAGGTAGAGCAGTGGATGTGGTATACATGGATTTAAGTAAGGCATTTGATAAGGTTCCCCATGGTAGGCTCATGCAGAAGGTAAGGAAGCATGGGATAGGGGGAAATGTGGCAGACTGGATTCAGAATTGGTTGACCCTTAGAAGACAAAGGGTGGTAGTGGACGGAAAATATTCAACATGATGCTCAGTTATGAGTGCTCTACCACAAGGATCTGTTCTGGGTCCTCTTCTATTTGTCATTTTTGTAAATGATTTGGATGAAGGAGTGGAAGGGTGGATTAGTAAGTTTGCGGACAATACAAAGGTGGGTCACGTTGTGGACAGTGCGGAGGGCTGTTCTAGGTTACAAAGGGGCATTAATAGGATGCAGAGCTGGGCTGAGAAGTGGCAAATGGAGTTTAACCCTGAAAAGTGTGAAGTGATTCATTTTGAAAGGACAAACTTGAAAGCAGAATACAGGGTTAACGGAAAGATTCTTGGCAGTGTGGAGGAGCAGAGGGATCTTGGGGTTCATGTCCACAGTTCCCTGAAAGCTGCCACCCAGGTGGATAGAGTTGTTAAGAAGGCGTATGGTGTATTATCTTTCATTAATAGAGGCATCGAGTTCAAGAGCAGTGAAGTTATGCTCCAGCTATACAAAAGCCTGGTTTGGCCACATCTGGAGTATTGTGTCCAGTTCTGGTTGCCTCATTACAGGAAAGATGTGGAGGCGTTGGAAAAGGTGCAGAGGAGATTTACCAGGATGTTGCCTGGAATGGAGGGAAGGTCTTCGGAGGAAAGGTTGAGAGCGCTTGGGCTTTTCTCTTTAGAACAACAAAGGATGAGAGGTGACTTGATAGAGGCGTACAAAATGATTAGAGGTATAGATACAGCAGACAGCCAGAGACTTTTTCCTAGGTTGGAGGTATCTATTACGAGGGGACATAGTTTTCAAGTGAGTGGAGGTAGATACAGGGGAGATGTCAGAGGTAGGTTCTTTACTCAGAGAGTGGTCAGGGCGTGGAATGCATTGCCAGAGAGGGTAGTGGAGTCAGCCTCATTAGGGGCATTTAAGCGGCTATTAGATAGGCACATGGATGATAGTATGAGGTAGGGGTGGAGGTTAGATAGACCTTAGGATTAGGGTAAAAGTTCGGCACAACATCATGGGCCGAAGGGCCGGTACTGTGCTGTACTGTTCCATGTTCTATGCTGCTTCCACTAAGACAGTAATGTTACTCCCACTACCAGGCGCTAGTAAGCACAGATATAAGAAGACTGAGTGAATGAACAAGTGTCTGGAAAAATGGTATAGGATGGAGGGCTTGAGTCCCTTGGAGCACTGGGACTGGTTCTGTGCAGGTAGAACCTGTACATTAAGGATGAGTCACATCTTAGTAGAACCAGAGCTAACATCCTCAAGGGAGATTTCCTACTTTTGCTGAGAAATAGTTAAACTAGTTTGTTAGGGAAATGGGAACTTATAGGATATAAACAAAGCTGGTTATGGGAAGTACAATAATTCTAAATGAAAATGGAAAGCAACAGAGACAAATCTTAGGATCAATAGGGTCAAATTACAGAATCATGTTAAAAAGGCAGAAATAAAAACTTGATCCGAATACATAAGGTATTCACGTCAAGGTAGGTGAATTGAGATACCAGCAAAAGAATATGATTTAATTGCCATTATGGAATCGTAGCTGCAAGGTGACCAAGACAGGCAACTGAATACTCAAGGATATTTGACATTTAGGAAGAATAGGCTTAAAGGTAAAGTTAGTGGGACAGTGCTGACAAGACGGCAAAAGATCAATGTATTAGCAGGAGAAGGCAATGGCCTAAGAGTCGACTGATGACCATGAATCCATTGCTGAATGTTGGAAAAACCCATCTGGATTTATTCATGTCCTGTAGAGAAGGAAGCTGTCATCCTTGCTTGGTCGAGCTGACATGTGACTCCAGACCCATAGCAATGTGGTTGATGCTTAACTGCCCTCTGGGTAATTAGGGATGGGCAATAAATGCTGGCCTAGTCAGCGATGCCCACATCCTATGAATGAATTAAAAAAAATTCCTCTTCTGAGGAAGGGTCACTGGACCCAAAATGTTAACTCTGTTTTTTCCTTGACAGATGCTGCCAGACATGCTGAGCTTCTCCAGCAATTTTGTTTATGTTCCTAATTTACAGAATCCGCAGTCCTTTTGGTTTAAAAAAATATTGTTTGGATAAAGCTCAGAGACAACAAGAAGTAACAAACAGTAGTTTATAAACCACCGAAGGAGCGGCACAGTGGTTCAGTGGTTAACACTGCTGCTTTACAGCAACAGGGACACAGATTCAATTCCATGTATAGAGTGGACAAATCTAATGAGCAATACGTTGAGGAACAATTAGGGTCTACTGCCTTTGCAGTTTAGGATAATCAACAAAGTAAAAGCAGAAAGGATGCTTCCCCTGGCGCCACAGAATCTCAAAATAAAAGGTAAGATACTCAGGACAGAGATGATGGCACGAAGGCTCAGTGGTGAGCACTGCCATCTCACAGCTTCAGGGGAGCCAATCTCAACTGCAGCCTTGAGTGACTGTCTATCTGGATTCTGCAAGTTCACCCCATTGTACATGGGTTTCCAGCAGGTACTCTGGTTTCTTACCACAGTCCAAAAATGTGCACATTAAGTGGATTGGCCATGCTAAACTGCGCCACAGTGTCCAAGGATGCGCAGGCAAGATGGATTAGCTACGTTTAATGCAGGATTACGGGGATAGGGTGGTGAGTGGGTCTGGGCGGGACACTCTTCAGAGGGTTGGTGCAGACTCAATGGGCCAAATGGCCCCTTTCTGCGCTGCAGGAATTCTATACCTCTATGATCATACAGAATCTAATCACAGACTGACCCTTAAGACCCCTTCTAAAGTTCACATTGACGTGCCTTTGAAATATATCACCATTCTTTCATGTGTTTTAGGTCAAAAACCTGAAATTTCTGCTTTAATACCTTGCAACATCATTAATGTAAAAACGATAGCAGCTCAAAAAGGACCATCACCACTACCTTATCCTAGAAATAGCGCATAAACTAGGAAGAAATAAAAATACGTAAGTTGAGTTGTTAGCATCTTTCACCAGTGTTAACTAACCTGCATTTGAAGCTGAATTTCGTACAGTTCTGCTTCATGTGCGGACTCCATTTGTGCCTGAATATCATTAAACAGGTCCCGCTGCTCCTGTGTCAATTCTGCCCGCTGTTGCTCCACTTCCTCTTTATGTTTAGTAATCAATGTACTCATCTCTCTATCGTGCTCCCTTTCATGAACCTGGTAATAAAGATAACAAATGTGCATAAATATCAGTATCCCCATAAAATTATGGCAAGCTAACACAATTGAGCTAAAGGAAGGTTTGAGTTGCAGCAGAGCTCTTGCAGCACTGTGATGAACATTTGTCTGCCACCATCAGAACAGACTAACTGGGTCATTCATCTCACTGCTATTCAGTGAACATTGTTCTGTATAAATTGCCTACCATATTTGCCTACATAACAAAAGTGGTCATTTTTCAAAAGTAATTATTTGGCTTTGAAGGATTTTGGGATATCTTGTAGATATAAATGTAAGCTCTTCTTAATTACTGACTGATCGGCACAAAATTGGCAGATCTCAGCTAAAAAACAGAACAGTGGAACTTGAGAGATATTTTCAATAGGGCACATTTCAGAAAGAGGAAACTTTTTTATAGTGGCAATAATATTTTAACAGTAAAGCTTTTTTGCAGATGTAGACAATCAATAACTGTGGCAGTTACTTATTGCTGTATTGATTGGAGATTGAGCAGGCATTTTATGTTCGTTCAAAGTATTGTCCATCTTTCCCATTGGACAGTCAGACTTTTCAATTTGATTGGACCATAAAGTGTCTGCACCTCAATTTCACTCTTTTTATTATATTTATCTTCCATTTTTCTACACCAATGATCTAACAAGTCATATTCCTTCTTACTGACTGCTGAGTTTTAATGATGCAGTAATGTGCAATTTCCATCTAAGAACACCTTGAGGAGGTGTGAATTAGACCTGCGCTTTGCTTTCATCCAAGCAGATTACATCTATCTTTGATAGACTGACATTCACACCATGGAGACTCCACTCCAAGAAAGTTTTTTTTCAAAAATTCAAAGTTATCTTAATTTGCAGATAATTAGCTTCAGCACCTTTGTAACAGCACTGTGAGTGTACCTATTGTCCATGGACTGCAGCAGTTCAAGGTGGCAGCTCACCACCACCTTATAAAGGGCACCTGGGGACAGATGAGAAAGACTGGCCTATCCAGCAAGGCCCATATCTGGAGAGCCAATAAGATAAGACACTGTCATCAACAGTCAAAAATTATAAATGAACAGCAAAATTCCTGAAGATAACTAATCAGAATGGTACAAGGTTATAAGAAAGCTCTGCTTAAATATAGATTCTCATCTTCCATTTTTTTGTGCAGATTTTAATTCAGATCTCACATGAAACAAAGCAAATACATCAAGAGTATAAAATAGGAAAAATTAAATTAGACATTTTTTCACTGTCAGAGATTATGAGGTGCACCAAGCGGGTGACAGCTAACATCTGCCAGAATACTTGCCCGTTTAATTAATCCAATTTGTTTTCTTCTTTCATCTTCCTGTTTCTGTTGCAAGTCAAATGCCTTTTTCACTTCTGCATTCAATTCATCTAACTGTAACGAATACAAAAGATCACAAATGCAACAGTCAAGCATGTATCAAAAATAAACACTTTGGATTAGTCATTCTACACCTTAAAATTATTTTCATGCCTCCCTTATTACAAAACATTTTGGTTCTACATATGTTGCAAACATAAATTTCTGCATAACAACCTTCAGGAATCACTATCCATGATATAAACCTATAGATATATCAACAGTAAGTAATTTGGGCAAAAAGCTAAATTTGACACTTTGATCAAGAGGTTCAGTTCATGACAGGAAACTGAGGCAATGTGTAAATTCAAGAAAACATGGTCGAGGAACTTGGCTCAACATGCTTTCTTCCTAGAACCAAACTAAGTGGGGTAGGGGTTTCTTTGAAACAATAAATTTTTCACTGTCACTAGGTTCAAAATCCTGAAATTTTCTTCCTAATGGATTGACGTCTACCTATACCACATGACTGCGATGATCCAAGGAGGCAGCTCACAATCAACTTCAAGGGCAATTGGGGATGGGCCAAAGTATAATTCAATTTAGGCTATTGAATTTGTTTTTTCTTTATTTGCTCACAGAATGTGGGCGTCGCTGGCCAGGCAGCATTTATTGGCCATCCCTAATTGCCCAGAGGGCAGGTCAGAGTCAACCACATTGCTATGGGTCTGGAGTCACATATAGGCCAGACCAGGTTAAGGATGGCAGTTTCCTTTCCTAAAGGACACTAGTGAACCAATCAGCAATGGATTTATGATCATCATTAGACTCTTAATTCCAGACAGTTACTGAATTCAAATTCCACCATCTGCCATGGTGGGATTCGAACCCAGGTCCCAAGAACATTATCCAGGTCTCTGGATTAACAGTCCAGGGATAATACCACTAGGCCATCATCTCCCCGGGGTGATGTACAACTGTACAGCAAAACCATAAATACCTCCTTCTGATGTTGCAGTTTCAAATTCTTCATGTCAGACTGATGCAACTGTTCCATTTGGTTCAGTTCTTCCTCATAATGGCTGGTCACATCTGCCTGAGCCCGCTGCACTGCATAGTCAAGCCTCTCTTCCTGTTCTTCAAGCATAGTTTGCATCTTTTCATTGAAAGTTTGTTCCAATTTCTGTTGAATCTTTCTTTCATTGCTGACCTCCAATTTCAGAGCAGTTTGTTCCTGAAGATGTTGAGCCTTTTGTTCTTCCATGGCCACCTCTAGCTTTTGCAATTCTGTAACTTTTCCCTTCAACTCACTGGCCAGGGCTAGAATCTCAGACTGCATTGTACAGTCCAGATCTTGGAGCTTATGCATCAAATCTGTCTTGTCTTTCCTCAGACAATTATTTTCAGCTTTGATTCCGCTGAGTACTTCTTCAATCCTAGAAAGATCCTCTGCGTTTGACAATACTTTATTTTCAAGCTTGATTTTCTCTTCAGTCAGCTGATTTACATACTGTTCATTTTCACTCAATACTGACCGAAGTTCTTTGAGCTCTTCGCGCAGAGATGATTCTTGCATGGTTTTCTGGCCCAGGAGTTCAGACACTGTTTGACTTTTAGCTTTTTGAGCCTCAAGCTGAGCCTGTAGCTGATCTCGTTGGGTCTGCAATGCAGCAAGCTGACGGCCGAACAAAGCTTGAACTTCACTGGTGACTGAATCCGCAGCTAGCTTTTGTTCTTGGACACCTTTGACTAGCTGTTCCTGTTCTCGTAGCTGTGCCAACAACAACTGCTTCTCCTGTGCCAGATCTTTCACCATCCCCTTTAACATATTAATATCACTTTCTTTGTCTTTTTCCGTCGTGGAAACCATGCTTTTCTGCTCAGATTCAGACTCTTGAATATTTCCTTTGCTCTCAAGAATTAGCTTCTTTATTTCCTCTTCACAACGTAGCCGTTCAGTACTTTCCTTTTCCATTTCTAAACGTAAACTTGACAATTCCTCAGTGACTGCTTTCCACTTCTGGACAGCTTCCTGAGTTTCACTGGCTGACGTCTTAGCTTCCATGTGCAATTTCTCCAGCTCCATTCCCTTTTGTTGCAACTGTTTTGTTAGCTCTGTACACTGCTCAGTTAACCTGATATTTTCATCATTCAATGCTTCAAAATTCTCATTGATATCATTTTGGTGTATTTGACCATGCAATTTCTTTTTCAGACATTCCAATTCCTTTCTCAGTTCTCCAGTTTTTAAATTGTGTTGTGCTTCAAGATCTTCCCTAAGTTTGGACAAATCAGCTTCATGACTGAATAGCATCTTAGTTTTAAGTTGCTCAAGTTCTATTTCTTGAGATTCAGCCAGTCGGCTTAGCACTTCATCCTTCTCTCTCTCCATCATCTCCAACTTGATACTGCAGTTTGTGATTTCATGCTCATGCCAGACTCTCATTTCTTTATTGTTTTCCTTCTCTTGGGCCAAAAAAGCATTGAGCTTTTGAATTTCATTATTTAAATGTTCTTTCTCACATTTGTACAGCTTCGTCTGTTCTTCCAGATCCTGAACCAAAAATTTATATTTCTCCTGAATTTCAACATTTTCCTGTTGAGACACCATCATCTTTTCTAACTCTTGGTGAAGTCTCTCTTTCTCAAGACTGGATTCTTGTAGGTTTTTATTTAGATCAATGATCATTGCATTTAAAATTAGCACTTGTTCACAGGGACCAGAATGATTTTGAATCTGGCTTTGGAGGATGTCAACCTCAACATTTGTTTGTCCACCTAGCCCTTGCATCTCCCAATCAGGTTCCTGGCTATGAGCTGCCCCCAAATCAAACCTCAGTTCCTCCATGTATGACAAGGTTTCCTTCTGACCAAATTGTTTCTGCATGTTTTCTGTGTCAATTTGTCCTCCATTTTTTTCTAAAGACTGCTTTTGTTTAGTGGCATTTTCAATGTCTCTTCTTAAATCAGCAATTTCTTGATCCCGGAGAAGCAGTGAATGCTGCTGCTGTGATATGGCGGTGTCTTTAAGGTACAATTTTTCTTTTAATTCTTTAATGGTTTCATCTTTTTCTTCCACCCACTGATTTAATTGCAGCACAGTGCTTTCTGTAATTTTCTGTTGTTCAACCATCTGAGCAAGACAGCTGTCTTTGTCTTTTGCACTCTTAAAAGAAGAAAAAGTATTGTAGATCAATATAGAAAAAGACATGAAAATCATTATATTATTGTGTCTAAACATATACTGTGTTCACTGATCTAGTAAATCAACTGTGCTATTCAGGAAAATGGGGAACAAAAAAAATGGAAATTGTTCACTCACTGCAATGTTTCTACTCTACTCACTAATTTCCAAAGTCTTCGAGCTAATGAAATTGCTCATCTCCTTCTATTCTTCCTCTTAGATTTTAAACGCCATACTGGGTTAATCAAATTCCCATCTCCTGATTACATAAGAATAGAAAATGCAGAAAATACTCAGCAGGTCAGGCCGCACCTTCACAAAGAGAAGTACAGTTAATGCTTCATCTCATTAATCTGTAACAACTGAGAAAAGTAAGAAATGTAATGGGCCTTAAGTAGGTGAAATGAGGGAGGGTGCACAAAGAAGGAAGGTCTTTGACAGAATAGAAGAGACAGCAAACAACAGGAGAGCTGGTGGTGCATAACAAAGGGAATAGTAACAGAACAAAAAAACTTCACCTACAGGACGCACAAATGGTTGAAAGAGGAGCAATTGCTATTCCAAAGGATTTTTTCTCTTCCTTTCAGGTGTCAAGGACGCCACTCTCCAATAACTCATGGATGCTCATGCTCCTCCAAACCTCCCTTCCATTTCATTTCCCTCTGACCACATCATGTATTCACAATACTTTAAGGCCCTTTCTTCAATCTGTCATTAGCAAAGACCTCAAAATCTAAACCTCTTTTGTCCCATCAATAAATTGAGCTCAGCAAAACTGGGAGGCACAGTGGTTGGCACTGCTGCCTCACAGTGGCAGGGATCCAGGTTTAATTCCAGCCTTGGGTGGCTGTCTGTGTGGAGTTTGCATGTTCCCCCCATGTCTGCATGATGTAGTGATTGTTACGAGGTCAGCCAGATGGACCTTACAGTATGAGTTACCTGATTCGCGACGTTGAACTGGTCCAATCAGGGAGCCCTAGCAAATGGATAAAAAGAGGAATGCCAGACATTCTGACACTCAGAGCAAGACTAGTGTCAAGGACTTTCCATGTGTAAATAAAGGGTGACTGGGTGACAGAATACCAGCCTCTGTGGAGTAATTTCAGTGGCAACGAGACTAAACTATGTTCCCGAAGAAACTCTCACAACAGTCGTCTTTGAGTTGGGGTAAGGTTTTATGGCATCATGCGTTATTAGGAAGCTTGAGTCATTCAATCAAAGACTTGGCCCAGTATGTGGAATGAATGTTTTTTTTTTCTAGCAAATGACATTGGGGCAGATGAAAAGCAATGAGTAATTCTCCAGACAGCTTGTGGACCCGTGGCTTTTTTTTATTCATTAATGGGATGAGGGCATCACTGGCTAGGCAGCATTGATTGCCCATTCCTAATTGCCCAGAGGGCAGTGCAGAGTCAACTACATTGATGTGGCCTGGAGTCACATGTAGGCCAGACCAGGTAAGGATGGCAGTTTCCTTTCCTAAAAGGATATTCGTGAACCAGATGGGTTTTTCCAACAATTGACAATGGATTCATGGTCATTATTAGACTTTTAATTCCAGATTTTCATTATTGGCTTCAAATTCCACCATCTGCAATGGTGGGATTTGAACCCAGGTCCCCAGAATGTTATCTGGGTCTCTGGATTAACAGTCCAGCAATAATACCACTAGACCATCGCCTCCCAACTTTTCGGTTATTAGGAGCCCAACTTTCCCTGAGGCACCAGGTACTAAAACCTTTCAAGAGTTGACAGATTTAGCAAAGGAATATTATAACCCCAAGCCTCCTCTAATTCTGAGATGTTATCATTTTTACTCGGCAATTTGAAAACTAGGGGACACTGTATCAGGATTTTTAACTGGGTTAAGATCACTGGCAGAGGCATGTGTCTTTGGTTTAACCCTTAATGAGACGCTGATAGAACGGTTGGTATATGGGATTAACGATGTAACCATGCAAAAACGCCTACTGGTGAAGGTCAACTAGACTTCAAACAGGCAGTACAATTGGCTTTACCACTGGAAAATGTGATAAGTGGAGCATGTGAGTTGCAGGGTATTCCAACGGAAGCGGACACCCTCACCAATCTAACTGAGTTTGAGGGGCACCACTTGATTGAAGGCAATTGCATAGCCACACTCAGGACATATCCTGAACAGAGGGACTCTGGATCAGCCCACAGCAAAATCCCAAAATAAAGCCAAGCTTCCACCAAATAGTTAAAATTTTCTTCAGGATTCGGGCCAGAGAGCCACTGTAGTTGTCCCTCAGGTCCTTCTTAAATCTATCCCCTCTCACCTTAAACCTATGCCCTCTAGTTTTTAATTCCCCATCTCTGGGAAAAAGACTATGGATGAATGCACAATCTATGCCACTGATGATTTTATACACCGCAATAAGGTCACCCCTCATTCTCCTATGGTCCAAGGAATAAAGTCCTATCCTGGCCAACCTCTTCCTGTAGCTTAGGCCTACTAGTCCTGGCAACATCCTCATTAATCTTGTTTGCACACTTTCCAGTTTAATTATGTCTTTCTTATAAAAGGGTGACCAAAACTGTGCACAATACTCCAAATGTGGCCTCACCAACAACTAATACAATGTCCCAACTCCTACACTCAACGGCTTGACCGAAGAAGGCCAGCATACTAAATGTCTTCTTCACCAGCCTGTCCACCTGTGACGCCGCTTTCAACAAACTATGTATTCGTACTTCTAAGTCCCGGTGTTCCACAACACTCTTTAGGACTTTACCATTTACTGTACAAATCCCACCTTGGTTTGACCCATTGAATCTGCAAAGACACCCCAAAGAGCATTCCACCCAGACACAGCCCCCTAACCGGTCTCCTTAACCCTGCATTTACCATAGCTAATTCATCTAATTTACAATCCCTGGACCCTTTGGGGCAATTTAGCATGGCTAATCTATCTATCTAACCTCCACATCTTTGGACTGTGGGGTAAACTGGAGCATCCCACAGAAGCCCATGCAGACATAAGCTATGCATAAAAACAGTTTTCAATTCTGTCAGTCTTAAAAAGAAGAACTTAAGTTTTTTTTCACATTTTTATAAATCAGAATACCTTGGTTTCAGAAAATCAGATCTCACTGAATTTATATTGCTAGATAGGATTGCAAAATCTGAACTGTGTAAATAAGCCAAAACCTCGAGAATGAAAAAAATTGCCATTTACTCACTTGCTCAGAATATTCCAGTTGAAGTTCTAAATCATGTGCTCGTTGTTCAAGCCTCTCCATGCGTTCACTCTGTTCTTTCAAGTTCTGCTGGAATAGAGAGATTTGTTGCTGGGCTTGAAGAAGTTCCATAAATCCAGGGCTCTTGTCTTTTAAGATCTCACTTGCCTGCAAAGTAGTATTACACTTAAAAATTCTTCATGAATCCATTTCTTTGATGGAAATTCTTCAGGCAAATATCATAATTATTTTATTACCATATTTGAATAAATATCCAAGTGCTCTCACAGAAACAAATGCTTCAGCTCCATCACATTGCTCGGGAAGACTCACTCAATTAAACACTTCCTCCTCCTGGGAAGATTGAGGGGGATGCCAGTCCATACTGGGAGACATACCTGCTTTCCACTACATTAATTGCCCTGGCTTGTGATCTGCAATGCAGTTGGTAACACCAAAAGTACCCAGTACAAAAATTCGGCAACAGCAACCCCACAGCTTTTTAAGTTTGATTTTGCCACACAAATGCCTAGGAGCAATTCATTCAATTTCATGTTATCGTGATAAGCTCTTGGGCTGACCTCAATCCAAGATGAATCCAAAATATTTTCAATCATTCTTCAGCCAATTTTATGCATGAATGTGGCTGTTATATACCTTGTTACACTTTTCTATCAATAATTTATCAATTCCAGTTCTGAAATCTCAATAGATTCAGCCTTTTAGAGAAGAGGTATAACTTCCACTATTCACATAAAAACAAACTCCCAGATTTCACTTTTGAATACCTTACCTTTAATTATGCATTTGTGCTTCCTTATTTTCTCTTCTAGAGAATACAGTTTTATTGCAACAATCTCATTAAATCACTTACAGGGACAACAAGCATGGGGCTGGATGAACACAGCAGGTCAAGCAGCATCATAGGAGCAGGAAAACTTGACGTTTCGGGCCTAAACCCTTCATCAGAAAATCAGATTTTCTGATGAAGGGTTTAGGCC
>JAHRHZ010000173.1:1388779-1550262 GCA_024137785.1 Ginglymostoma cirratum
ATCACTTCTTTCTTTCATATTCAGTCTTTTGTAAACTCCCAACATTCCAAAAGTCTCTGTTATCCACCTTGTTGTACACACGTTAACTTTTAAGTGATAATGGTTTTCCACAGGTCCTAGACTTCTGTTATTATTAGTATTATTATTAAGTAATACTGGGGATGCATTGGCTACAGTAGATTGGGAAACAATGAAACTGAATATAGCTGTATAGATAGGCAAACTGGAAGAGATCAAGAGAAAACAATGGCACATTAGATGTAAGAAATAGGTGAAATTATAACAGACATAAAGAAGTGATAGACACATTAAATAAATTTGTTAGCTGCATCTCTATGAAGACAGGTACTATGAGAACCATGAGTCTAACCAAAGTAAGCACTTAAATGAAGTATAAATAGTATTCCAAAATGAATTGGACTAAGTGACTATTTGACAATCTACATTCTAGTTGCAGAGAAAATAACTAAATATGGTGAATTTGATCTTCCAGAATTACTCAGATTCTAGATCATTCAAAGGGTTGGAAGGTAGCAAATAAGGAGCAATAGTCCTATGTATAGTTTATCAATAAGAAACAAGATCCTGACACCTATATTAAGGGCATGATAGCAGAGCATTTGGAAATTGTAATGATTAAATATAGTCAAATTAGAATTTATGAAAGGGAAATAGGGTTTGATAAATTTATTTGGGTTTATAAAATTGTAAGTAGCAGGGTAGATATAATGAAACCAATAGATATTGTGCATTTTGATTTTCAAAGATTATTTAATAAAACTGCCACAAAAAAGGTTATTGTAGAAAACAAGGACTCATGGGATACTGGTTAATATACATTAATTAAAAATTGGTTAGTCTACCAACTGTGATACTTCATGTAGGTCCGTGCCTCGCTTTACACCATGCTGAATATGAAGTGGTCCACTTCAACCTAAATGTATGTATAACCACTATCTTGAAAAGAGAGATGCCTGTGATCCCTTGTAGACAATGGTTAATTACCCAATGGACAGGAAACAAAGAGGAGGAACAAACAGGACATTTTGGATTGGCAGGCTATAGCTAGCCTGGTAACACAAGGATCAGTACTTGCAATATCATTTACTTACAACCAACATTAATGTCTTGTATGAGAGGTAAGTACAACACATTCAAATTTGCAGAGACTTAGCTCGGAAAGTAAGTGGTAAAGGGGTCGCAAAGAGACTACAAAGGAATACCTGAGATCACAGTGGATCAGAAGGCATCCATGGAGAGAAAGCAAGCTAACCTGGAGTCTAGATGACTCTTCATCAGAGTCAAAATGTTAGCTTGCTTTTTCTCCATGGATGCTGCCTGGCTGCTGTGATCTCCAGCACAGATTCCAGCATTTGCAGTAATTTGCTGCTGTAAAGCAATAGAAGCCTGGTTAGGTGAGTGGGCAAAATATTGGCAAATGGAATACAATTTGATGAAATGTGAATCATCTACTTTGACAAGGAAAGTCAAAAAGCAAAATAACTTTGTCATGCTGAGTGATTTGAAATATGTGCATTGAGTGAGAACTGGGTGTTCTTGATCAGGTATAAGAGACAATCAGAAAAGCAAACATCATTTTAGTTTCCATTACAGAGAAATGAATGTATAAGCACTCTTCATAGAAATAAGTACATCATTGGCAAGGCCAGACTTGAAGTACTATAATAATTTTGATCTCACCCAAGGGAAGAACATAATTGTACTCTCTCCACATCCAGTACAAGCTTATTACACTAGCTCCTGGGAACAGGGGATTGTCCTATGAGGAGAAATTAAGTAGATTGGGTCCATTTTTCCTGGTGTTCAAGAGACTCATAGGTGGCCAAATTCAAACATACAAAATTCAGAAGGAGCTCGGCTATGTAAATACTGAGAAAATCTGTCCCCTTCTCTTTACCTCGACACGGCGTTTGAATTATTAGCAGCTTGCTAGTATTAGATGAGTAGAAGTTTTCTCCAATTAAATATCAAAGCTGCTGCCTTTGCTCCCCCAGCCACAGGGAAGTCGAAATAGACTGTGCATGACCCTAGTCATCCTATCTGACCCCGAGTTTTCCACGCAAGAACTTATCTTATCATCAAGACTGCCGACTACTACCCACAAAATGACTGCCCATCTTGGTCCCTGTTTTAACCCTCAACTATGCACTTCTTACTTCCACATTTTATTATTCCAATGCTGTTCCAACCAGTCTCCATCGTCCACATTGCATAAATTATAACTCTCCTGTGTTTGATCGAATCCTTGTCCAACAATGTCAACATAGACAGAAATGTAAAATTTGCATCTCTGTGCATACGCTTTTCACCTGCTCTTCTATAAACCCGTAGAGAAATGTGCTTCTTCAATTCAGGCCTCAACTGTAAATCTTATCAAATTTGACCCTTTACTGGCTGCTGTCCCTTTATTTGGCCAGACTCTAATCGCTGTAATTCCCTTCCAAATTATCTTACTTAAAACAGGAGTTACCATTAGACACAAGAGAAATAGGCCACTTAGCCAAACGGCTCTGCCATTCAATGAATTCATGGCTGATCTGATAATCCATTTTCCTCCCTTTTCCCCATAACCCTCTATTCCCTTACAGATTAAAAATCTGTTTATCACAGCCTTGAATATACTTAATGATGCACCCTTAACAGGTTTCTGCAGTAAAGAATTCCACAGATTCACTCCCCTCACAAGAAATTCCTCATCTGTCATGAAGGATGATCCCTTATTCTAAGATTCCACTCTCTGGTCCTAGAGTCTCCTACAAGGGAGAACAAGCTCTCTGCATCTACCCTGTCAGAATGCCCAGTTCTGGGGAGGGTCACTTGACCTGAAAAGTTAACTGATTTCTCTCCACAGATGCTGCCAAAGCTGCTGGTCTTTTCCAGCAATTTCTGTTTTTGTTTCTGATTTACAGCATCTGCAGTTTTTTCAGTTTTTAACAGCCCAGTGAACCTGCACTGCCAACAATGCCAGTATATCTTTCTTCAGCTAAGGGTTCAAATCTAAACACAGTTTTCCAGCTGTGGTCTGTGGCCTTGTATAGTTCTAGCAAAACCTCCCTGCTTTTATACTCCACTCCCTTTGAAATAAGAGCCAACATTGCATTTGCTTTCCCTATTACCCACACAACTTTGATGCTAGCTTTTTCTGACTCATTGACAGTAGGTCCCAAAATCATTTGTTTGCTAGCTTTCTGCAATCTTTACCTGTTTAAATGATATTTAGCTCCTCTACTCTTCCCGCCAAAGCACATAACCTCTCATTCCTCCACATTATATTCCACTGATCCCTGTGGCACTCCACTAGTCTCAGGTTGTCAAACTGAAAATGCTCCCCCTTATCCCAACTCAGTCTTCTATTAGTTAACCAATCCTCTTTGCATACTAATACGTTACCTCTTATTAAGTAGCTTCTCTTCTGGAAGAAATAGGAACAGGAGTAGGCTATTCGGTCCCCCGAGCTTGCTCTGCCATTCAATAGGATCATGGTTGATAATGACAATCCTCACATGAACTTTCCTGCCTTTTTCATGTAACCCTTGATTTTCCTATTGAATAAGAATCTATCCCAGCCTTAAATATTCACAAGGACTCTACGTCCACAACTCTGTGGCAAGGGGTTCCAAAGACTCCCAACCATCAGAAGGAATTCCTCCTCATCTCAGTCTTAAATTAGTGCCCCTCAATTCTAAGACTGTGCTTCCCTATCCTAGACTCAACCATGAGGGGAAGCATCACTTCAGCATTTACCCTGTCAAGCCCTTTAAGAATCCTCTATGTTTTAATGAGACCACTTCTCATTCTTCTGAGCTACAGTGAGTAGAGTCCCAGTCTGCTTAACCTTTGCTCATAAGACAATCCCTCCATAATGGGCATCATCATAGTGAATTAACACTTTTCCTGAAACAAGGGACCAAGACTGTTTATAGTACTCTAGATGTGTTCTCATCAGCACCTTATACAATTGCAGTTAGACTGCCCTTCTCATACTCCAATCCCTTAACACAACAGACGACATGCTATTGGTCATCCTGATTTCCTGCTGCATCTGTGCTAGCTTTCTTTTTTTGTGCACAAGTACCCCAAGTCTCTTTGTGTTGTAGCTTTCTGCAATTTTTCTCCATTTAAATAACACTGTTCTTTTATTCTTCCTTCTAAAATGAACAACTTTGCATTTTCCTCCATTTGCCACGTTTTTGCTCACTTACTTAACCTAGCAATATCTTTCTGTAAACTGTTTGTATGCCTCTTGCAATCTGTCTTTCCGTGTATTTTTGTTTCAGCTGCAAATCTGCCTACAGTACACTTGCTTCTTTTTGCCAAGTCATAAATGAAGCCCAGCAGACTCCCAACCTCAAGGCGAAGCCCAGTATGGACTGCCTGCTTTAGAAGGATTGTAATGCTGAACTTTTACCTTTATTTATCCTTCTAATTTATACCTAAGATTTTGTACCAATGTATCCTTGTACCTAGGTTTAAAAGGACTGTAATGCCAATCTTTTAACTTTATTTCTTTATTTTTCCAATTTATACCCAAGATTTTGTACCAAGGTATCTTTGTACATAAGATGGCACTGGAAATGGCAACTTTGTTCATTTTTTTGCTGTTTTCATGTATTCCTGTACTCGAGTACGTGACAATAAACTGAATTCTAATTTATCTTTATTCATCCAGGGGAATGAGGGAATTGCTGGCTAAGCCAGCATTTATTGCCTATCCCTAATTGCCCAAAGGGCAGTTGAGTCAACCAGATTGCTGTGGCTCTGGAGTTACATGTAGGCCAGTCGGCAGTTTCCTTCCTTAAAGGACATTAATGAACTACATGGGTTTTTCCAACAATCGGCAATGAGTACATGGTCATCATTAGACTCTTAATTCCAGATATTTTTGATGAATTCAAATTCCACCATCTGCTGTGGCAGGATTCGAACTCAGGTCCCCAGAACATTACTTGGGTCTCCGTATTAACTGTCCAGCGATAATACCACAAGGCCATTGCCTCCCCTATTGTCAAATACCTTCTGAAAATCCAAATATATTACATTCACTTCTTTCTCTTTACCTAATCTGCTGTTACCTCCTCAAAGAATTCAAACAAATTTGTCAGCAACGATTTCCCGTTCGTGAAACCACACTGACTCTACATGGTCATATTACGTATTTCTAAATGCCCTGCTATTACAGCCTTCATAACAGAGTCTAACATTTTCCCAATAACAGATGTTAAACTAAGTCACGTATAATTATCTTTTTTTTTGTGTCTTTTCCCTTTTTAAACAAAGGTGTTATACTGGCAGTTTTACAATCATCTGGGACCTTCCCTGAATCTAAGGATTTCCAGAAGATATCAGCAGCACATCCACTATTCCTGTAGCAAGTTACTTTAATATCCTGGAATGCATCCCATGAGGCCCAGAGGACTTATCAGTCTTTAGCCTCGTTACTTTCTCTAGTACTTTTTCCTCTAATGATAATTATTGTATTTATTTCTTGACCTTCTGCCCTTTGAATATTTAGTGATTTTAGGATGCTGCTCATGTCTTCCACTGTGAAGACTGATGCAGTGTATTTATTCAAGTCCTCTGCCATTTCCTTGGTTCCCATTATTATTTCCCCAGCCTCATTCTCTAAAGGGCTATGCTCACTTTGTTTCTTTCTTCATTTTTATACACTTAAAGAATCTGCTGCTGTCCATCTTTTCTTATTTTCCAACTCAAAACAAATTTCTGGACACCTAACCTAGAAGTACTCAGTGTTAAATTTTGTCTGATAATCATGCCTGTGAAGTACCTTGGGACATTTTAATGCACAAAAGCTATTATACAAGCATGCATTGTTAGCTTCAGATCTAAAGTAGATGATACCTCCGTTCATACAATCTAGCATAGCTGTTGTCCACTTGTTCTATGACCCCTAACAAACTATTGATATAATCTACCAAACTTCCTCTATTGTTCTTTTCATGACACTTTGCACATGCACAGTACCTAACAAAGTCAGAGCCACTCTATGTAGAACTGGTCTACACAGACTAGCTACACTCCTTTGCACTTACGTATTGTACACTTACTGTATCCTCACATGCTTCAGACTAGAGCCAGTTCATGTAAAAAAAAATGGAGAACAAACAAAACAAAACTCACACTTTATAACAATCATTTATTGTTTTACACTGCACAGTACAAGAATTCATTGAGAATCTGAGTCAAAATTCACACTGTGAATCAGATTCAGCAAAAATGCAGATCAAAGTACTGTGGCAATGAATTTGACCTTACACTAATTTCAAAATGTAAAAACAGTGCAGCTCTGCATTCATACTGTGACGATGTTGTCACTTTAAAAAGGTTACTTTGTCCTGGGTGCTTTTTTTGAAGAGAGGTTGTAAAGGCAGAGGTACCGATGTAACTACAGGAGAAGCCCAAATTAATACAGTGTGGACTGGAGGAACACAGTAGGCCAGGCAGCACCAGAGGAGCAGGAAAGCTGATGAAACAGTTTCTGAAGAAGGGTCCCAACCCGAAACGTCAGCTTTCCTCCTCCTCTGATGCTGCCTGGTCTGCTGTGTTCCTCCAGCTCCACACTGTGTTATCTCTGACTCCAGCATTGGCAGTTCTTGCCATCTCTGCCTAAATTAATAGTTTAATAGGCTTTTAGGACATTTTAAAAAAAAACAGTTGTAACAATGGAAGGGGAGTGGCCAGTTCTCACAGATCAGACTTTCTAGTTTTTTTTTTAGCTGTAGCAGTCAGAAGCTGTTTGGGTCCCAGAAGAGTTGGAGCTTCAGTATATTGATTCCTAGCTGCTACATTCTCTGAAATCTCTCTGTGTTGTTTCCTCCATCATTGGAGAATTGCATGTAAGAATCTGTGTCTGAAAGTACCTTCTTGCCAAGGGGTGCGTTTATGGGATGTTACTACATTGGAACAGTAGTGGGTACAGTACCTATTATTCATTTAAGTTTTCCAATAGTTAAGTTATTCTAAATTTCTCTTTCTTTTGTTTGCATTTTAACTAGAGTGTTTAAATAAATAGTGTTTTGCTTAACATCGTTTGACCAGTTGCATCACATCTGGAACATACACTACACATCTACCTTTAAAATAAAAAAAAGTTAGGGTCCGGGCTACCATCTTAAAATATTTTGAGGGGGTCTGGTCTGGTCCATTACAATACAATGAGTGAAAAATATTTAATGGTTGGTAAATTGAACATTCATACCAAACACTGGTCAAGGTTTGTAATTTCCTTGATTTTATTTTTGTGTTAGAATAAAGTACCTGAAGAGTAAAATTATTATGTTTTAAATAATGGAAAATAAACATTGTACTTCAAGGTAACAATTTTGTTTTAAAAATCAAGTTCTTGTTTTCTTACAAAATTTAAGAAAAACTTGCATTTCGCCCTTGTGACACTGCAAAGCATTTTTCAGACAATATATTACTTCTGATGAGCTACTTAATAGTAGTTAACTTTGGGGTGGAAGCAACATACACACAGAAAAATCCAGTATTTATCAGTCAGGTCACTAATTAAACTGTGTGATGGTGTTTGAGGGTTAAGTGCTGGTTGAAGACAACTTGGGTTTTGTGTGAGTGGGCCACTGGGATCATCTTCGTACAACTAAACAGAGAATTAATTAATTAATGTTACAATTTAATGGAAGACTCCACCTCAGTAGCAAAAACTGAGCCACCAACCTGAAAGTGCAATTAATTTAATAATAAATCTTCTGAGAAAAAGTGCAGCTTCTACTGAACCAAGGTGACAGCTGCATTAATTAATTCACATAAAACAGTTTACCTCTTTATGATGCCATCACTTTTGTTTTTTTAAACAAAAAAATTTAAGATTATCCAGTAACCTACACGAACCAGCTCATTCAGAGATAGTAAGAACTGCCGACGCTGGAGTCAGAGATAACACAGTGAGGAGCTGGAGGAGCACAGAAGGCCAGGCAGGATCAGAGGAGCAGGAACGTTGGTGTTTCGGGTCAGGACCCTTCTTCAGATTTTCATCAACTTTTCTGCTCCTCTGATCCTGCCTGGCCTGCTGTGCTCCTCCAGCTCCACACTAAGAACCAGCTCATGTTGCTTTTACTACTCAGGGAATTATCTTGTTAATGACAGTTGAAATAAACAAATTACATGCAATAATCAATGCAGCATCAAGGCATATTTGTAAAAAAATCTTTTCAGACTGTTACATTACTGCATATAATGAGTACCACACAAGTTGCTTATGAGGTAGTTTTAATTTGGTTGCTTCACAAGGTGAATATACATTATAGCATGAATGTGTATACATTGACCAACCATGCAAAATTTAGTCCACAAAATTAGTCCTAAATCCCAGACAGAACACAAGAACCGCTGCTGTGGCCATGCAACTATTCACACAAAGTAGAATTGTACTTCTATTTTGCATTGTATCTCAATAATAGAAGAACAAATTGAGAAAATGTTTGGTGCTGGACTTGGACATTTAAAGCAAAATTTTGTTTTGTTCTTTAGTAAATGACATCAGTTTAGTAAAGACAAAAATATTCTGCATTAGTAGTAGTCAAGTGGCAGCTGACTTCAAAAATCAATTGCAAGCAAAGGTATCTGGATTAAGCAGCATATCTCTAGTTGTAATACCTGCTGTAATTGGTGCTGTAAAGACTGAATCTGATCAGTTAACTCCAGAGCCTCCTTTTGGACCTCATCTCTGTTCTGAATAACCTGCTGCAGGTTATCGGTCAGCTGGCTAATAATATCATTCCTCTTCTGTACAGCCATCTCTAAGTCCTGATGAGACCAGAACAAAATTAGAACATTTAGTTCCAGTTTATTGCAAATACATATTTTATGCAGTAAATTTAAGACAGCAAGATATAGCAACAGAAGTAGTCCATTCAGCCCGCTGAGTCTGCTCTGCCATTCATTTTGGGCCAGACTGTTCAGGAGAGATGCAACGAAGCACTTCTACACACAAAAGCTGGTTGATGTGTGGAACTCTTCCACAAACGGAAGCAGATGCTAGCTCAGTTGTTACTTTTAAATTTGAGATTGATAATGTTTTGTTAAGCACAGGTGTATGGTGTTAGGCCACAGATCAGCCATGATCTCACTGAACGGTGGAACAGGCTCATGGGGCTAAAATGCCTACTCCTGTTCCGATGTAATGAGATCATGATTAATCTGATAATTCTCAACTCCACATTCCTGACTTTTCCACATAAACTTCAATTCCCTGACTGATTAAAAAGCTAGGTCAATCTCAGCTTTGAATTGCTTAATGACCCAGTCTTGTCCTTGAATCACAGAAAGTATTCCACAGATTCACTATCCTCCGTAAAGAAATTCTTCTTCAACTTGATCTTAAATGTGTGACCCTTTCTTCTGAGATTATACCCATCGGTCTTCAACTCCCCCATAAGAGCAAATCAGCACTCCCCATTTACACTACCAAGTCACCTAAGATTCTTGTATCTCATTCTTCTCATTTCCAAGTCTCTACGTACCTGGTAATATCAGCCTAATGAACCTAATCTGGACTGCCTCCAATGCAAGTATTTCTTTCCTTAGACAAAGAGCCCAAAACTGCTCACACTATTCAAGCGGTGATCTGATTTGTATACTTTTAGCAAAACCTTTTAAACTCCATTCCCTTTGAAATAAAGGCTAATGTGCCATTTGCCTTCTCAATTACCTGTTAAACTTGGAAGCTAGTTTTTTGTGATTCATTGTCAAAGACTTAAGAGTTCCTCCGTTCTGTGCCTTTCTGCAGTTTATCTCCATTCAAATAATTTTCATCTCCATTCCTTTCGCCAAAGCACGTAACCTCATATTCTATCGTTGTATTCTATCTACCAACATTTTGCCCACTCATTTGACTCACTAATTCCCTCTGCAGACTCTGTCATTCTCACCACTTGCTTTCCCATCTATTTTCGCATATTCCATAAAGTTGGCTATCGTAAATTTAGTTTCTCCAATACAAGTCATTAATATGTATTGTAAATAATTATGCCCCAGCACAGATCCTTACAGTACTCCACTAGTTTCAGGTTGCCATCCTAAATATGTACCCATTATCCTAATTTCATCTATTAGTCAGCCAGTCCCCTCTCCATGTTAACATATTACTCCAACACCATGAACTTTTATTAAATAAACTAATGTGTGAACTTTATCAAATGTCTTCTGTAGATGCAAACATAATCCATCTTGCTTGTTCCCTTCTGAAAGAATTCTACTAAGTTTGTCAGGAATGATTTCCCCCTCATGAAGCCATGCTGACTCTGCTTGATCATATTACAGTAAATCCTCTTTATCCATGAAATTATGAATGCGCCTATTCGCACCAAAAAATACCTTTTTTAAAAAAAAATCAACATCTGCAGGCAAAAACTGTGTATCCGCAATTTTTAACCCATTTTTAACAAGCTCCCGCAATTGAGAGTTTCATCATTTGTGGGGGTTCTCAAGATATGGAGGAATGACTGTATGTATTTCTAAATATTCTGCCAATACAGGATCCTGGAAGATTACTACCAGTGCAGAGAACATTTCACCGGTTGCTGTTTCAACTCCGGGGACAAGGGAGCAGGGGCCAGGCATCCACTATATCTGTAACTACATATTTTGATATCCTGGGATGCATCCCATCAGCTCCAGGGGAGTTATCACCCAGATTACTTTCCTTTGCAAGATAAAAATGGAAAGAACTGAGGATGCTGTAAATCAGGAACAAAAACAGAAGTTGCTGGAAAAGGTCAGCAGAACTGGCAACATCTGTGAAGAAAAAAATCAGTTAACTTTTCGGGGCCCAAAACATTAACTCTGATTTTTCTTCACGGATACCGCCAGACCTGCTGATCTTTTCCAGCAATTTCTGTTTTTGTTCTTTACTTTCCCTGGCAGTTTTTCTCTACTGATATTTATTGTATTTGCTTCCTCTCCTCCTCTCAGCTGCTTGATTATTGAGGCATTTTGATTTCATTTCATTTATTATTGTCACATGCACCGAGATACAACGAAAAGTTGGACGATGATGGGATAGTGTAGGGGGATAGGCTCAGATTAGTTCACAGGGTGGCGCAACATCGAGGGCCGAAGGGCCTGTTCTGCGCTGTATTGTTCTATCGTTCCATGTTCTAAGTCTTGTACTGTGTGCTAACCAGATAAATCATACCTTGCATAACATACCTATGACAGGGTAAGAGAACAGAATACAGAAAACAATGTTACAGCTATAGAAAAGGTGCAGAGAAAGATCAACTCTAATATACGACAGGTCTGTTCAAGAGCATTTTGGAATGCTCACGTTTTCTACTGTGAGGACTGATGTAAAGTATTTACTCAACTCCTGTGCTGTTTGTTGGTTCCCCATTATGATTTTCCCTATCTTTAAGGGGTGTATGTCCACTTTGGATTCGCTCTTCATTTTTATGGATTTAAAGCGGATCTTGCTGTCTGTCTCGACATTACTTTAAAGTTTACCCTCAGAGTTCATTTTCTCCCTTGATGACCTGTTTGGTCAAGTTTTGTTGATTTTTAAGATTCCCCCAATCCTCCACCTTACCACTAATCTTTCCACATGGTATGTTTTCTCTTTCAATTTGATGCAACCCTTAACTTTCTTGGTGAATCATTTATTGGCTTATCCCCTTCCTAGAATTCTTCCTCACTGGAATATATCATTGCTGTGAGCCATGTTAAACATCTGCCATTGTTCCTCAATCGTGTTTGCTGTTAAACTCCTTCCCCAGTCCGCTTCTTCCAGCTCGGTCCTCAATCCTTTGTATTTAAGCAGTACACTTATTTAAACAGCACAGTTGTTTCTGACCCAAATTCTTCCCACTCAAACCAAATGCTAAATTCTACCATATTATTGTCCCCGTTTCCTAGGGGTTTTGTACACTCATGTCATTTATTAAACCTGCCTATTTATGCATCAACAGGTTCAAAATAGCCATATCCCTGGCTGGTTCCATTCTAGCAAACTGTTTCTTACACACCGAATGAACTCTTCAAGGCTTTTCTGTCATATGGCTATTCTGATTGACATGAAGATTAAAGTCATCCATGATTAATGTACTGCCTTTGTTACAGTCCCTCATTGTCTCCTGATTTATTCTCTGTCCTATCATATAGCAACTGTTAGACCTATAGACGAATAGAGTACTGCTACCAGTGTCTTCTTTCCCCTTTTTTCCTGTCCTCCACCCACAGTTACTATGCCTTCAGATCCACGATCATTTTACGTTGTTGCACTTACCTCATTCCATAATAACAATACTATCCCATCACCCTTTTCTTTCTGCCTGCCATTTCGAAACGTTACATACCCCTGAATATTTAATTCCAAGCTTTGAACTCCTTGCAACCATATCTCAGCAATTGCTGTAAGTTCATGACCTTAAACCTGAATTATTAGCACAAATATATTTATTTTGTTCCGACTACTACGTGCTTTTAAGTAAAGAGCCATGAATTATGCCTTTTTACTATTTTTCCCTTTTTGACCCAATTTACTGCTGTTTTATCCCTGCCTGCCATACTCTGGGTAATGTTTCCAAATATTTGCTCTCCCAATTAATTTAAAACCCTTTCTACAGCCGAATTATTTTATTCACCAGGACAGGAAACTAATGGCAGCACAGTTCAAGTGAAACCCATCTCAACAAAACAGCTCCCTCAGAGTCACAGAATCAGAATACAGAAGAACACTTGTTGGCCCAACAAGTCTACACTGCCAAAAATATACTACGACCTACACTTGTCCCACTTTCCCACACTATGCCCATAACTTTGAATGTTATGACGCTTCAAGTGCATATCAAGTTTTTTTTTGAAAGGTTGTAATGTTCCCCCGCTCCCAGGCAGTGCATTCCAGACACCCACCACCCTCTCACCAAAAATCTCACTACCCTCTGTTCCTCTGAGCTTCTTAGAGTCTTGCCATTCATTGTGCATTCTCCTGTCTTGTTCCTTCTTCCAGGTGTATCAACTCACATTTTTCAGGATTAAATTCCATCTGTCATTGATCTGCCCATCTGACCAATCTGTTGATATCCTCATAACCTAATACCGTTCTCCCCACTGCTAACCACCCAGCTGATGTTTGTGCCATCTGCAAAGTAACTTATCGTCATGCCCCCATTATTCCCATCTACATCATTTATGAATATCACAAACAATAAGCAGCACAACATTGATCCCTGTGGCACACCAACGGACACTGACCTCTAGTCACATAAACAACCTCCTACCACCACCGTGTCTTCTGTCACTAAACTGATTTTGGATCTAACTTGCCAAGTTACCAAAGATCACACGTGCTGTTACTCCCTTCTATCTCAATACTTGGGACAGTGCCTCAAAAACCGAAATGCATTTTACCCACACCAATCTTTGAGCCACACATTTAACTCCTTGATTTTGTTTATTCTTATGCGAGTTTGCCCATGGCTCCAGTAGTAATCCAGAGATTAATACCTTGCAGTTGGTGGAGTGGAGGTAGTGGCATATTGGCAATGTCACTGGACTAGTAATCCTGAACCTGAGGAGAAAATTCTGGGGACATGGGCGCCATAGCAGATGGTGACAATGTGGCTGACTTCTAACTATCCTCTGAGCAATAAATTCTGGCCTAGCCAGCAACACAGATATTCCATGATGCGGAGCTGGACATTCTCAGCATACAGGCAAAAACAGTGCAGAAGCGTTGGAGAACAGTGTGGTCAACTATAACAAAGGATGCAGACAGGTTGAGAAAGGGTTGGTAAGCCATCTGCTTTTGTCAGAGACTGTCATAAGCCATTTCTCTCTTGCCATAGGGCAAATGCCAGAGAACTGGAGGATAGCTAATGTGGTTCCACTTTTCAGGAAGGTGATAAAGATAAACCAGTGAGTCTCACATCAGTGGCAGGGAAACTACTGGAGAAAATTCTGAAGGAGAGAATTAATCACCCATTTACAGAAGCAAGGTTTGATCAGGGATAGTCAGCATGGTCTTCCCAGATGGAGGTCATGCCTAACTAATCTGGTTGAATGTTTCAAAGAGGTGACCAAGTGTGTAGACGTAGTTTATAAGGATTCCAACAAAGCCTTTGACAAGGTCCAACATGGGAGACTGATAAAGAAGGTAAAAGCACATGGCATCCAGGGTAACTTAGTAAGTTGGATCCAAAACTGACTAGTCGGAGGAGATACAGGGTGGTGATAGAAGGCTGTCTGTGACTGGTACCTAGTGTCTAGTGGCATACACAGGGGTCAGCGCAGGGTGTTTATTATTCATGATATAAGATTATAGTCGACTTTCTGTACCTGACCACATGATATACATATCTGGACTCTCAACAGCCACTGTTTTCAACATTTACCCAATTTATCATTTTTAGGTCTAAATGAGTAACCTCATTTGCCTGCATTAAAATCTACTTGTCACAGACTTGTCATTTACTTCAACTATCCACAGGTCTGCAATTTACTGTTATAATGCTGCCCTTCTTAGCGTCAATGGTATATTTGTATATGTGGCTTTCTATATATGTGGCCTACCATACAAATTAAGTGATTAATAAATAGTGAACTCTTGAGGCCCTAACAAAAATCTTTTCAGGTCACCACTTGTTACATTCTACCATTTATAATACTTGCCCATTAATCAATTCCAATGCCTGTCAACTATTCAATTTCCTAACCAAGTCAATAATTTGCCATGAAGTTTCAACTTTAGTTAACTATATTTTATATGTGACTCTTGGAAGTCCAATATGAATAATATATATCTACATTCTCCAGGACACTACTTTAGCCAACTATACAAATAATCAAAACTTGTAAGCCATGATTTTTCTTTAAAGTTCCCAAAATCATATTATAATTATAGATTCTAGTAATTTCCCAACAGGTTTTCAACTAAGCAATAAGCCACCCTCCACAAATGACCATAAGAATCTCCTCCCATCAGCGAGCAATAGCGATTTTATATATAGTTTGAGGGGCACCACCGTGTGAGCACAGAGAAAGGCAAGGAGTTAAGCTTCCATGCATCAACTGGACTATAGCATAACATTTCAATCTAAAAGAATGGCTCCAAATCGAAAGAATATTGGAAGATTATAAATAAAGCATCTACAATATTCTCACCTAGGTCCTTATACCTCAAGGTGGTACCCAACTGGTCTTGGGGATTTATCACTTTTTAAAGGGACAACTTTTTTTTTTAACACAGAGTGATTTGTGTATGGAATGAACCATCAGGGAAAGTAATGGATGCAAGCACAGTTTATAACATTTAAAAGACACTCGGATAAGTTCATGAATAGGAAAGGTTTGGAGGGATATAGGCCAAGTGTGGACAAGTGGGTCCAGTTTAGTTTGGAAACATGGTCAGCATGGACTGGTTGGACGAAAGGGTCTGTTTCCATGCTGTGTGACTCTATGACTCAAAGGTGTCATTAATTTCGTTATCACAGACATGGTTTACATTAATAGTTTCAGATATGATCAGATATTCCCCAATGCTCAAGTAAATTTATCATCTGGCATAATACAAAGTCACGCAGATGAGCTGGTAACAGGTCAGGTTCGGTGTGCTGGGGTTGCACCATTAAGCCTGACACGGTCAGGCTGGAGGGCCAGAAGAAAAGACTCCTGATCGTCATCCAGTGAAAAAATGCACGAATAAAAAATGTCATGCGAGGATAGAGTCAGATGTAATGGCCTCCACAGGCACAGAGACTACCAACACTCAAAAGTCTACTTGAGCAAGGTTTACAGAGGGCCGCCATAGTTCACAAACCATGAACTGCCATAAGTCAGCACCTAAAAATACCAGCGAGCTACTAACATTTAAAAGGATATTTTTCTTAGCGAGCCAAAAATTTAGTTTTGCACCCAGAGTTTTGAGTAAGAGCTAAATTCTTTGGCAAAAACCTACAAAATGATTAATGTGGTTAGGTGCCAGGATATACCAAAGAAAATGATGATGAGACTATTTGATGCATAGTAAGTGATCAGAACATAGAAATGAAGTTCATTTCAGTTGCAGCACAGAATTTAAAATAGCAGAAAATGCTTTAATCCAAAGCTTGAATTGCTCTAACTGTTGGAAGTACTTTACATCTGTACCTGTTGCATTTGCTCACTGTCCTGGTGGCTAGACAGTTGCTCCTGCAGGTCCTCTAGGTCAACGATGAAATGTTCCAAAGCTGTTTCTTTGCCTCGCAACTGCTCTTCAAGCTCAATTATTCTTAACCGGCAGGCATGGAGCTCTGAATGATCATGCTCGATACCATTTTTCACTTCATTCTCCTACAAGACATCATTTGATTTGGAAGTTTGATTTTGAATAATATAACATAATCACATATACAACTGTGGAAATAAAAAGGGTTTAGACACAAATAGACAAGTGGCACATTATAGTAATTGCATTGCTTCTAAAATGTATCCACAAGTCTAACAAATCACAAATGGGCAAAGAAAATAACTGATTTAGAGTGTAATTATAATATTATCTAGATTGAGCAGGTCAGATGATTGCTTAAATTACAAGTGATCTGATAAGGTGATGGTCAGGCTACTACTATCAGTCATACACTTTAGAAATTGCATACTCGTAGATGTCTTCATCAAGTTGGTTGGTCTTTTTCTTCCATTATGGCAACATTTGGACTTATGCATAAAGAACAGTCATTTGATGAAATAATAAGTAAACCGTAACCTAACCTTCAAAGACAAAGGACAGAAAATTGTGGAATGGAGGTAAAATGCCAATGGAACATGAAACACTACATAGAGAAAGCAGTATTGCTAACGTGTGAATTCCCAGGAAAATGAATGAAAAAAAGTGCAAGAAAGCAAAACATTTATCAGGCATTCTGCATAACTTTGGCACATGATTACTCTTATAAATTTCTCTTTAGGCATAAGCATGCACAGAACGCAATCTAAACACACAAAAAAAGAAATTTTACAGCAAAATACCACATGCAAAAATAACTTATATTTTTATAAAACCGAAAGCAGACCCTTCTGAGGAGAGGTCACCGGACCCGAAACGTTTACATCTGATTTTTTTTCTTCACAGATGCTGCCAGACCTGCTGAGCTTTTCCAGCAACTTCTGTTTTTGGTCTTGTATTTTTATGTTGGAGTATCTCAAAGCAGTTACTATTTGCAGTGGGCAACTTTAAGAGACAAGTGTAAAGCAGCGTCACAGGAAAAATGTGGACTGAGTGTCAAAGACTCCAATACACAAAACTAAATTCTAAAAGCTTAAAGCCAAACAGCATTAAAAACTGCCATACTTCAGGCAGAAAAGTTTGGGACTTCGAACAAAATCTCACCGTAACTGTGTGCTTCTCTGCTGTACTTGTGTTTGACAGTTCACCATCAGCCTGGGAAAGCAAAAGGTAGAACACATAAAAAGTTGAAATGCAGGAAAATCACAGTAAACAACTGAGAATTCGGTATCTCTTCACTATATAGAAAATGTAAATCTCACAATACCAAATCAACCTTCACAACAGTTTTGACACTCCACAGGAAACTAAAAGCTTGACATTTTTCATCTCTCTGGCCTTGTTGAATAATTTGTTTAAGCTTTGAATTGTGAGTCAGAAAGCTATTCAAATGAAAGGTTTTCACATGGATGACATCAACAATTTGCCAAAATCTGACTTTAGCTACTGTCAACATTCATTCACTCACCACTTTGTGATTAGGTACTCTAGGACAAAGATAACTCAACAACTATAACTTGAGTGTGAGTCAATAGCCCTGTGTAAAAGATGACAGATTTGGTGACCATATAACATGGAAATGACACTACTCAAGTGCAACAAGTAAAAAGTGATAATATAGACATTTGGTGATAGAAATTCAGTGCAGAACAGAATACATTGTAATGGATACAAGGTTCTTTTTATACAAAAAACAAAGAACAAAGAACAAAGAAAATTACAGCACAGGAACAGACCCTTTGGCCCTCCAAGCCTGTGCCGATCCAGATCCCCTATCTAAACCTGTCACCTATTTTCCAAGGATCTGTATCCCTCTGCTCCCTGCCCATTCACGTATCTGTCTAGATACATCTTAAATGATGCTACTGTGCCCGCCGCTACCACCTCCGCTGACAACACGTTCCAGGCACCCACCACCTTCTGCGTAAAGAACTTTCCACCCATATCTCCTTTAAACTTTTCCCCCTCTCACCTCGAAATTGTGACCCCTAGTAATTGAGTCCCCCACTCTGGGGGAAAAAGCTTCTTGCTATCCACCCTGTCTATACCTCTCATGATTTTGTAGACCTCAATCAGGTACCCCCGACACAGTCCCCACCCCCAACCTCCATCTTTCTAATGTAAATAATCCAAATCTACTCAACCTCTCTTCATAGCTAGCGCCCTCCGTACCAGGCAACATCCTGGTGAACCCCCTCTGCACCCTCTCCAAAGCATCCACATCCTTTTGGTAATGTGGCGACCAGAACTGTACGCAGTATTCCAAATGTGGTCGAACCAAAGACCTATACAACTGCAACATGACCTGCCAGCTCTTGTACTCAATACCCCGCCCGATGAATGAAAGCATGCCATATGCCTTCTTGACCACTCTATCCTCCTGCGTTGCCACCTTCAGGGTACAATGGACCTGAACACCCACTCTCTGTGCATCAATTTTCCCCAGGACTTTTGCATTTACCGCATAGTTCTTGAATTGGATCTTCCAAATGCATCACCTCGCACTTGCCTGGATTGAACTCCATCTGCCATTTCTCCGCCCAACTCTCCAACCTATTCTGCTGCATTCTCCGACAGTCCCCTTCACTATCTGCTACTCCACCAATCTTCGTGTCATCTGCAAACTTGCTAATCAGACCATCTGTACCTTCTTCCAGATCATTTATGTACATCACAAACAACAGTGGTCCCAGCATGGACCCCTGTGGAACACCACTGGTCACAGTTCTCCATTTTGAGAAACTCCCTTCCACTACAACTCCCTGTTTCCTGTTGCCCAGCCAGTTCTCCACCCATCTAGCTAGTACACCCTGGACCCCATGCGGCTTCATTTTTTCCATCAGCCTACCATGGGGAACCTTATCAAACGCCTTACTGAAGTCCATGTACATGACATCTACAGCCCTTCCCTCATCTATCAACTTTGTCACCTCCTCAAAGAATTCTATTAAGTTGGTAAGACATGATTTACAGATTTACTCACTTTTACAGGACACTGGCATCACTGGCTGGCCAGAATATATTGCCCATCTCTAGTTGCCTTTCAGAAGGTGGTGATGAGCTGCCTTCTTGAACCGCTGCAATCCACCTGCGTGGGTTAACCCACAATGTCATTAGGGAGAGAATTCCAGGATTTTGACCCAGCAAGTGAAGGAATGGCAATATACTTCCAAGTCAGGATGGTGAGAGTGGCTTGGAGGGGAACTTGAAAGTGGTGGTGCTCCCCTGTATCTGCTGCCCTTGTCCTTCTAGATGGAAGTGGTCGTGGGTTTGGAAGGTGCTGTCTGAATTTCTACAATGCATCTTGTAGATAGTACACACTGGCGCAATTCAGCATCGGTGGTGAAGGGTATTTGTGGATGTAGTGCCAATCAAGCGGGCTGCTTTGTCCTGGATGTTGCCAAGTTTCGAGTGTTGTTGGGGCTGCACTCACCTAGGGGAGAATTTCATCACATTCCTGACTTGTGCCTTGTAGATGATGGACAGGCTTTGGGGAGTCAGATGAGTTACTCGCTGCAGTATTCCTAGACTCTGGCCTGTCCTTGTAGCCACTGTGTTTATGTGATTCCTCCAGTTGAGTTTCTGGTCAATGATAATATCAGGATGTTAATATTGGGGGATTCATTGATGGTAACACCATTGAATTTCAAGGCAGTAGTTAGATTATCTCTTATTCATGATGGTCATAGCCTGGCGTTTGTATGGCACGAACATTACTTGCCACTTGTCAGCCCAAGCCTATACGTTGTCCAAATCTTGTTGCATTCAAACGTGGACTGCTTCAGTATCTGAGGAGTCGCAAACGGTGCTAAACATTGTGCAGTTATCGGCCAACATCCCCACTTCTGACCTTGTGATGGAGGAAAGGTCATTGATGAAGGAGCTGAAGATAGTTGGGCCTAGGACACTACCCTGAGGAATGCCCGCAGACATGTCCTGCAGCTGAAATGATGGGCCTTCACAACCACAACCATCTACCTATGCATCAAGTATGACTCGAACGATTGGAGAGTTTGCCCCCAATACCCATGGATTCCAATTTTGCTAGGGCTCTTTGATGCCACACTTGGTCGAATGCAGCCTTGATGTCAAGGGCTGTCACACTCATCTCACCTCTGGAATTCAGCGCTTTTGTCCATGTTTGAACCAAGGCTGTAATGAGGTCAGGAGCTGAGTAGCCCTGGCAGAACCCAAACTGGGCGTCACTGAGCAGGTTATTGTTGAATAGGTGCTGTTTGATGGCACTGTTGATAATTGATAACCACCTTCCATCACTTTACTGATGATCGAGAGTAGATTGATGGAGTGGTAATAGGCTGGGTTGGATTTGTCCTGCTTTTTGTGTACAGGACATACCTAGGCAATTTTCCATGTTGTCAGGTAGATCCTAGTGTTGTAGCTGTACTGAAACAGCTTGGTTCTGGGAACGGCAATTTTTGGAGCACACATCTTCAATACTATTACCAGAATGTTGTCAGGGCCCGTAGCCTCTGCAGTATCCAATGTCTCCAACCATTTCTTGATGTCACATGGAGTGAACTGAATTGTAGACTGGTACCTGTAATGCTGGGGAACACTAGAAGAGGCAGAGATAGATCATCCACTCGGCACTGAAGATTACCACGAAAGCTTCAACCTTATCTTTTGCACAGATATACCGGGCTCTTCCATCATTGAGGATGGGTATATTTGTGGAGCCTCCTCCTCAAATGAACTGTTTAATTGTCCCCTACCATTCATAACTGGAAGTGGCAAGACTGCAGAGCTTAGATCTGATCCGTTAATTGTGTGAACGCTTAGCACTATCATTTGCTGCTTAAGTTGTTTGGCATGCAAGTAGCCCTGTTTGGTGGCTTCACCAGGTTGACACCTCATCTTCAGGTATGCCTGGTGCTGGTCCTGTCATGTGCCCATGCACTCTTCAGGAAACCAGGGTTGATCCTCTGGCTTGATGGTAACGGTTGAGTGGGAGATATGGCAGACCACGAGTTTACAGATTCTGCTGCTTTTGATGGCCCACAGTGCCTTATGGATGCCCAGTCTTCATTTGCTAGATCTGTTTGAAATCTGTTCCACTTAGCACGGTGATAGTGCCACAAAACATGGTGGAAGTTATTCTCAATATCAAGGCTGGACTTTGTCTCCACAAGGACTGGGTGGTGGTCGCTCTTACCAATGCTGTCCTGAACAGATGCATCTGCAGCTGGCACACTGGTAAGGACGAGGTCAAGTATATTTGTCCCTCTTGTTGGTTCCCTCACCACCTGCTGCAGACACAGTCTAGCAGCTATGTCCTTTAGGACTCGACCAGCTCGACCTGTATTGTTGACATTGAAATCTCCCAGCCAAAGTACATTTTGTGCCTTGCCATCCTCAGTGCTCCCTCCAAGTGTTGTTCAACATGGAGCAGTACTGAATCATCAGCTGAGGAAGAACAGTTTTTGGCAATCAGCAGGCAGTTTCCCTGCCCATGTTTAACCTGAAGCCACAAGACTTCATCGGGTCTAGAGTCAATGTTGAGAACTCCCAGGGAAACTCTCTCCCAAATGTATACCACTGTGCCACCACCTCTGCCCAGTCTGTCCTGCTGGTGGGACAGGACATATCCAGGGATGGTGATGTGGTGTCTGGGACATTGTCCATAAGGTAAGATTCCGTGAGTATGGCTATGTCAGGCTGTTGCTTGACAAGTCTGTAATACAGCTCTCCCAATTTTAGCACTAGCCCCAGATGGTAGTAAGAACTTTGCAGGGTCAACAGGGCTGTTTCTGCTATTGTCTTTTCCAGTGCCTAGGTCAATGCCAGGTGATTTGTCCAGCTTCATTTCTTCTTTTAAGTCTTTGTAGCAGTTAGTACAAATGAATGGCTTACTAGGCCATTTTAGAGGATAATTAAAAGTGAACCACATTGCTGTGGATCTGGGGTCACACGTAGGCCAGACCATGTGAGGACGGCAGATTTCTTTCTCTGAAGGACATTAGTGAGCCAGATGGGTTTTTCCCCCTCTTGTTGGTTCCCTCACCACCTGCTGCAGACCCAGTCTAGCAGCTATGTCCTTTAGGACCCGACCAGCTCGATTTGTATTGCTGATATTGAAATCTCCCACCCAGAGTACGACAAATGATTTCATGATCGTCAATAGATTCTTAATTCCAGATTTTTGTTTTTAAGTTTTTTTATTGAATTCAAATTCCACCATCTGCGGTGGCTGGATTTAAACCTGGATCCCCAGAACATTAGCCCAGTTTCTGGATTATAGCCTTGTGATAATACCACTAGGCCATCGCTTTCCCTAACAAGATTTGGTGATCCACCATCTGGATATGTTCCTGAGAAATAACTGAAATCTATCTTGACCACATCTATCATTTGATGCGCTCTGTAGGATGTTCCAGAATGCAGTCTGTTAACTAATATTTATCAGATGTTAATTCTGAATGTTAGTTTACAAGTTGTACATACGAATGTATACATACAATTTGCACACACCAATAAATACAAACACATAAATTAGGAATAGTCAGCCACATGACATTGGAGAGGGTGCAGAGGTGATTTACCAGGATGTTGTCTGGGCTGGAGAGTTCGGTTATGAAAAGAAACTGGGGAGACTAAGGTTGTTTTCCACAGAGCAGAGAAGATTGACAGGGGACGTAATCAAACTGTATAAACTTATGAGGGACATAGGCAGCGTAGGCAGAATGAAACTTTTCCTTTTGATGGAGGGATCAAACGACTAGGGGGCAAAGATTTAAAGTAAGGGGCAGGGATTTAGAAGAAATGTGAGGCAAAACCTTTTCACTCAAGAGCGTGGTGGAAATCAATGCCTATAAAGGGTGGTAGAGGCAGAAACCATTCATCAGATTTAACAAGTTTTTAGACGTGCATTTGCGATGTGACAGTATACAACAGTACAGGCCAAGTGCTTGAATGTGGAATTAGAATAGTTAGATGGTTGTTTTTGCCTAGTGTGATGGGCTGAAGAGCCTTTTTCAATGCTGTAGATCTCTGTGCCTCTATTGGGCTGTCACGTTTTAGATGCGCTAATGAATGCATTTGGAAAAGACATTTCCTTTTGTGGAAGAATCTACATTTTTGGGCATGGATGTCAACAGCAGGGCCACCATTTATTGCATGTTCCTATTTGGGCTTGAGAAAGTGGTGGCAATCTAGAGCTAGTGGTCACCGGTTACAACTAAGGGGTTGCCAATTGAAGACAGAGAAAAAGATAGTGTTCTTCTGACAGTCACAAGTCACAGAGGTACACAGCACAGAAACAGGCCCTTCAGCCCAACTAGTCCAGGCTGACCAGGATTTCCTAAATTGAACTTGTCACATTTCGCTAGTTCAGTTTCTTTTGGAATTCCCTTCCTGCAAGGTAGGGGAAGCAGAGTCATAGTGTTGCACAGCACGGAAACAGACCCTTTGGTCCAAGCACTCCATAACCGAACATAATCCAAAACTAAACTAGTCCCACCTACCTCATCCTGCCCCAAATCCCTCCAAAACTTCCCTATTCATGTGCTTATTTAAGTGTCTTTTAAACACTGTAATTGTGCCCGCATCCACTACTTCCTCAGGAAGTTCATTCTACATGCAAACCACCCTCTGTGTAAAAAAATTTTCCCCTCGTGTCTTCTTCAAATCTCTCTCCTCTCACTTTAAAAATATGCCCGCAGTCTTGAAATCCCCCATCCTAGCCTTCAATATTTTTAAGGCAGTTGACCGATTCTTGATGAACAAGGGGATTAAAGTTATCAGAGGTAGGCAGAAATGTGGAATAATCAGATCTGTCATGACTTTATTGATTTATGCAGAAATCCAATTTGGATCAACTTTTTTAAAACTACAATTTTAAAAGAGGGTGGATTCTGTAAAATCATTCTGGAAACTAAAAATTTTGAGCAGAAGAATTTTCTTCCTTCACAGTTCTTCCATAGCATGTCCAACCATGGACTTCACGTTAGAAGGCAAATGACTGGAAGTAAGATGATTTATGTTTCACTTCCCCACAGCTAAACAACTGACATAATGCAGCCAGTAAATTACGTCTTTATAGCCGTGGAGACAATTAGAAAACACTGTTCTTCTAGTACTGCATTCTAAGTTACTGTGAGGTACAGCAAATCAAATATATGGACAAAAGTATAAATTACCCATAAACACTGAACAGAAATTAGAGAAATTCTTGATACGCACTTCTCCAAGAGTCGCACCAATTTAAAAAATTCTTTTTCCTAAATATTACTAGGTCAAACAGTGAGGAACAAGCTTATTCTGGAGGGTCTCAGTTAATGAGAAACAGTAAAACAGAACCACTAAGTCAATTAACTGGAAATAAAGCAAAAGCTTTAAAATACAGTTCAATAATTTTACTTCAGTTTACAGTTTTGAATGATATGGAAGTGCTGGTGTTCAGCTGGGATGTACAAAGTCAGATGTCACACGACACCAGGTTATAGTCCAACAGGTTTATTTGAAATCACACAAGTTTTCCGAGCGCAGCCTCTTCGTCAGGTGCACCTGACAGTGAAAAATGTTAGTTGTAGAATCAGTGCTCAAACATATGGCAGGACATAAGAAACATTTTAATTAGCAACTTTTACTAAGTGCTTTGGAAACCTCTTCAGCTCACCACTTTTTACAACACATCTTGAGTTATGGCAATTTTGAAAACTGAAGCAGCTTATAATACTAGATATGCATTCACAGACATATTAACATCACCTACTCTAGCATCATCATACATGACATGATGTAATATGCCATACTTTTGCTATTGTAATTTCTGTATAATATGGCGTACCTTAGGACTATCTGGTGTCAACATTTTCAAATGATAGGATTTATTTTGAAACTGGCTTACTCCTTTGCATCATTACATGAAACTTGTGGGCTGTTTTACCTCATCTTGGACGAAAGCTTCATCCTGTTCAACTAATGAGTGCTCTTCTGACAGAACATCATCCTGGTGGATAGCCTGGCTCTTCCTCTTCTTCTTCTTTTTCGTCGAATCCGAGCAGTCACATTTTGCTTTTTGTTGTCGGTAGTGAGCAAGCTGCAGAGAAAAGTGAAGGAAAGGTAAAGGGAGAGGTATGTGAGGAACAGGTAACACAACCACAGCATGGTGAGAGGACACTGTGTAATAGCCACACACACACACACACACACACACACACACACAGGTGCTGGATCCCGCTGAGACCCAGGGCTGGGCAGCACAGACAACTATGCTGTCACTTGTGAAATCAAAATTGCACATCTGCGTCAAAAATGCTGATGACAGATTTCTTTCATCAGGACTCTCTTCTCTAACTCTGTACACAAATATGTGCAGACTTGACTAAGAATATCACAAATGGAGACACAGGGTCAAGGTGATATGCATCACTGTGCCTCCTGCTCACAATCTTTAGCTTTTCATTTTTACACCAGGAGGTAAGGAAGGAGAATTTGTTTTTGCACAACAGCAGCCTTGCATTTGTTGGCTGCGTAGCTATATCCCTCCTTTGCTTTTAAAGCAGCTTACAACGGATTACCGCTTTGGCACACAAATCCATACATTCAGACTTTGGCAAGCTACAATATGTAATCTAACCATGAATTCATTAGAAACTGAAGGTGGATGGGGCTAAGAAAAGAAATCCTGAACAACCTACAACTAGAGATGATTTCATCACTAAAGGTCACCACAGAAATTGTGACAATAAGGAGGGCATTCTCTTTCCTGGCCTTTATTAGATAGGTATTTTCATTGAGTGAACACCTCAAAATTAAACAGCAGAAACAGTAATTTAACACAATCTCTCTTGTGACAATGACTGAAGCTCACTGAATAAAGCAGGAATTCAGTTTGACTAATATTTAATATTTAATATATAGAATTTGCTCAATACCTATGAACAAATGATGCATTTATTTCTGACACTTAATGTGTAATGCAACAGCTGGTTCTAACAGGTTCTAATAAATGATGGAAAGATACAATGTGAAAAATAACTTGCTTTCCTGGATAAATGTATCTTGCACTTAGATAAGCAACCAAAGAATAGCTGCATTCAATTCTCCACCTGTGTCAATTATCCAAACTTAGGCGGTACATTAGAGCAGGAAGTAAAATTGGCTTGTGTCTCCTTGGCTCTTTCTGGCAAAGGTCAGGATGATGTTATAGAGACCGGGGAGACAAGAACCAAAACCAAAAAAATCCACCATAGTTCCTGAGCACAATGTAGTATTTGTGCTGTACAGCTTATATTTGTGTACACAAGTTTGCACTCATCTGCAATGCTACCTGCAGTTAAACAACTTGCTGATACACATTGTTTAGGCTCATCTATGAATATGGTCACTTTAATTGATGGGCTGCCAGCATCTGTGAAATTGTATTGTGCCGATTATCTTCAGGAGGAGAAGGGAAGGAGAGGGAAATACGTTCAAATGCTTTCAAAGCTGTTCTTTCAGATCAATCATAGCTTTCTAAGGAAAATAAGACTGGATTGTTCTGAGCATTTCTGGGTATAAAATGTGAACTGCTGGTGTTGGTCAGCATTTTGAAATGTAGAAAAATAAAGCAGTAATTCAAAGTAAACTGTCACATATTTAGTTACATAATTCAACAATGGTCACTTGAACCACAATCTTAATATTTAGAAACAAAACCAAATTCATCCACACAGAGTTCATTGAATTTATCTTGACTCACTGACTATGGCACAACTGCAAGAATCTTGTTCTGGATCAGATTTTCTACACTCAGTTTCACAATCAACTCTCCATAACAATATCTTCCACTTCACCCAGTGAATTGGACATTATGTAATCTTTGAACCATCTGGTAGCAGCTTGTGTATTTAACTGCATTCCAAAATTGAACACCAAAACATCTTTCCACTTTCTGTGAAGTTCTATTCCTCAGTCAACCAGTGAACTGTTACATTGAGCAGTGACATAATTCTTGGCGTACATCTAGCATTAAACTAGAGGCATTGAGCCTTGAAGTTAATAACATTAAATTGCAGTCATTTGTACATGCCTCTTGATCTCATCAGTCATATGGTCTACCTGACCATATAGATCCCACCAGGCCACCTCTTCCACACATGGTCAATGGAGACTCGTGTTTTTGACACTGTCTGAAGAATCAACCATTAGAAACAGGTCATTTTGGCAGTCTCCATGTCAGTCGATCTTCTGCACACTCAACATTTTTGATCCATTAAGGAGGTAACTAACTAGCTAGTTGTTTACTTGAACTTTTGCTTGATGGTCGTGGCATATTAAGGAACGTTACTGGGCTAGTAATCTAGAGATATAGGTTCAAATCCCACTGAGATAGATGGTGAAATTAGAATGCAATTTTAAAAATCTGGAATTTAAGAAATTAGATTAATGGCAACCAAGTAACCACAGATTCTTTATTGTTTAAAAAAAAATTCATCTGGTTCACTAATGTTCTTTAGGGAAGGTAACCTGCCATTCTTGTCTGATTTGGCCTACACGTGACTTCATATGCACAGCAATGTGACTGACTCTTAACTGCCCTCTGAAATGGCCTAGCAAGCCACTTAGTAAACAGGGCAAGTATGGATATACAATAAATGTCAGCCATGCCAGCAAAGTCTGCATCGCATGAACGAACGAGAAAAGATCTGACAACTTCTGAGGACTAATTCCAAATACAAGGTGTTCAAGAAAAAGGAGAATGGTTACCAAATCAATTGAGATCATTGCAGTGCTAGAGAGAAAGGATATCCCACATAACTTCATAAGGCATAGGGGCAGAAATAGGCCATTTGGCCCAATGAAGTCTGCTCCGCCATTTGATCATGGTTAATATGCTCCTCACCCCTCACATAGAGTCCAGAACAGAACAGGAACAAAAAAATATGCAATTACATTGCTCAGTCTAGTTTAAAGATCACCAACTAATGAAAATTATCAAAAGAACTAAATTTGCAAGGAAATTGGAGTCCCAGGTAGACAGGATATTGAAGGCGGCATTTGGTATGCTTGCCTTTATTGGTCAGTGCATTGAGTATAGGAGTTGGGAGGTCATGTTGCAGCTATACAAGACATTGGTTAAGCCACTTTTGGAACACTGCATTCAGTTCCAGTCTCCCTGCTAATAGGAAGGATGTTGTGAAACTTGAAAGGGTCGGAAAAGATGCAGAAGAATGTTGCCAGGTTTGGAGGGTTTGAGCTTTAGGGAGAGGCTGAATAGGCTGGGGCTAATTTTCCTGGAGCATCGGAAGCTGAGGGGTGACCTTACAGGGGATTATAAAATCATCAGGGGCATGGACAGGGTGAATACCCAAGGTCTTTTCCCTGGGTTGGGGGAGTCCAAAACTAGAGGGCATAGGTTTAAGGTGAGAGGGGAAAGATTTAAAAGGGGCCTAAGGGGCAATTTTTTCATGCAGAGGGTGGTGAGAGTATGGAATGAGCTGCCAGAAGTAGTGGTGGAGCCTGGTACACTTACAACATGTAAAAGGCATCTGAATGGGTATATGAATAAGACGGGTTAAGAGGGATATGGACTCAATGCTGGGAAATAGGACTAGATTAATTTAGGATATCTGGTCGGCATGGACGATTGGACCGAAGGGTCTGTTTCTATGTTGTCCAGCTCTATGACTCTAAATTACAAGAGATGCAAGAATGAGAAAGTAATTATAATGAGAACTTTAATTACTTTAATAGAGATTTGGATAGTAATGGTATATGTGGTAGAGCAATGCTGCAAGAGTCCCCAAAATACATTCAGGAAAAATGTCGAGAGCAGTATGTTTCCAGACAGAGAAAGAAGGCGCTACTAAATCAGTTTTACTGGCTTCCGTTGTGAAGTTAAATAAAAAATAATAAAAACAGAAATTACTGGGGAAACTGAGTAGATCTGGCAGCATCTGTGGAGAGTTAACGTTTTGAGTCCAGTAGTCACTGGACCTGAAACATAAAATTTTATCTCTCCACAGATGCGGCCAGACCTGCTGAATTTCTCCAGCAATTTCTGTTTGATTTCAGATCTCCAGCATCTGCAGTTTTTTTTTTATTAAAAAGAAGTTAAAAAAGTTATTTGACTGCCTGTCATTTCATAATCGTTATGATGCCTCCTGCCTCAGCCTCAAAAAGAACCAAATTTATTTCTGCATCATTTTAAACAATATATATTTTACATCCTGTTACAATCTTTTATATTTTTAAGAGTTTAATTATTCTCTTTTTCTCTCTTTGTTAATGTTTTGGTCATCTTATGTTGGTGTCAAAATTCTCAACCCGCAACTTGTCATTTGCTAACTGCCAGTCAATTACTTATATTCATGTCTTTATTTGATTCAGACAGAACAGTCCTTTATTCCGCCTCTAACACTTATTCTGGACTAACATTTTGTTTCTTTACACTTGCTATCATTCCTCTTGCCTTGATTTTTTTTTTTTTAAATCTCTACTATCCTCTAACCTAATCCCCACCTTCCCTTTTTTTCTACCTGACCACCCCCCTTTTTTTTAAAGCATAAAACCCATCATATTTCTCTCTTCATTTCAAAGAACAGTCCAATTGGACGAGAAAGGTTAACTGTTTTCTCTCCACTGATGCTCGCAGGCCTGAAGTTTTATCTATCACATTTTGTTTTTATCCCCAATCCTAAATCGTACCAACTTTGCAAAAAAACCTCTTCTTTTAATTATCATCTTCAACCTCTTTCGTTAGTCATGGGAAGATCTCTTTTTTCCAGGAATTTTAACTCTCAATGGAGTATGGACTTGTGGAGAATTAGAAAGTATTTGTTTATACATTTTGACATTGCTTAAGTAGCGTGATAGCTTTTAATTTAATTTCTCAATTGACCTTAACAAACCTATGCCTCATGTCTGCGAAACTGGTTTCACTCAAGTTTGATATTTTCCTTTTGAGCTATGTACTCAGAACTTAAACTCAATGTGAAATTCAATCATACATCTATAAGACTTTCTCAAAAGATTCCACAGTATGAGATCTCCTATTAGCCCAGCACTGTTACACAAAATAAGATGGTCAAATGGAAAATTAAGAAAAGACAACCTTGCATTTATACAATTGCATTTAAACTGTGGTTTAACATCAATTATAACTATTGAAACATTCTGCATACAATGAAGCACACTATTTTATAAGAAAAGGTCACACTCATTTATGCCATAGCATGAACTCAATTCATAATTACTCAATTGGTTGGTGAGTTCCATTTTAGAAGAAGAATCCCTACAGTGTGGAAGCAGGCCCTTCGGCCCAACAAGTCCACACTGAGCCTTGGAGCATCCCACCCAGACCCATCCCCCTATAACCCACACACCCCTGAACACTATGGGCAATTTAGCATGGCCAATCCACCTAGCCTGCACATCTTTGGACTGTGGGAGGAAACCGGAGCACCAGGAGGAAACCCATACAGACACGGGGAGAATATGTAAACTCCACACAGACGGTCACCCGAGGCTGGAATCAAACCCAGGTCTCTGGCACTGAGGCTGCAGTGCTAACCACTGAGCCACCGTGCCGCCCCTATTCGCACCATTAAAAGGAAACTAAACTCAAAGCTGTAAACTTTTACAGTGAGCACATTCTGTAAAATGAAAACCTGTCAATCCACTCCTGCACTTTTCTCACTAACACAGCAAACATTTTTCTTTTCCACTATTTCCAATTCCCTTTTCTTGTCACACAAAGTCCCAGGCAATGACCACCTCCAAAAAGAATTTAACCATCCCCTTCTGACATTCAATGGCGTCAGTATCACCATCACCAAAGTCCCATTATCAGCATTTTAAGGGTTACTATTGACCAGAAGTTAGACTAACCATTTAAAAAAAAAACTGCGTCGCTAAGAGCAGGCTGGGAATTCTGCAATGAAAACTCACTTCCTGGCTTCAAAATCCGAGTTACGCAAACTTACAATGCACAAATGAGAACTATGAAGGAATACTCACCACTTGCCTAATGAGTGCAGTTCCAACAACATTCACGAATCTTGACATCATCCAGAACATAATAAGCTACTTGACTTGCAACCCACTCACTATATTCAACGAGCATCCCGTCCACCACCAATAAATAATGGCAACAACATATACCATCTACAAGACGAAATGTGCGAACTTAGGCACCAAACAGAGCAACTTCCAAACTTACTACATCCACGGCCCAGGAGGTAGCAGATCCATGGGAACACCACAACCTGCAAGTTACTTTCCAAGTCAGTTTCCATCCTGACATGGAAATAAATTGTTGGGGTCAATATTCTGGATCTCAATTCCTAGCAGCACTGAGGGTATTCCACCCACAGATGGACAGCAGCAGTTCAAGCTCGCAGCTCAGCGTCACTGTCTCAAAGGAAATAAGCAACAAATGCTGGCCTTGCCAGCCATGTCACAATTTTTTTTAAAGTTACTACATCTCCTTCCACCAACAGTCCATTTCCAATCATAAAATAAAAGTAAAGAAAGGAAGGAAGGGAAATTTGCTAGAGATATTTTACAGGAAGAATGAATAAAGGACATGACAAAATAAAAGCATAATGGGTCGGGGACAGAGCAGAAACAAATTGAAGATAGACACAAAGGCCAAAAAGAGAAGATACAAAGATAATGTGGGGAACAAGCATTTACTCAATATGCGTGTTTATCAAGGTCATTTGTTTTCTCTGAGGCAGTGCAATGAACAGGCCTTAGGAGATTTCTTTACCGGAAGCTTATATATAATAGTGCATAGATTTCAGAATACGTTAATGCATAAAAATTGCATAGTGATGTTTAGTTTTGTAATATTTATAAATGACTAATGTAAAAGAAACAATATTTCTTTCAACCCCTGGGGCAGCACGGTGGCTCAGTGGTAAGCATTGCTTCCTCACAGCACCAGAGACCCGGATTCGATTCCACCCTTGGGTGACTGTGTGGAGTTTGCACATTCTCCCCATATCTGTGTGGGTATTCTCTGGGTGCTCCGGTTTCCTCCTGCAGTTCAAAGATGTGCGGGGTAGGTGGACTGGCCATGCTAAATTGCCTGTAGTGTCCAGGGATGTTTAGGTTAGGAGGATTAGACATGGGGAAATGCAGGGGTAAGGGGAATGAGTCAGGGGAATATAAGGGGAAATCGGTCAAACTCCCACAGAATCTTTTATGTTTCATTCTCATTCTTCTAAACTTCAAATCAGTAAAGGCCTATTCTGCTGGACCTTCTTTAAAAGGAATTCATCCTTCATTCTTGGAGACCGCCAATTCTCTGAACAACTTCTAATCTAGTACATGCTTCTTAAATAAGGAGACTTAAACTGAACCCGTTACTCCAGGTGTGATCTCACCAATACTCTGTACGGTTGTAGTAGAACTTCTTACTTTTATAACAAAAGCCAACACTCGATTTGTTCTGATGAAGAGTCACTGGACTGAAACGTTAACTCTGCTTTCTTCCCACAGATGCTGCCAGAGCTGCTGAGTTTCTCCAGCAATTTCTGTATATGTTTCTGACCTCCAGCATCCAGAGTTCTTTGTTTTATTCTTACTTTTATATCCATCTCCCACCTCCTCTGTGATAGAGGCAAGAATTCCAACTGTCTCCTTAAGCACTTGTTGCACCTACGTATTGACTTCTTACTTGTGCAAAAACACCTCTGTACAGATCCCTCTGTTCAACACAATTTTTCCATCTTGTTCATTATAAATAATAATCTGCTTTTCTATTCTGCCAAGGTGAATAAGTTCAAATTTTCACACAATTTACTGCATCTTCCAAATTTCTTTCTCACTCAACCATAATGTCCCTTTGCAGACTTTGGATCCTCCTCAGAGCTTCCTTTCATACTTATCATTGTATTATCAAAGAATCTAGCTAAAATACACTGAGACCCTTCATGCAAGTCATTGTATTGATCATAAGTAGACAAGGTCTTAGCACCATCCCTGTGGCATTCCATTAGTTACAGATTGCCACCTTGAAAAGATCCCACTTATCGTGACTGATTCTTGTCAACCAGTCTTCTATCAGTGTATATAAAGGTTCCTAACACCATGTATTCTTACAATGTGTAGAAAGTTTTTAGATGGTATTCTTTCACCCTCCCTTCTTGAACAATGATACATTTGTCTTCCCAAACCACTGGGACATTCCTGGCTCTTTGGAATGTTGAAAGATTATAATCAATCCACTTACCATCCCTCTAGTCGCTTCTTTTAAGACTTGAAGGCTGAAGGCCACCATGTCCAATGGACTTGTCAGCCTTCAGTCTCATTTTTCTCTACAGTAATTCTGATTAAGTTGCGTCTTGATTTTCTATTCTTCTTTGGATGCTTTTGGTGTCTCCTAGTAAGACAGCAAGTACAGGAGACAGTAGCAGGGCATCAGGCAGAGTCAACGTGAATTTGTACTCATCTCATCATTTATTGACAGAGCTATCCCACCCCCATTTCTTTTGCTCCTGTCTTTCCAAAATGTCAAATCCAATTGGTCACCCTGCAACCAAACCTCTACAATAGCTATCACGTCATACTATTTATTCTATCAATTCATCTACCTTGTTACAAATGCTGTGGCATTCAGATGTGATGCAATCTTATGTTTGTACACTTCGCCCCTCTGATACACACAGATTACCAATATATGTACCATTCCTCCACACTATTATCTTGTCCATTTGGACCCTCAATATTCAGTTTAAAGTTCTCTCTACAACCCTAGTTATAGAATTTGTCAGAACGTCGGGCTTCTCACTTTATTTTTCCCTAACCAGGAGCGGCGGGAGACGGAGCGGAGGCAACGCTGGCGACCAGGAGGTTGTGAGGAAGGTAAGGAATTAGTATATATTTGGGCAGCAGCTAAGGCTTACAATGGCAGGGACCTCAGACCCATGGCATGTGCCTCTTGCTTGATGTGGGAGATCAGGGACGTGGCTGACGTCCCTGACTGTTACACTTGCAGGAAGTGTGTCCAGCTGCAGCTCTTGTTTGACCGCATGACTGCTCTGGAGTCGCGGGTGGACTCACTGTGGAGCATCCGCGATGCTGAGAAGGTCGTGGATAGCACGTTTAGTGAATTGGTCACACCGCAGATTAGGATTGCTGAGGGAGACAGTGAATGGGTGACCAAAAGGCAGAGAAAGAGCAGGAAGGCAGTGCAGGTGTCCCCTGTGGTCATCTCCCTCCAAAACAGGTATACCGTTTTGGATACTGTTGGGGGAGATGGCTCACCAGGGGAGGGCAGCAGTTGCCTGGATCATGGCACCATGGCGGGCACTGCTGTTCAGAAGGGCGGGAAAAAGACTCATAGGGGCTTCTATTGTAAGGGGAGTAAATAGGCGGTTCTGTGGCCGAAAACGGGACTCCCGGATGGTATGTTGCCTCCCAGGTGCTCGGGTCAGGGATGTCACCGACATCCTGAGCATTCTGAAAAGGGAGGGTGAACAGCCAGTTGTTGTGGTGCATATAGGCACCTATGATATAGGTAAAAAACAAGATGAGGTCCTGAAAGCAGAATTGAGGGAGCTAGGAGAGAAGTTAAAGAGGAGGACCTCAAAGATAGTGATCTCAGGGTTGCTACCAGTGCCACGTGCTAGCCAGGGTAGAAATGAAAGAATAGGCAGGATGAACACGTGGCTTGAGGGATGGTGTAGGAAGGAGGGGTTCAGATTTGTGGGACACTGGGACCGGTTCTGGGGAAGGTGGGACTATTACAAATTGGATGGTCTACACCTGAACCAGACTGGAACTAGTGTCCTAGGGGGAGTTTTTGCTAGGGCTGTTGGAGAGGGTTTAAACTAATGTGGCAGGGGTCTGGGAACCAGAGGAGAAGACTAGTAGACAGTGAGGTGGAAACTAGAGACTGTAAGGATCATGAAGTTAGCATTACCAAGGGGAAGAGTAGGCAGAGTGCAGATGAACGCAAAGCAACTGGTGGTCTGAAGTGCATATACTTTAATGCAAGGAGTATAGTGGGTAAGGCAGACGAACTTAGGTCTTGGATTAGTGCCTGGGAGTATGACGTTATTGCAATCACAGAGACTTGGTTGAAGGAAGGGGATGATTGGCAACTAAATGTCCCAGGATATAGATGCTTCAGACAGGACAGGGAGGGAAGTAAAAGGCGGGGGGAGGAGTTACATTGCTGGTCAGGGATGATATCACGGCTGTGCTAAAGGAGGGCACTATGGAGGGCTTGAGCAGTGAGGCATTATGGGTAGAGCTGAGAAATAAGAAGGGTGCAGTTACATTGTTGGCACTGTACTACAGGCCTCCCAACAGTGAGCGTGAGGTAGAAGAACAAATAGGTCGACAGATTATGGAAAGATGTAGAGGTAACAGGGTGGTGGTGATGGGAGATTTTAATTTTCCCAACATTGACTGGGATACACTTAGTGTCAGAGGTCTGGATGAGGCAGAATTTGTAAGGAGCATCCAGGAAAGTTTTCTAGAGCAGTATGTCAATAGTCCAACTAGGGAAGGGGCCATATTGGACCTAGTGTTGGGGAATGAGCCAGGCCAGGTGGTAGAAGTTGCAGTGGGGGATTTCTTTGGGAATAGTGACCACAATTTTGTAAGTCTTAGAATACTCGTAGACAAAAATGAGAGTGGTCCGAAGGGAAGAATACTAAACAGGGCCAAGGCCAATTATATCAAAATTCGGCAGGAGCTGGGAAATGTGGATTGGGGACAGCTATTTGAAGGGAAGTCCACATTTGATATGTGGGAGACTTTCAAAGATAGGTTGAAGATAGTGCAGGATAGGCATGTCCCTTTGAAAACAAGGGATAGGAAGGGAAAGATTCGTGAATAGTGGATGACAGGAGAAATCGTGCGACTAGCCAAGAGCAAAAGGGAAGCGTACATAAGGTCCAGGCAGCTAAGAACAGAACGGTCCTTGGAGGAATATCAGGAGAGTAGGACCAATCTTAAACGAGGAATCAAGCGGGCTAAAAGGGGTCATGAAATAACTTTAGCGAACAGAATTAAGGAGAATCCCAAGGCCTTTTATTCATATATAAGAAGCAGGAGAGTAACTAGAGAAAGGGTTGGTCCACTAAAGGATAAGGAAGGAAGGTTTTGTGTCAAACCTGAGAAAATCGGTGAGATTACAGCCTTACTTTGCATCAGTGTTCACTGAGGAGAGGGACATGATGAATGTTGAGATTAGAGATAGAAGTTTGTTTACTCTGGATCACGTTGACATAAGGAGGGAAGATGTGTTGGGTAGGCTAAAGGATATTAAGGTGGACAAATCCCCAGGACCGGATGGGATCTATCCCAGGATGCTGAGGGAGGCGAGAGAGGAAATAGCTGGGGCCCTGACAGATATCTTTGTAGCATCCTTAAACACAGGTGAAGTGCCGGAGGACTGGAGAGTTGCTAATGTTGTCCCCCTGTACAAGAAGGGTAGTAGGGATATTCCAGGTAACTACAGACCAGTAAGCCTGACGTCAGTGGTGGGAAAGTTGCTGGAGAAGGTACTGAGGGATAGAATCTATTTATATTTGGAAAAGAATGGGCTTATCAGTGATAGGCAACATGGTTTTGTGCAGGGGAGATCATGCCTTACTAACTTAATAGAGTTCTTTGAGGAAGTGACCAAGTTGATAGATGAGGGAAGGGCTGTAGATGTCATCTACATGGACTTTAAGGCATTTGATAAGGTTCCCCATCGTAAACTAATGGAGAAAGTGAAATCACATGGTGTACAGGGTGTTCTAGCTAGGTGGATAAAGAACTGGTTGAGCAACAGGAGACAGAGAGTAGTAGTTGAAGGGAGTTTCTCGAAATGGAGAAAGGTGACCAGTGGTGTTCCACAGGGATCAGTGCTGGGGCCACTGTTGTTTGTGATATACATAAATGATCTGGAAGAGGGCATAAGTGGTCTGATCAGTAAGTTTGCAGATGACACGAAGATTGGGGGAGTAGCAGAAAGCATAGGGGATTGTCAAAGAATACAGGAGAATATAGATAAACTGGAGAGTTGGGCAGAGAAGTGGCAGATGGAGTTCAATCCGGGCAAGTGTGAGGTGATGCATTTTGGGAGGTCTAATTCTAGAGCAAACTATACTGTAAACGGAAGAGCCTTGGGAAAAGTTGATGAGCAGAGAGATCTGGGAGTTCAGGTCCATTGTACCCTGAAGGTGGCTGCACAGGTGGATAGAGTGGTCAAGAAGGCACATGGTATGCTTGCCTTCATCGGACGGGGTATTGAGTATAAGAGCTGGCAGGACATGTTAAAATTGTACAAGACTTTGGCTCGGCCGCATTTAGAATACTGTGTACAGTTCTGGTCGCCACATTACCAAAAGGATGTGGAAGCTTTGGAGAGGGTACAGAGAAGGTTTACGAGGATGTTGCCTGGTATGGAAGGTGCTAGCTATGAAGAGAGGTTGAGTTGGTTAGGATTGTTTTCATTAGAAAAAAGGAGATTGAGGGGGGACCTGATTGAGGTCTTCAAAATCATGAAGGGTATAGACAGGGTTGATAGAGATAAGCTTTTTCCCAGGGTGAGGGATTCAATAATGAGGGGTCACGCGTTCAAGGTGAGAGGAGAAAAGTTTAAGGGGGATACACGGGGAAAGTACTTTACACAGAGGGTGGCAGGTGCCTGGAATGCGTTGCCAGCAGAGGTAGTAGAGGCAGGCCCGGTAGTTTCATTTAAGGTGCGTCTGGACAGATGCATGAGTAGGTGGGGAGCAGAGGGATACAGATCCTTAGGAATTGGGCGATAGGTTTAGACAGTGGATTTGGATCGGCACAGGCTTGGAGGGCCGAAGGGCCTGTTCCTGGGCTGTAAGTTTTCTTTGTTCTCAGCTGAAGACCGTGTCAGAGGGGCAGTTCCCCCTTTCCTCAGTTTAGGCGCCTGTGCCCTGTAAGTCCAAATCCATTTCTTCGGCATCAGCCTTTCAGATGATTGTTCAACTTTTATTGCTTTATTTTAATTTGCTCTTGGCTCAGGTAATAATTCAAAGATTATTATCACCTTTGTGGTTCTGCTTCTTTTTTGAAATTACATTGCTTTATCCAATGAGGCTTGGTATCACTTTTATTAGAATTCTACTGTCAAGTTTTACTCGTGAGGTTAAATCCACTGAACAGAAACACTACGAGACACGTCAGACAAAATGGTTTGTAAAATGGTGCCACTTATGTACCACTTCAACATTAGACAACAGAAATCATTTGTACAAAAGTAAATCTGAAATTAACAACAGATAAAATGCCAGAAATACTGAGCAAGTCAGATAGAAGTCAAAAGAATGATAATCACCTGCTGTCACTAATGTGAACCATTAACATTTCTCTCTCTACAGGTGCTTTCTAAACCACGAAATATTTCTACATTCCTGATTTTGAAGTAGTTAGACCCCCGTTGACAAGACTGACCAGGTTTGAAATTGAAAATAGGTAGATTTACAAGTATTTGCATTTACACACAACATAGAATAAACTAATTTTCTATCTGGCTACGTTTCACCAATGTCGGAACCAAACTACACTGCAAACTACAGAAGTCCATGTGGAGTCAGAAGCATGATTATAATATCCAGTTCATACACTGATGAGATTTCATCGTTATAGTTTCTTGGGACAATGGTCGCACACGACTAGATAATAGGAGTAACAACAAGTATAATTATAAAAAGCAGCTCACAAGAGAACTGGGGACTTCTAAATCTGAGAATACACAGCACACCCCAAATCTGTAACAAGTACTATAAAGTATTATGTTAAGCTTATGAATGCAAATCTTTCAATGAATTAGAGCCATTCTGAATATGCAAAGACAAGTTTTCTCATGGCCAGCCCACTTTTTTTTTTGCAACAGTTGAAAGATTAAACATATCAACTTAGTTGAACCCCTCAGCAGAATCTCCTTCCTAGCGCCATGTATGTCATCAGCACCCATGCTCAGTTGTAGCACATTCATCAGATTGAGAGCTCAAATTCCACGAGGGATCTGAGCACAAATATCTATGTGACCCCAGCCCCGTGTAATGATGATGCAGCTGCCGGTTTTCAGATGCAACATTAAACGGAGGCCAGTTTGTCCTCTCAAATGGGTGTAAAAGATCTCTTGAAGAAAGCTGGGGGAGTTACCAATATTTATCCCTCAGTCAACAAAACTGTCTAGCCATTATTACACTTTTGGAAGCTTGCCGTGCTGCAGGTCCTACACTGCAGAAGTGATTACACTATGAAAGTATTTTATTGGCTGTGAAAGGCAGCATATATTTTCTAGCATAAACCACTGAACTGTGTAACCACCGACAACTGGTAAGAAGCAATTCAGGTCATTAACTAAGATTGGCCAAGAAAAATTGTGTCCAGTTTCAAACATCTTGACTTAAAAGGGTTTTCCTCATGTCACATGGGTATCAACATATAAATAAATTTTGCATCAACACTGAAGTAGCTTCCTGTCCAGTTGTCATTCTGGAGATAACTAATTTTAGCACACACTTGCAGTTGCCACTGACCATCTAATCCACTTAATAATTCATAAAACTCTTGGACAATCTGAGCAATTACAGCACAAACTTTACCCACACAGACTGCATACTCAGTATTTCTGAAACTCCACAAAATATTTTTTGGCCACCAGAACTGAAGATGGCTCAATTTTCCCTAGAATGAAACTCTGAGCTTATTTCTGTAGTTCCTAACTTGAAAAATGAGCTCTGAGCCTTCTACTCCAGGGAGGAAGGAGATATCATCCCTTTACATTCCTTAGTTGGATGATTTGATGTTCTTAAAGATTATCCAAAACTCTTTCGCGTCTGTACTAATGATGCCACTTTCTGTTGGGGGTGTCAGAAACACACACCTTCTTCCTCAATCAAGGATTCCCTACTACCACGATTGACAGGGCCCTTAGCAGTGCCCAAACCATCTCTCGCACCTTTGCCCTCACCACTTCTCTTCCCTCCCACAACGACAATGGGTCTCCTCACTTTCAATCCCATCAGCCTCTGCATCAAAAGGATCTCAAGCCACTATTTCTGTTGTCTGCTGTGGGATGCCACCATCAGACACATATACCCCACCCCTCTCGTCAGCATTCTGTCGGGCCATTCCCTTCAGAACCCCTCCTCAACTCCCAATAACTCCCCACAGCACCTTCCCATGCAATTGCAGAAAGTGCAACTCTTACCTGTTTACCTTCTCCCTCCTCACAATCTAAGATCCAGGTATACCTTCCAGGTGAAGCAGCCAATTGCCTACACTTGACTCAATCTGGTCTATTGTATTTACTGCCCACACTACAGTCTCCTCTACATTGGAGATAGTAAACTCCAGCTGGATGAATGACCATTTTGGAGAATACCTATGTTCTGTCTGTAAATCTGACCCCAAACTTTCAGCTGCCTGCCACTTCAACAGACCGCTACATCACCATGTCAACACTTCTATCTTAGGGCTGTTGCAGTGTTCCAGCAAAGCTCAATGCAAGGGGGCTGAACAAAATCTCATCTTTTGCTTGGGGACCCTATAGCCTTCAGAGTCAACACTGAGTTTCACCATTTTATTGCACAACTACATCCTTCCATGTTTATTGACCACCCCTACATCCCAGGGCCTGTCATGAAATGGGTTGCGCTCAACACAGAAAACTCATTTTCATCTACTCTCAGTCTCTATTACCACCCATCTAGTTTCTCTTCTCCCCTGACTTTCTATCAATAATTGTCTTGATTGCCCATCTTTTTCACTTTTCTCCCTCTCTTTGGGCCCTCTGTCCACCTATCTGCTCACTCCTCTCTCCCCCAACCTCTGTAAACAGCTCTTTTACCTAGCTGCTATCAGTTCTGAAGAAGAGTACTGAACTCAACATTAAAGCTGTTTCTCTTCACAGATATTGCCAGACTTGCGGGGTTTCTCCAGCAATTTGTTTTTGTTTGTTTCACATCTCTAACATTCACAGGTCTTTAAGGAAAATTGAGGTTTTTTCCCAAATGGTGAAAAATTAAGACTTCTGGAAAGGCACTGATATTTAGGGGTCCAGCAACCACATGGATTCAACAGTGTGACATGGCTAATGGAGTTAAAAGTTTGAGGTCAGGATGCATACCAGTATTACCCTGAAGATAGAGGAACTGAAGAATAATCCAGTTAAGGTGTTGCTGGAAGACAAAGATTGGCTAGTGTGGATACAGAAATTCTTTTCTCTGGAATGTATATGTGGGAATAACCTAAAACTATCCACTCAAGTGACTGAGCTCTAAATGTCAGAAGACAGCTGTACACCAGTTGGGACTGTAAAGTTTCCTGAGAGTACAAAGAACAAAGAACAGAGAACAGAGAAAATTACAGCACAGGAACAGGCCCTTCGGCCCTCCAAGCCTGCACCAATCCAGATCCTCTGTCTAAACCTGTCACCTATTTTCTAAGGGTCTGTATCCCTTTGCTCCCTGTCCATCCATGTACCTGTCCAGATACATCTTAAAACACACTAACGTGTCTGCGTCTATCACCTCCGCTGGCAACGTGTTCCAGGCACCCACCACCCTCTGCGTTAAGAACTTTCCACGCATATCTCCCGTAAACATTCCTCCTCTCACTTTGAACTCATGACCCCTAGTAATTGAGTCCCCCACTCTGGGAAAAAGCTTCTTGCTATCCACCTTGTCTATACCCCTCATGATTTTGTAGACCTCAATCAGGTCCCCCCTCAATCTCCGTCTTTCTAATGAAAATAATCCTAGCCTACTCAACCTTTCTTCATAGCTAGCGCCCTCCATACCAGGCAACATCCTGGTGAACCTCCTCTGCACCCTCTCCAAAGCATCCACATCCTTTTGGTAATGTGGCGACCAGAACTGTACGCAGTACTCTAAATGTGGCCGAACCAAAGTCTTATACAACTGTAACATGACCTGCCAACTCTTGTACTCAATACCCCGTCCGACGAAGGAAAGCATGCCTTATGCCTTCTTGACCACTCTATTGACCTGCGTTGCCACCTTCAGAGAACAATGGACCTGAACACCCAGATCTCTCTGTACATCAATTTTCCCCAGGACTTTTCCATTCAAAGTATAGTTTGCTCTTGAATTAGATCTTCCAAAATGCATCACCTCGCATTTGCCCGGATTGAACTCCATCTGCCATTTATCTGCCCAACTCTCCAATCTATCTATATTCTGCTGTAATCTCTGACAGTCCCCTTCACTATCTGCTACTCCACCAATCTTTGTGTCATCTGCAAACTTGCTAATCAGACCACCGATACCTTCCTCCAAATCATTTACGTATATCACAAACAACAGTGGTCCCAGCACAGATCCCTGTGGAACACCACTGGTCACAGGTCTCCAATTTGAGAAACTCCTTTCCACTACTACTCTGTCTCCTGCTGCCTAGCCAGTTTTTTATCCATCGAGCTAGCACACCCTGGACCCCATTCACTCTCTCCATCAGCCTGCCATGGGGAACCTTATCAAATGCCTTACTGAAGTCTATGTATGTGACAGCTACAGCCTTTCCCTCATCAATCAACTTTGTCATGTCCTCAAAGAATTCTATCAAGTTGGTAAGACATGACCTTCCCTGCACAAAACCATGCTGCCTATCACTAATAAGCCCATTTTCTTCTAAATGGGAATAGATCCTATCCCCCAGTATCTTCTCCAGCAGCTTCCCTACCACTGACGTCAGGCTCACCGCTTGATAATGACCTGGATTATCCCTGCTACCCTTCTTAAACAAGGGGACAACATTAGCAATTCTTCAGTCCTCTGGGACCTCACCCGTGTTTAAGGATGTTGCGAAGATATCTGTTAAGGCCCCAGCTATTTCCTCTCTCGCTTCCCTCAGTAACCTGGGATAGATCCCATCAGGACCTGGGGACTTGTCCACCCTAATGCCTTTAAGAATACCCAACACTTTCCCCTCTCCTTATGCCAACTTGACCGAGAGTAATCAAACATCTATCCCTAACCTCAACATCCGTCATGTCCCTCTCCTTGGTGAATACCAATGCAAAGTACTCGTTAAGAATGTCACCCATTTTCTCTGACTCAACGCATAACTTTCCTTTTTTGTCCTTAAGTGAGCCAATCCTTTCTCTAGTTACCCTCTTGCTCTTTATATATGAATAAAAGGCTTTGGGATTTTCCTTAACCATGTTTGCTAAAGATATCTCATGTCCCCTTTTAGCCCTCTTAATTCCTCGTTTCAGATTTGCCCTACATTCCTGATATTCTTCCAAAGCTTCGTCTGTCTTCAGTCGCCTAGACCTTATGTATGCTTCCTTTTTCCTCTTAGCTAGTCTCACAATTTCACCTGTCATCCACGGTTCCCTAATCTTGCTATTTCTATCGCTCATTTTCACAGGAACATGTCTCTCCTGCATGCTAATCAACCTCTCTTTCAAAGCCTCCCACATACCACATGTGGATTTACCTTCAAACAGTTTCTCCCAATCTATATTCCCCAGATGCTACCGAATTTTGGTATAGTTGGCCTTCCCCCAGTTTAGAACTCTTCCTTTAGGACCACTCTCATCTTGGTCCATGAGAATTGTAAAACTTACAGAATTGTGGTCACTATTTCCAAAGTAGTCCCCTACTGTAATTTCAACCACCTGGCTGGGCTCATTCCCCAACACCAGGTCCAGTATGGCCCCTTCCCGAGTTGGACTATACACATATTGCTCTAGAAAACCCTGCTGGATGCTCCTTACGACTTCTGCTCCATCTTGACCCCTGACACTAAGTGAATCCCAGTCAATGTTGGGAAAATTAAAATCTCCCATCACCATCACCCTGTTGCTCCTACACCTTTCCATAATCTATTTACATATTTGTACCTCTATCTCACGCTGGCTGTTGGGAGGCCTGTAGTACAGCCCCAACATTGTTACTGCACCCTTCCTGTTTCTGAGTTCTACCCATATTGCCTCACTGCTCAAGTCCTCCATAGTGCCCTCCTTCAGTACAGCTGTGGTATCGTCTTTGACCAGTATAATGCAACTCCTCCACCCCTTTTACCTCCCTCTATCTCGCCTGAAGCATCGATATCCTGGGACATCTAATTGCCAATCACGCCCTTCCCTCAGCCAAGTCTCAGTAATAGCAATAACATCATACTCCCAGGTACCGATCCAAGCCCTAAGTTCATCTGCCTTATCTACTACACTTCTCGCATTAAAATAAATGCTCCTCAGACCACCTGTCCCTTCATGTTCATCATCTGCTCCCTGCCTACTCTTCCCTTTAGTCTCGCTGACTCCATTATTTAGTTCCTTAAAGGCTTTAGTTACTACCCCCTTTCTGTCCAATAACCTGTCCAATATTTGGTTCCCATCCCCCTGCCACATTAGTTTAAACCCTCCCCCACAGCATTAGCAAAAGCACCCCCAAGGACATTGGTTCCAGTCTGGCCCAGGTGTAGACTGTCCAATTTGTAATAGTCCCACCTTCTCCAGAACCGGTCCCAATGTCCCAAAAATCTGAACCCCTCCCTCCTGCACCATCTCTCAGGCCACTTATTTATCCTGCCTATTCTTTTATTTCTACTCTGACTAGCACATGGCACTGGTAGCAATCCTGAGATTACTACCTTTGAGGTCCTACTTTTTACCTTGGCTCCTAACTCCCTAAATTCTGCTTGTAGGACCTCATCCCGTTTTCTACCTATATCATTGGTGCCTATATGCACCACGACAACTGGATCTTCGCTCTCCCACTTCAGAATGTTCTGCAGCCGATCTGAGACATCCCTGACCCGTGCACCTGGGAGGCAACATACCATTCGGGAGTCTCGTTTTCGCCCACAGAACCGCCTATCTACTCCCCTTACAATTGAATCCCCAATGACTATCGCCCTTCCACTCTTTTTCCCACCCTTGTGTACAGCAGAGCCAGCCACTGTGCCATGAACCTGGCTACTGCTGCCTTCCCCTGGCGTGCCATCTCCCCCAACAGTATCCAAAACGGTATACCTGTTTTGGAGGGAGATGACAGCAGTAGTATTAGAGAAATTATATTTTGATTCTTTTATGGTATCTATGTGTCACTTGCAAGGCAATATTTATCGTCCATCCCCAATTACTCTTGAACTAAGTGGTTTGCTTGGCTATTTCAGAGGGTATTGCTGTCTGTCTGGAGTCACATGTATGCCAGATGAGCTAAGGATTTTCTTCTTGAAATAGCACGAGTGAATCAAATGGGATTTTACAAAGACAGACCATATGGTCATTGTTACTGGTACTGGCTTTCAATTGCAGCAGGCATGGTGGGATTTGAATCCATGTCCCCCGTAACCCCGTAAACCCCGAAGATTGAAGATCATTGCCAAAACATCCAACGAAGGTTTTTTTTTGGAATGCAGCAAGTCACGACGATCTGGAATAAAATGCCTAAAAATGGCAGTGAAGCTGGTTCAATAATACATTTAAATTCCTTTTTGATAGTTATTTGAAAATGAGAAATTTCTCTCTAGCAGAAAGTAAATGGAGTAAGTTGGATTGCTCTTTCAATAAGCCAACACAAGTACAATGGGTCAAATAGCAGCCTTGTGTTTTCAAGTCTAAAACACTCCTTGATTCATGAATCAAACAATTTTGCCTTTCTCGTGTAAAATTTGTACCATATGAAGTAATCAACATTAACCACTATCAAAAAAAGCCAAAAATGTCACAGAGAAGCACAAAAAAGTCCAATTCTGGAAGATTTCTTACTCACCAATTTATAGAAATTCTACATCTAAGTGGACAGATGGACAAGTGGACAAAGGCCAAGAATAGTCCAAGAAATCATTTGATATCAGAAGTCAGAAAAACGCAGCACTTCAACCATCTGTCCACACTCATCTGACTTGAGACAAGCGCTTATCTTCAGGACTGTCAAAGTAGCCAATCAGCAGGAAATGTAAGGACTATTGCATAACCTGAATATCAAACAAAGCCTATATGTTTCCAAGAATTCGCACTAGTGCTTAAAATGTAAACGTAGCTCAATAAGGTTTACATAAAGAAGCTATTCCCACATTGTGCTTCATTGCCCTCAATTTTCCCCAATCTTAAAATGAGTGGCATTTAAGAGTGAAATCACCAAAACATTGCACACAAACTAGTATTGATTTTTAACCTTCCCAAAAGACTGGATGCTTTAGATTGAGAGTGACAGAATTTTGTTAGTTCAAGGCAACAAGGCATATGTCTCAAAGGAAAGGAAAAAAAAAGGAGTGGCAGATCAGCTGTGGTCTAACTGAATAGCAGAACAAGATGAAGGGGCTGAATGGCGTAACTCCTACTTTTAGTTGCTGTATTAAGTAGCAGATTTCAGGGACAGCTGTCTTTTCAGCACATTCTCCTCACACAAATGCTTTGTGATAGTTTAAGAATGTAATTTCCAATTCCAAACTTTGATAGAATCATTTCAATTATTTCAAAGTATAAAATGCTCAAAATATTATTTAATCTCATGCTGCACCAGAAATAGAACTCAAAAATTTTCCGTGATGACTGAATTTGTGTTGAGTTACAAAGATCAGGAGGGACGTAGGCTTGACCCCTTGACTGTACTGAGGAAGCAGATCTGCAGAACTCTGAATAGGCACAGTACCCCCAAGATTTGAGAGGAAAACAACTGCCAGGTGCTCAAACCTATCCAGTGACTCATACTGCAAGTCCAAATGTATGTTCTGATGGACAAAATAAGGCTTAGTTGGGAGGCCACACAATCAAGATTCACACATGTCTGGCTATTTGGAATCAGTCTAAAAGACAAAAGACAAAAAGTGGAATTGCAACCCTAAGAAATGATCAACTTCAGGAAAGACGAGTAGAAAATAAAATTTCTTTAGAAGGCACAAATGAAAAATATTTCACAAGATTTGCATTAATCTGAAGTATGCAAATGAAATTCAGTGTTTCAGTGTAAAGATAGCCAAAAATGTAAGCCTAAAAGACATCTTCTCAAAAGATAAACTTTTGTATATTTGATCTTGTCTTAGCCACAGTTAAATGCTGCACGAGACACAAAACAGATTTTGCCCTTCATTGCATTCGCCTTGCCACCACACCACCTCAATACCATACATAGATGCATTTCCCCCCAGGCAGTACCAAAATAACAACTGATTGATTGATTGATTTTATTCTCACAAGTACCAAAATACAGTGAAAAGCTTTGTTTACAAGTGGTAGAGGCAGATCACAGCAAGCAAAGGATGTACAGGTCAAAAATTCTTAGAGGCATACAGGTTACATTATTTGAGGCTAGAGTACATTCAATAGTCTGATACACACAAACAGGTTCAAGGACAGCTTCTTGAGGTTGTGTTCAGGCTTCTGAATCTTCTGCCTGACAAAAGAGGTTCAAACCGAACATAGAAACTCTATCAGCTTGGCTAAGTTTTTATGACTCTTGGTTCTAAGTAAGTAATAATTCAGCTGAAAATATGCGAGGCTGCTGAAACCCACAAGGCAGTACAGCTGGCTACCTGATCTTAAAATCTACAGTTTTCGGTTTTAATCTTTTTAAATGACAGAAACAGCTAAACAGTCAGTGAAGTTATGTGATCTCAGACTAGCTTTGCCATGCAGGATTGCACCATGTTAAGATTCAGCTCCTGTTTCTGTTCTTTCCTGCCAGCTATTCCACCTGGGGTGACAGATTGTCAGCAAGTGCAAAAGGGAATGGATGCCTCAGTAGGATGTTCTCACAGACATGCTTCTTGACTTTGCTAAAACATAAATTCATATTACTAGAAATGGACTGGGTTGCTACGGGTAGATGCCTCTCTTCCTTTGCCCCGGAAAGTGTGTGTATGACGCCCAATGCTAAGTTTGGTGTGCTGAGATTGTCTGACACCACATGTCATAAACACTGGTAATGACATTTTGATTGATTCAGTAGATCTCTCTTTTTTTCGTTATGACCCCCTTCCACAAAGAAAACCAACTTCTTCCCCAAACTACCAGTCAGTAACCAGAAATCCTCTCCATATCTGTAGAACTGACAAAAGTCGGACCTCTTCCTATATGCTTAGAAACTAAAAGCTGCATTCTCATTCAGTCCATCTATCCACTACTGCTTTCTGATAGAGTATCAATAATAATCATCCATTTTCAAATCCCCTGACAGATACACTTTCATTTTTAAACAGTGTCCATGAAATTGATAACATTGCTGTGGATGATTGCATTGTCATGACTGACTGAGTTTAACTTGTGGATAGCAACAGTTTACCCCTTCCTGAAGAGTTATTTTCTAATCAGCCTGTTCAAAGATATTATTACACATCTCTGGAGCAAGTGGGACTTGAGCTGGGTCTATCAGAACTCCGTCCTGAAGATTTTCCAGTCTTCTATATATTTCACCTGCCCAAAACAGTACAGGCAATAGGACTCTCATCACCAAATCACACCTTGGTGTCTTCCCTTGACTCCCATGAAACTTCTCTAAATTTCAAACACTGGAGTCGGTTCAATACATGCCTTTCTTTGAATATCGGTAATGGTAATGTGGGGCACAATATAAAAAAATCAGGAAATTTGAGATATGTGTAACAGGGGTAACACAGTATTCACGGAAGCTGTAATCTATACTTAGTCTGGGTAAACCTAATGGTCATTAATGTTGTGAAGGATGAATTCCTGGAATGTAGACGGAATGGTTTTCAGAACATTATTTTGAGGAACCAACTAGAGAATAGGTAATTTTAGCTCTAGAATTGTGCAAGCAGTCCTACTGAAAGAAACCTTCGGGAAGACAATTTCATATTAAGTTTAAAAATTGTGGGGTTCAATCCAAAACTAAGGCCTTAAATCTAAAGAAAAGAAATTATAAAAGCATGAGGAAAAACTGACTACAGTAAATTGGGAGACTATGAAAATGTATGACCTACTGAGCTTTTGCAGCAACATCTGCTTTTGTTTCTTGTCCACAAGGGATGACTTCCTTAATAGGTTTAGGGTGGAAGCTAGAGAAATGCAGCATTATGAGGTTATCCATGGGCTTGCGGTAGAGTGAGGTACTGAGGTGTCCATCCTTGATGGAGATGTGCGTGTTCAAGAATGAGACCAATTCTGAAGAGTAGTCCGTGGTGAGTCTGATGGTGGGATGAAACTTATTTATATCGCTATGTAGTCGTTTCAGTGATTCCTCGCCATGAGTCCAAAGGAAGAAAATGTCAATGCATCTAGTATATAGCGTTAGTCGGAGGTCCTACAAAGAAGTCTTGCTCGAACTTATGCTTGAAATGTTGGTGTAGCGGGGTGCAAATGTGGTCCCCATGTCTGGATGAAGAACTGGTTGTCGAAAGTGAAGACATTGTGGTCAAGGATGAAGCAGATGAGTTGCAGGATGGCGTCTGGAAATCAGCAGTTGTTGGTATTGAGTCCGGAGGCTGTTGCAATGATGCTGTTGTCGTGGGGGGTAGTGGTGTAGTGTGCCAAAACGTCCCTTGTGACAAGGAATGCTCCTGGTTCGACTGGTCTGTCGGTACTGAGTTTCTGCAAGATGTCTGTAGCATCGCACCCATGAAGATGGCCTCAACCATGATCGTGAGATCACGTCACACTCCATGTGACCCTACCACACTGTTTTGTATTTGTAAAATCTTCCTTACTGTCCTGTTTTGACACCATCACTTTAGTAAATTGTTATGATCTCTTTACCTTAATTAGTTTGGACAGTTTTGGATTACTTATTACTTTGGTTAGACCCTCGGTATGCGACTGTTATACCCATCATGTTATTCCAGCCGTGTGGTTTGTCTCCAGCACCACCTTATTTTTAATTTTTTGCAATTATCTCTCCGCTTCATTTAATCGGATTATAAGTCATCCCTTCGCTTGCTATTCAGCTATTGACATTTTACTCACACCATCTAACACTTTTGATCACCTGCAGAGACTCATTATTCAACACTCCACTCACACCATTTGCATGATCCCTTGATCTCTCTGCCCATAAATTGTGTTCTACGTGCATCTCTTTCACTTCATCTCTTTCACTTCACCTGATGAAGGGGCTATACTCCAAAAACTTGTAATTTCAAATAAACCTGTTGGACTATAACCTGGCATCATGTGACTTCTGACTGTGTCCACCCCATTCCAACACTGGCATTTCTTGAAGGCAATTAGGGATAGGCAATAAATACTAGCCAAGCCAGTGAAGCCTACATTCCTTGAATGAATAAAACAAAATGAAGCCTTAAGATAAACATTTTACATGTATTTGCAAAGAATTTATTACCTTAGTGATTTTAAGTTTTCCTGGCTCCTAATTAGCTGAACATTCCTTTGTTGTCAGGTTTAAAACTCTTCTTTCATCCTTGCAGTCTCTCCATCTTCCCCCAGCTATCTTGGAGATGCCCCTTCTGCCCCACTTAGCCCTGCATGCGGTCTTGTCCATTCCTCCACAAATGCAGCCTCTTTTTCCCAATTGAGATAGAAGTTTCACCGACATACAGACATTAACATACAGAAATGCCAACAGACAGATCTCCAACATTGTCAGCAGACAAAATTAGCAAGCTCAGCAAGTGCCTGAATCTACTCCAGCAACTTGTTCACAGCTATCACGGATTACAGCATGTGAACCTGCAAGAGTGTTTGAAGTTTCTTAGCCTTATTTTCTGCACTGCAGGGGCTGTTCTAACCTATGTGAGAGCCATCTTGTTATCCACTTATAAGAACTAGACACACTTCCTTGAGGACAGACATGTTGCATTGCCAGATTTGGTGATCATTGTCATAGCCCTTGCAATGTTTGTAATTGGTAAAAGGACACACACACACACACACACACACACACAGCCCCAAACCTGTGGCTACCCCAGCAACATATTTACTTTCCTTTCTTACCCAGCCTATGCTCCACCCTACACATTCTACTAGAATCAGTCTGCATGTGGAGCAGTAGCTCATCGGTGATTTTATCCAGTTCCCTTACAGGGTGCCTTTTCAATTATTAGGAAGTTTGGTGGCAAATTTGCCCTCCAAACCATATATCAAGTGGGTCTCAGCCACAAACGGAGTCAAACAGGGCTGCATGCTAAGGGCCGACCGCCTTCAGCATGTTTTTCCTCTACTGCTTTCCATGAGAGCGATCCTAGCATTGTAATCAGATATCACACAGACAGGAAGCTGCATAATCTGAGATGATTCCAGGTGAAGACCAAGGTCTCCAGAGACAAAGCAAGCTTCCTTAACTGGGAAATGCATTCCATTCACTACATTTCTCATTGCAACATCAATGCATGCTTACCCATGGTTGTCATGCAATGAAAACCATAATCTAGGAGGTTTCACCCAGCTATAAGGGATGTTTAAGCCTGCTATTGTTCTGATGACTGGTATGATCTTTGTCCACAGGCTAGAATTCACCTTCTAAACACACGTCAGCTGCTGTTATTTTTAAATCTACACAACCATCATCTTCCAAATGACGTGTCATATTTTTCAGTTTCTACTGCTATTGGACGTGGTGGGTCAATCTTACATCTTAACATCTTACAATCAGCTACTGCCTTCCCATTAAAAAAGTCAACATTTTCTGCTGAGATTCAAAACTTTTCCACCAAAAATTTACCCACTTCATTTGAGAAAAAGGCTTTCTGGGACTCAACGGTATTGTTTTCCCATAGTAACCCAGAACCCAGTTGCTCTGCTGAGTAGCTTGACATTTCACCAGAGTTAGGTTTTATTCTCCATAGAAAATGAGGGAAAATAAATATCTTTAAAAACCAAAAGAACTGCAGACGGTATAAATCTGAAACAAATACAGAAATTGCTGGAAAAGCTCAGCAGGCCTAGCAGCATCCGTGGACAGAAATCCTTAGTTGTCAGTTCTGAGGAAGGGTCACTCAACCCGAGACGCTAACTCTGATTTCTCTCCACAAATAAATATATGTTGTTAGTTTTTACTGAATTCTGATAAAGTACCAAATATTCCAAGTGAGGCCAACCTAGCACTGGTCAGCAGCAGTTTGCTTGAACCCACAGCTGCGATTGATTTTTGGAGTAGTTAATTTACTGTACTGCATTAATGTCCCTTTTACTTATTGAAATGTTCATTGTTTTCAAATGTTCATCTGGTTGTAAGATATTCACCTTACACAATACGGTGTTCCACTTTCCAGCTTACAAGCAGAAGCTGAGACAGGTGGTGAAATGTTAAAGGGTGAATATTTGTTCTGCTGACACGTAAGAAATTAAGTACTAAGCTGTGTCGCTGGTGACTCTGGCAGTGGACCTTTGCAAAGCAGTACAACGCCGGTCTGAGGCAGCAGAACAGCGTCTCTGGGACTGTTTGGAATCAATGGACTAGACAATATTGAAGAACCCAACGGACAACCTAGGCGAGTATGCCGCCAGCATCACAGACTTCATTAGCATGTGTGTGGAGGGCTGCATGCCAAAGAAGTCAATCCCAGTGTTCCCCAACCAGAAAATTTGGAATAACCAGGAAATCCACTGCCTACTGAAGACCATGTGTGCAGCATTCAAGTTGGACGACCCAGACCTATACAGGAAATCCAATAATGACCTCTGCAAAGCCATCAGAGATGCCAAGCAACAATACCAGTCCAACTTTGAGGCCTAAACCAACCTTACAGACACCTGCCACCTGCAGCAAGACTTACTAAACACAATGGGGTACAAAATGAAGCAGAGCAACATAGCACACAGAAACACATTCCTCACTGATGCACTCAACCCTTTCTACGGTCAGTTCGAGCAGAATGCCAGCAACATGGTGTAACCTGCCCCAACAAGTCTGGCGCACCTATTCCCTCCATCACTGCTGCAGACATCAGATTTGTCTTCCTAAGAGTCAACCTAAGGAAAGCAACAGGCCCAAACAGAGACCCTGGCCATGCATTTAGATCCTACGTGCACCAGCTGGCGGAGGTATTCACTGACATCTTCAACCTCTCCCTCCTACAAGCCGAAGTCCCCACCTGCTTCAAGAAAGCCACCATCATTCCCATATCCAAGGAAACACATGCAACGTGCCTGAATGACTACCACCTCGTAGCTCTGACCTCCATAATCATGAAGTACTTCGAAAGGGTGGTCACAGCCCACATCAACTTTAGCCTTCCAGCCTGCATCAATCCCCTACAATTTGCTTACTGATGTAACAGGTCCACAACAGATGTCATTTCCTTAGCCCTAAACTCATCCCTGGAACAGCTAGATAACTAGGATACCTACATCAGACTCCTACTCATTTAAGGTGGAGCTGTAGTCAACACATAATTCTTTCCAGAATAATCTCAAAACTCTAAGACCTAGGTCTTGTCTCTGCACTCTGCAACTGGATCCTCAGTTTCCAGACCCACAGACTGCATTCAACACCACTCAACACTGGAACCCTCATGGATGCGTTCTCAGCCTCCAACTGTACTCCCTGTACACCCAAGACTGTGTGGACAAATTCCCAATGAACTTCATCTACAAATCTGCTGACGCTACCACCATGGTGGGACAGATATCAAACAACGATGAGTCAGAATACAGAAAGGAGATAGACGGCTTGGTGTCGTGATGTAATGATAACAACCTCTCTCACAATGTCGGCAAAACAAAAGACCTGATCATTGACTTCAGGGAGAAAGGATGAGGGCATGCACCCTCTCCATCTACATCAACGGAGCTGAGGTGGCGAGGGTGGAAAACGTCAAGGTCCAGGGAGCGACGATAACTGACAACCTGTCTGGGACTTCCCAAGCAGATGTGACGTCAAAAAAGCACAACAATGCCTCTTCTTCCTCAGGTGCTTAGGAAATTTGGCATGTCCATAAGGACACTCACCAACGTTTGCAGCTGCACCTTAGAAAGCATATTATCCAGGTGCATAATGGCCTGGTACGTCAACTACTCTGCCCAGGACTGGAAGAAACTACAGAAAGCTGAGCACACGGCTCAGATCATCACAGAAGTCAACCTCCCATCCATGGACTCCATTTATACTTCTCGTTGCCACAGAAAGGCTGCCAACATCAAAGACCCTTCCCACCCCGGTAATGTTCTCTTTCAACCTCTTCCGTCAGGCAGAAGATACAGGAGCTTGAACACATGCACCAACAGGTTGAAGAACAGCTTCTTCTCTGCCTTTATTAGACTGCTGAATGGACTCTATCTTCAAATAATGTTGATCTTGCTTTGCACACCTCCTGTGCAATGTAATCTGCATGCCTCGCTCTGTCTATGCACCCTGTGATCTGTGCGTCCTTGTTTGCTATGATCTGCCTGTACTGCTTACAAGACAAAGCTTTTCACTGTACTTAGGTACATGTGACTACAATAAACCAAATCAAATATTCTTAGCGTTCACAATTCAATCATCTGCAAGTTCTTCAAAGAACAGATCCCCCATGAATAGTGGGGTTTTATACTACTTCACAATTTCCTACGTGCTGATGCCTGCACTAATTATCAGCTCAGAGCTGAGCAAGCATGCAACAACTTCTGCTTTATGACCAACACAAACAAAACTGAAATAACACTCCAGGAAATCCCTATTTGAGCCTAAGGTTTCAATCCATGATTAGTGCACCTGCGATTAGTTCACTTAGCTGCACACTTTCATGTGAGCTGTGTACATTGACAATGAGAGACGGATGAGAAAGACTGCTAAAGTACAGCTTTCGGCAAACTTTGAACATCAGTCTGGAAACGAAGAAGAATGAGTCTGCCTACGAAAAACAGGCCTGCCTGTTTTATACATGTGAGACTTAAGCAGTCTACCAGTATCATGCTAAAAAGCTCAGTGACTTGTACTTGAGCTGAAAAAACAAGAAATTGCTGGAGAAACTTAGCAGGTCTGGCAGCTTCTGCGCACAAAAAATAAAATTAACGTTCAAGTCTGGTGACCCTTCTGTAAACTGTACGCGAGCTGCCTTGAGAAACTTCTGAAGATCAAAGCAAGAACTGCTCACTCAACTGGGATGCCAATCAACAGTATGACACAACACAGTGTCGAGCTGGAGGAACACAGCAGACCAGGCAGCATCAGAGCAGGAAAGTTGACATTTCGGGTCAGGACCCTTCTTCCAAAGCGGGGAGGGGGAAGGCAGCTGGGAAATTATTCGAGAGGAGGGATAGGGCTGGGGAAGTTAGGTGGGATGGTGATAGGGGAGTGCAGGTAGGGAGTGGAGGTATTGGTCAGTGGGATGGGTGGGGCAGATAGGTGGAAGAGAAGATGGACAGATTGTGTCAGGTCAAGGAGGCGGGGATGAGAGGGAGGGTTGGACACGGGATGAGGCCGGATTGGAGACATTTTAAAACTGGTCAATTCTACCTTTCGGCCATCGGGCTGTAGGATCCCGAGGCGGAAGATGAGGTGTTGCTCCTCCAGTTTGCGGGTGGTGTCATTGTGACACTGGAGGAGGCCCAGGATGGACATGTCACCAAGGGAGTGGGAGGCAGAGTTAAAATGGTTGGCGACCGGAAGATGTTGTTGTTTATCACGTACAGAGCACAGATGCTCTATGAAACGGTCTCCAAGTCTACACTTGGTCTCACCGACATAGAAAAGGCTACATCAGTAGCAGTGGATACAATAGACCAAGTTGACAGATGTACAGGTGAACTCCTGTCTGATATGAAAGGTTTGTTTTGGGCCATGAATGGGGGTGAGGGAGGGGGTGTAGGGGCAGGTGTAGCATTTCCTGCAACTGCAGGGAAAAATGCGTCGGGGATACAAGTGTACAGGATTTGGATGCCCATAGTGAAGATGAGGTTTTGAGGGCCAGGGAATTAGAAATCTTGGAGGAGGTGGAGGGTATGGGTGGTATCCCAGACATAGGTGGGGAGCTCCTGGCCTGGGTGGAATAAACAGAGTCAAGGTAAGCAGAGATGAGTTCAGTGAGGCAGGAGCAGGCAGAGACAATGGATTAGCTGGGGCAGTCAGGTTTGTAGATTTTGGGAAGGGGATGGAAACAGGCGGTGCAAGATTGGGAAACAAAAATAAAGACAGAATTCCCCTTGTCCTCACATATCACCCCACCAACCTCCGCATCTAAAGTATCATTCTCTGCCACCTACAATCCGACCCCACAACGAAAGAGATATTTCCCTCCCCACCCCATCTGCCTTTCGTAGGGACCGCTCCGTCTGCAACTCCCTCGTCCACTCCACACTCCCCATTAACTCCACGACAGTCGGCACCTTTCCCTGTAACCACAGGATGTGCTGCACCTGCCCCTACACCTCCTCCCTCACCTCCATCCCAGGCCCAAAACAAACCTTTCATATCAGATAGGGGTTCACCTGCACATCTATCAACTTGGTCTACTGTATCCACTGCTCCCAATGGAGCCTCCTCTACATCGGTGAGACCAAGCATAGATTCAGAGACTATTTCATAGAGCACCTGTGCTCTGTATGCAACAAACAACATCATCTTCTGGTTGCCAACCATTTTAACTCACCCCTCCCACTGCCTGGGTGACATGTCCATCCTGGACCTCCTCCAGTGTCACAATGACACCATCCGCAAACTGGAGGAGCAACACCTCAGCTTCTGCCTCGGAAGCCTACAGCCCGATGGCCGAAAGGTAGAATTGACCAGTTTTATAATCTCCCCATCCTGCTTCATCCCATGTCCAACCCTCCCTCTCATCCCCACCTCCCTGACCTGACACAACCTGTCCATCTTCTCTCCCACCTATCTGCCCCTCCCATCCCACCAACCAATCCCCACTGCTCCCTACCTGCACTCACCTATCATCATCCCACCTATCTTCCCCAGCCCCACCCTTCCTCTCTCTATTTATTTCCCAGCTCCCTTACTGCTCCCCATTTCTGAAAAAGGATCTTGACCCGAAACGCCAACTTTGCTGTTCCTCTGATATTGCCTGGCTTGTTATGTTCCTCCACCTACTTACTGTGTTGTCTCTGACTCCAGCATCCACAGCTCTTGCTATCCCATTGTATGATAGTCTGAGTTGGGCTGCTCATGTCGCTACCTAATGATCACTTACCAAAGCAAATCCGCCATGGAGGGCAAAATCTGAAATGGGTTCTCACATCAGACGAGTTTGACATTGAACCCCGTTCTTATGTACTTGTGGGTGTTCGCCAGGATACCAGCACCTGATACAACCAAGGAAAACACCATACGGCCTCCTTCAAAAGCAAGCCCTTCTCAGAGGGAAGGAAAATGCAGAGGAACTCGTATCCAGCAACTTCGTAGAAAACTGTATGCCATAACATGCCTTAACTGAAGCTGAACCTTCCAGACGCAGGCTGCCTTTCAGTCAAGCAGAGAGCCATCTGAACGCTCCGGATGATGGCATAGTCAACTCCATCCTGAAGAACGGGCGAGAGGGAGAATACCACAGTTTCGTTAACGTTTCGCTTTTGTAAACTAACGCAGAAGTTACAAGCAGCTCGCAAAGCGGTGCAGACTACTCTGACCACTGCGAAGACTGTACATCCTGTCACTGAACAGTTAGAGCCATGGGAAAGGTGTCTGGACATTGGGGCACCTACTGCATTTTCAGACTCTTTACATCCTTCTGCTCAACTCTTCGATTCAACTTCAACCCACAAAAAACTAGACAATCAGGCACACTCACTGACCCCTCCTCATCGACTATCAGGCCATCAGTTTTAAACCCAACTCTTTACCTTGGCTCTTGCAGCCTCCAGCTTCTTGCGCCTCTCCTCATCCTCCATCACCGGGAATTCGGAGTGGAAGTCCGGTCTTCTCCGAAGGTTGCGCTCCACTACCTCTTTTTACCACTCGATATGGAGGAGTTGTCCCACCTGAGACAACAATCATCCACTCCAATACAACTGCTCCTCTTGCCGCCTTAATTCCCCCTCATTCCTTCCGTAACGACTCCTCGCTCTCTACCTTCAACATGGCGGCCATGACTACTAGAGCCGTTAACCAGCCCGCCAGTCGAACCCGCCTACAATGCCGTCAATCACGTCCATTCCCGCCCACATTGCCGTCAATCACCTGCTAGTCCCACCCACACCGCCGTCAATCACCCGGCACGTCACCCACCTCTCCCTCGGACACACGCCCGTCAATCATCCATCCAGCGCCGCACGCGCACATATTTTGTTATCAGCCCACCCGGAACCGCACAGAACCCCGTCAATCACACGCAAAGCCTAGTCCACGCCCTCGTCAATCAACGACCCACGCCTTGTCAACGGCGTCTGCCCTCAAGCACTCCCCGCCTATTACCTCATCAATCACTTTACGGAGCGCTGCCTCGCTCTCGTCGCCACTAGGTCCCGTCCACGCCCACTCAGACACGCGTCCTCTGACGACCCACCCCTCACGGAAGCACCCAATTTGCCTGGGGACCGGCAAATTCAAGTGAGCGAATCAGCGCCGAGGATCCGCCCTTGCTGACCGAAAATAGCTTCGGGCGGGCAGTAAGTAAAAGCAAATAACAGACTCGCTCCGCGACCCCGGTCGAGAGGTCCTGTGTAAACACTTCACCCCTTCCCCACTCGCTTCACTGGAGAGTGGTGAGCAGGGAGCTGTTTTGATGGGACATGCTGAGGCCAGAGTCCTGGTGAATCGGATGATTGAAAGTCTGTTTAGGGTTTTAAACTAAAGAGTCTGGGGAGGGTTCAATTGCATGGACAATAATGGAAAAAGCTAAAGGAGGAGGGCTTAGCAGAAGTTACTAAAGTTTCTAGGTCAAATAATAGAACTGAGTAAGGAAAGGGCCAGAAATTTTTTCACACATAATGTCCCTACGGTGTGCAAACAGGCCATTTGACTCTACGAGCCACCACCAACCCTCCAAAGAGCATTCCCACCCAGACCCATCCCCCTACCCTATCCCTTAACCTTGCATTTCCCATGGCTAACACCTAATCTACACATCCCTGGCCACTACGTGGACATCTTTGGAATGTAACAAAAGGTAGGAGAACAATATGAGAAGGGAAGGAGTCAACGGAGGACTGACGTTGTTGTATTTAAGTGCATACAATATTCAAAATAAAGAAATTAAATTAAATACAGAAAGAAGCCACATAGGAGTGGAAGGGGATAACAAGGTGTGGGGCTGGATGAACACAGCAGACCAAGCAGCATCAGAGGAGCAGGAAAGCTTGACGTTTCAGGCCTAAACCCTTCATCAGAAATGGGGGAGGGGAAGAGGGTTATGAAATAAATAGGGAGAGAGGGGGAGGCGGATAGAAGATGGACAGAGGAGAGGAGACAGACATGGAATTTGTGTGGGTAGAATTGAGGAACTGCACAGAAAAAAAGATGGGAGTTATGTGCAGGCCTCCTAGCAGTATTCAGGATGCGGGACAAAAAATAAATCAGGAAATAGAAAAGGCATGTAAGAAAAGCAAAACAATAATCATAGGGGATAAAAGGTACTGCAGATGCTGGAGAATCCGAGATAACAAGCATGGGGCTGGATGAACACAGCAGGTCAAGCAGCATCATAGGAGCAGGAAAACTTGACGTTTCGGGCCTAAACCCTTCATCAGAAATGGGGGAGGGGAAGAGGGTTCTGAAATAAATAGGGAGAGAGGGGGAGGCAGATAGAGGATGGATAGAGGAGAGGATAGGTGGAGAGGAGGCAGACAAGTCGAAGAGGCAGGGATGGAGCCAGTAAAGGTGAGTGTAGGTAGGGAGGAGATAGGTCAGTCCAGGGAGGACGGACAGGTCAAGGGGGCGGGATGATGTTAGTAGATAGGAGATGGGGGTGTGGCTTGGGGTGAGAGGAAAAACAGGTTAGGGAGGTGGAGATGAGCTGGGCTGGTTTTGGGATGCGGTTGGGGGAGGGGAGATTTTGAAGCTTGTGAAATCCACATTGATGCCACTACTCACTTTGGAAGGAGTAACAGGAATACAGAGTACTGGGCTAACGGTAAGATTCTTGGTAGTGTGGACGAGCAGAGAGATCTCGGTGTCCATGTGCATAGATCCCTGAAAGTTGCCACCCAGGTTGATCGGGTTGTTAAGAAGGCGTACGGTGTGTTAGGTTTTATTGGTAGAGGGATTGAGTTTCGGAGCCGTGAGGTCATGTTGCAGCTGTACAAAACTCTGGTGCGGCCGCACTTGGAGTATTGCGCACAGTTCTGGTCACCGCATTATAAGAAGGATGTGGAACCATTGGAAAGGGTGCAGAGGAGATTTACCAGGATGTTGCCTGGTATGGAGGGAAGGTCTTATGAGGAAAGGCTGAGGGACTTGAGGCTGTTTTCGTTAGACAGAAGAAGGTTAAGAGGTGACTTAATAGAGACATACAAGATGATCAGAGGATTGGATAGGGTGGACTGTGAGAGCCTTTTTCCTCGGATGGTGAAGGCTAGCATGAAGGGACATAGCTTTAAATTGAGGGGTGATAGAAATAGGACCGATGTCAGAGGTAGATTCTTTACTCAGAGAGTAGTAAGGGCACGGAATGCCTTACCTACAGCAGTTGTAGACTCACCAACTTTAAGGGCATTTAAATGGTCGTTGGACAAACATATGGATGATAATGGAATAGTGTAGGTTAGACGGGCTTCAGATTGGTTTCACGGGTCGGCGCAACATCGAGGGCCGACGGGCCTGTGCTGCGCTGTAATGTTCTATGTTCTATGTTCATCTGGTCCCATTTTCTAGCATTTGGCCCATATCCTTCTAAACCCTTCCAGATGCTTTCACCATTTCCTCTGGCAGCTTATTCCATACATGCACCACTCTCCATCTGGAAATAGTTGCCCCTCTCACCTTAAAACGAACTACAGACTGGTGAGCCTGACATCAGTGCTGGGCAAGTTGTTGGAGGGAATCTGGAGGGACAAGGTTTACATGTATTTGGAAGGGCAAGGACTGATTAGGAATAGCCAAGATGGCCTTGTGTGTGGGAAATCATGTCTCACTAATTTGATTTTTTTTTTCCCCTAGTGGTGAAGATGATTGATGAGGCAGAGGATATGAATGTGATCTATATGGAATTCAATAAGGTTACTCAAGGTAGACTGGTTAGCAAGGCTAGATCACAGGGAACACAGGGAGAACTTGCCATTTGGATACAGAACTGGCTTGAAGGTAGAAGACAAAGACTGGAGGCCTGTAACCAGCAGTGTACCACAAGGATCACTGTTGGATCCACTGCTTTTTATCTAAATCATTTATGTAAATGATTTAGATATGAACATAGGAGGAATGGTTAGTAAGATTGCAGACAACACCAAAATTGTAGACTTGGTGGACAGTGAAGAAGGTTACCTTAGACTACAATGGGACCTTGATCAGATGGGGCAATGGGCCGATGAGTGGCAGATGGAGTTTAATTTAGATAAATGTGAGGTGCTGCATTTTGGACAGGCAAATCAGGTCAGGACTTATACACTTAATGGCAAGGTCCTGGGAAGGGTTGCTGAACAATGAGTCCTTGGACTGCAGTTTCATAATTCCTTGAAAGCGGAGTCCTCGGTAGACAGGATAGTGAAGAACACATTTGGTAAGCTTGCCTTTATTGGTCAGTTTATTGTATAAGAGTTGGGAGGTCATGTTGCGGCTGTACAGGACATCGGATTGGCCATTTTTGGTGGACAAATTCTGGAGGCAGTTCTGGTCTCCCTGCTATAGGAAGGAAGTTGTGAAACTTGAAAGGGTTCAGAAATGATTCACAAGGATGCTGCTAGGGTTGGAGGATTTGAGCTATAGGGAGAAGCTGGATACGTTGGGGCTCCCACCAGCTTAGTTTAATATCTCATTCTAAAGATACCATTCACTGATTAGCCTACTTCAAAGTCTCTGGAGCAGGACTTGAAACCACAGCCTTTCGATTCACCGGTGACAATGCTACTGTTGAGCAAAGGCAAAACCCAGTTTTGAATAAAACAATTCATCTTCCTGTATGTGCTCTATTCATTGTCCGTTATTAAATGTGGGGATTGTTTAGCTCAGTGGGTGGATGGCTCATTTGCCTGCAAAGGAACACCGACAACGTGGTTTCAATTCCCTCTCCGACCTGTCCCCACTCCTCAACCTCACCCGAGTCATAGTGACCCTCAAGTTAAGCCATCACCAGTTGTGTCACACTCTGTCTAGAGACAGCAGTGTGATGGGACTACGACAACTTTTTCATTTTTGTTCAATGCCCCAACTGTTACAACTCTGACAGGAGTGTGCTGTAAATCAGGACTGACTATACCACTAGCCTTACCCAAAAGTGTAAATGTTCCATTTAATCACTAAAATGGTCAATTTATTTCTCTTCATTACTGTTACCTACAGCAAAAAACTTTCACCAGGCTTCTTCAATAAAGTCAAAAATAACTTGTTTACTGGAAAATACTTATTTAGACATGTAACAAACTGTCAAGTAAATTACTGTGCAGAATTAAATTATATTCCCTTAATTCTAAACACACAATAGACAGGCAAGTTAACACAGCTCTGCAGAGATCATGGGTCTGGAAAAAAATAGGCAAAAAAGGAACAAGACCCATGTAGGTCAAGCATATAAATTCAAAAGAGAATAAAGTCAACTTCCCATTGGTTCCTTCAATTTTGTGTCGATGAGTTCAGATTGTTGACAGTCGCAGAATGATGGAAGATCATCAGATCAGATTTCAGATTCAGAGTTAGCAAACCTGATATTTGAACTTTCAGGTTTCATAAATATTAAGCCAGAGAGATTTTAGCTGGTTTGGCATTAAGGTTTGTCTTTGAGAGGGAGCTGCTTTGCGCTGTTTTGTCAATTACAAAATTCCAGGTCTGTGAAAATACATAGTAACTTGACTCCTGTGGCTGATACTAGGCAATGAGCAATTTCCAAGTATATGTTACAATTAAGGGCCTTAAAATTCACCTCAGCTGACGTTTCAAAGCAGTTTTCTCAAAACAGAAGATAAACCACAGCGCTCGTCATTTTGGCTTTTTGATCCAAGAAATCACAAGATAAAACCCTTCAACCCAGAAATGTCCAAACAATTCCCTACTCCAGTTTATCATATTCCATGAATATATATGTATTCTTAACATTGTAAAGACAATAACCTCATCAAAACACTTCTGATGAAGGTTTTGAAAGGTTTGATGAAATTGACCTTAAATGTTAACTGTTTATCTCTCAACAGATTCTGCCAGACCTGCTGAGTATCTTCAATATTTTCTGTATTCCACTGAAACTTTAAGTAGTTTTCTGGTTGAACACTGTCAAAATAAACACTCCAAGACTAACTTGGTACAAGAAACAAGAAATGGACAGAATTTGATTTCAGGCACAATATTCAAAATTCAAAACCTGGACACACTGAAGAGCCTTGGCAAGGTGGGACTCCGTGCTGATTGACCTGTTAGGCAATAGCTGAGCAGAGGTATGGGCACTTGAATTTGGTGGGGGGGGGTCTTGTGATGACATCTCCAAGAATGCATAGCATAGTCACATGGGAAGACTTTTTCAGTAAATGACCGATCTTACAGTCTCATGCTTGTTTGCGTTCTTTGCCCAGCACCAAGTCCTTGCTCTCTATCTGACTGCTCTGTAATTTCATTAACAACTTTCCATTTTCTGGCAGTACTATAACAAAGTGAAAACTGGAACGTGTGGAGCTTCATCAGTTTCACCCAATAACATCATGTTCAATAGCACAGGCTCCGTCCATTGGATAAACAATCAATAAGATGCAAGCAATTTGCATGAAGGCAATCATTTTGTGCAATACAGTAAAGCAGACAGCAAAGACAAAGGGCTGGAGATAGAAGTGAGCAAGCACTAGTCATACAGCATGGAAACAAACCCTTCAGTTCAACCAGTCAATGCCGATCATAATCCTAAACTAAACTAGTCCCACCTGCTGTGTTTCACCCATAACCCTCCAAATGTTTCTTATTCACATACTTATCCAAATGTCTTTTAAACATTGCAACTGTACCTGCATCCACCAGTGCCTCTGGAAGTTCATTCCACACACAAATCACGGTGTAAAATCTTGTAAAATCTTTCTCCTCCTAAAAATATGCCCCCTAGTCTTGAAATCCCCCACCCCAGGGAAAAGACACCTGCCATTTCCCTTATCTATGCCCTTCAAGTTTTTTAAACCTCTATAAGGTCATCCTTCTACCTCCTATAATCCAGTGAAAAAAGGCCCATCCCATCCAGCCACTCCTGAACTCAAACACTCCATTCCCAGCAACATCTACTAGATTGCAATATCTGTCTCAATCCACAACCCTGGCATTTTCACCTGGATTTTTTTTTTCCCAAGTTTTTGATTACACTTTGAAATCCTGTCTATTTAAATGTGTGGGTCAGATCAAAGTGGAAGAGCTTCAGTATAGCTTAAAACCAGGATATTTGAGCAACTTCTCAGGATGCTTGGTGATAAATCTGGACGGTCCCTGCCAGACTGGTACACTTCTGGTCAACCTAAGACTGTGCCAAGACAGTCATGGCGAAATACCAATTTAGGCATCAGTATGTTCCCAAGCTGAGAGGAGAAATATTACATTTTAAGAGAAAACTACGTAGACTTTGAGTTAACTTTTCTAAAGTACTGAAAATGGAAGTAGCTTGGGTTCACAGTATTTTAGCAGTGAGTTGTCAGTGTAACTTCAAACAGTGATGAGAAATGTCATGGCCCATGTGATGGCAAGGATTAGCCACTAGCCATATGCTAATTTAGAATGAAGGTGCAAGCAATTGCATTAGCTTAGTCAATAGTAAAGGTTGTAAATACTCACATTGCTACAGCAATTTATGTGTATTTTAACATTTGCTGGAACAAAAAGTTTGTGGAAGTACAGAACTGCTCAGAGTTGGAGAAATGACAAGTAGACTAAAATGAAACTGAGGGGAGTGTGGAACATGGAGAAATGTCAACTTTCCAGTTCCATGTCCCCTTTTGTTATGCCACTGCTGGTATTTGATTTGAGACTGCAGCCACTTTGCATTCAGTGGTGCAACCTAATAACTAATTTTACGGGCGAATAGAACGCTTGAAAGAGGTGAACTTGAGAGACCAGTCACTATCCTGTGATGTATGGTGGATGTTTGATCAAAGAAAACTTCACTTCTGGACAACCCACAAAAAGACACGGGCACTAGTCCGCGGGCCAAGTGCAGTAGAATGTAGGAACATCATTAAACCAGTTGCACCAATTCATTCACAGGATCTAATAAAATCCACATAGGTGTTTTGCCCTTGAGTGACCAGACCAAAACTCAAATGTTCAGAATGTTCAGAAGTTACTTTTTGTGAAGACAGAAACTCAGTTCATTATCCAATAACGGTTTATTGCCAGTTATCTCCAGACAAGTTGTACATCACACTGCACATCAGAAACAAAAACAGGAATTGGCGGAAAAGCTCAGCAGGTCTGGCAGCATCTGTGGAGAAATCAAGAATTAACATTTCGGGTTGAGTGACCCTTTCTGAGCTGAAAAAGGGAGACTGAATTGGAAAGTACAAATTTGACATTTCACTGATGCTGCTAGACCTGCTATGCTTCTGCAGCAATTTCTGTTTTTGTTTCTGATTTACAGCATCCACACTTCTTTTGGTCTTTGTACTTAATATCAGACTACACAAAACCAGCCAACAGATACAAATTAATACAAATAATCAGCCTGGAGAGTGTAACAAATTGCAACTTGGAACCACCACGTGATCACTTTCTCCTGTTCATTTGCCGTACCAGATAACAGCCAGTCATTTCAAATAGATGCAAGATCAAACATTTTAATTACGCTTAAAGCATTACCGTACATTATATAAAAATAATTCCCATGTCAGTTAAAGAATACAGACAGAAACTGAATTTTTACATGCACCTAGTCCTTTACTGGAAAGGAATGAGAACAAGTATCCAGAAACGTGTGACAGTTTATCCACATTTGAAAAAGGAGCTTAAAACTCTAAATAGGGAGTTACATACATCATGATAACAATGTCTTTTATATTCCTTTAGGGAAGTTGCTACGCTTTTTAAAAGTCTATAATGTGGTGTCATACAAGAAGCTACATAATACAAAACACGAGACAAACTTTTCAGTTCCTTTTAAATCTGTCACTGCAATAACATGTTTGAACTGGAGTTTTTGTCTCCTATTTTTCTGAAACAGGATAAATGATCTAAGAAGGTCACAGCTGCCTTATTTTGCATGGTATGTACAGATTTTATTCTTGGGCTTTCAAGTTATCTTTGTCAATATCCTGCAATTCCTTTCACTGGAATGAAAAACCTGCAAACCAAGGTGACATCTTACCACATTTCAATAATAAACATAGCTTTAAGACATACAGGTGCAAAGTTGATTTTCTGCAATCAAAGTAAAAGGTTTCAGTAGCAAAAGAAAGAAATGTTCCAGAAATAGTAGGGAGTAATTTGAATAAAGTCCAATTAAAATATTGTCTGGTGTACGAAGTTGTAGATTAAATCACATCATCTTATTGGCAGCAACAAATACTTTTGAAAGGGTAGAACAATGGAAATGAGAAAAACTCAAACTTCAGTGAAGCTTCACTTCAAGCAGTGTGTATGGTATACCTCAAACACAGGCTTGTCTGCCAGCTCTATCAGGTGTCAGCTACATCTAGTAAGAGAGACAAGTGACGCTCACAAACCAGTTCTTCCTCTTGACTGGCTTGGATCAACGTTTTAAACTCTTTCAGTTTGTCTGATAAGGTCATTGTTGAATTGTTCAGCCAATCGGACTTATTCATACCGATATCCTTACTGTGTCCATTATTATCATCCTCCTTAAATGAAACATATAAAGAGCACGATTAGATAGGATTAAGATTCTAATCTCAGAAATATAACAGCAACAGGAATGAAAAGCAAATCAACTGTTCTGGAAAAACAAAAAATGCACTATCAAACTCTCTAAGGTAGCAATGATAGAAATATTAGTAAACCTGTGGTGTGATTACAGCAGACACTCGGTGCATGGGGACAACAACTTTATCAGCAGAAACCAAAGTCTGTGGGAGGTAAAGAGGGAAAGCAATTGAATCCAATGGGCTCCCATCCAGCCAGCGATGCAGTTGTTCCTCACATCTAGAATTAACACAAACACAAAATTATGTATTACATACATTTTGTATGGTGTAATTACAGTTACCTTTTTAAGTCAGGGAGGTAGAGAAAGGTTGTTTGTTTGTACAGAAGCACAAAGGGGAGCACTTCCTGCATATGAATCATTGCAGTCAAGCCTTTGCTGCCCACAAGATGAACAAGTGGGCTTGATAGAGGCTAGCAATGAGTTCAAATTACTCATTTTTAGGTCTGTCGAGTCCTTAAATCTATTCTACCTATCATTTCAATTTTTCCCCTCTAAAATATAGTGCTGATGATTCAATAAATTATGACGATCTATAACCAGGAAATTTCAGTAGATGAAATTCCCAACTTCCAACGTGGTTGTAGTGCTCAAGAAGTATGGGAGGATTGCTAGACTCATCAGCACTATGGTTGTGTTCACGGCAGCTTTGCCCAAAGACAGAAACTGGTTTTTCCGATTGGTTTTTTTAATCATGACCAGTCATGGCAGTCAGGTGGTCAGCATGACAACAACTTTGATAGGCTGTCCACCTGCCCAGAAGCCAAGTGTCTGAACTATACAGCTTTAGAAAGTTTCCAGGATTCTGAAAAGACAGCATCCTCCCCCCTCTTTATAGAGAAGTAACAAAGAATCAAAAGATACTTAACTATTCTCTTTCATCATTTGCCTATAAGTTACTGCCTCAAACCAGTAATGCAGACTGAATAACTAGTGTGCCAACCTTCTTCTGTCTACAGTAAGGAACTGAAGTAACTTCGAAGATGAAGAATGGAGGTCAGAAGCACTTGGAAGGAGCCAAAGGACACCTCATTGAATCCATGGACTGGTGCTTTTGAATTGTGTTACCCCAACATTTCATTCTTCATCCATAGAATCCCTACAGCGTGGATACAGGCCCTTCGGCCCAACAAGTCCACACCGACCCTCTCAGCATCACAGCCATCCCCCTAATCTACACATCCCTGAACACTACCATTTAGCATGGCCAGTCCAACTAGCCTGCACATCTTTGGACTGTGGGAGGAAACCAAAGCACCCAGAGGAAACCCACGCAGACACAGGGAGAATGTGTAAACTTCACACAGACAGTTACCCGAGGGTAGAATCGAACCTGGGTCCCTGGTGCTGTGAGGCAGCGATGCTAGCCACTGAGCTACCATGCCGCCCTTATATTTGTTCATCTGTCTCTGCCTACATCTGTGTTTAGTGGTTTAAGAAGGGCTACAGTTTAAGTTAGAGAGTTATAAGTTGGTAGGTTATATTTAGACTGCCTCAGGTTACAGCTCACTAATTTACAATTAACAGTAGTTCCTTGCTAAGTACTGAAACATGACTGGTATATTCTATTAATTAGTTCATCAGGTAGGTAAACTAGTAATTCAGTAAATTTGATTATTAATTTTTGCAGCAATCCCATGAATAGTGGAGCTCAAGTATGAATGCCCTTTCCTAATGGGTCATCACAATGGTCCAGGGTTATCAGTGCTGTTCAAATTGTCACAACTTCACTAATGCAAATTTTATCTCCACTTCAAAGTTTGCCTCACTGTTGCTTTGTTTCTTTAGAAGCCATGTCATTTTCAGAAAGCTTGTTTATTTCCCACATTTCTCCATTATTGTACCTTTTATTCTCCTCTTTTTCCATTTGAATTTCAGAAAGCAGTCGCCCTGGTAGAAGTTCTGCTGCTGTAGAAGTACGGGTAACATCCAAAGCAGAAAGAGTCCTGTCCTGAAGAGTTTCTTCAGAACTGACCTTCACAGTATATGATTTATTTTCTGATCTCTGCTTAACTGAAGGGTATACCTGTTTCTGTGGCAACCTGGAAAACAATATGACAAAACAACAATATCCCCATGATAGTGAAGGAAAAGATTTCTGGATTACAACACTTTATATTATTCAACACAGTAGAGCTTGCTTCATGTAACTTAGCATTTCAGAACAGCATATAATGACTCTAATCCATTCATAAAGTTGCCCATTGTTTGGCCATCATTATCCAGATTAGCTCATTTCTGGTCCTGGACAAAACCTATCATCTATCTAGTAAATGGGTAATGCTGAGTAACTGTTGCAAGTACAAACATCTCTGTGCAAGTGTCTTAAGCAAATACATTGAAAACAATAGTCAATGTGTCTCACAAAGTACTCAGAATCTGGACCACCAGTTCTCATAACCCAAATGCGTACTTCACTTAGTCTAGACAAACAGCAAATATGAGCCAAGAGGCAAATGTTCAAACCCGATGACACATCAACAACACCTACAGTGGGAGACTGTCAAATCATCTGATTCATCAGTCATTAATTACCTGAGCTGTTCCACTTCATAATTTTGCCGATGACCACCCCTCTGCCACTGACCACCTACCCTCCAGCTATTGTTCCTCAAAGCACCACTTAAAGGGCAGATAAATAACTGTTACTGGGTCCCCCTAATGGGCAGCATCCATAACCACTTGTCATTTGCTTGGTGTCCTTCAATAAATACGCAATGCCTTTTCGCTCCACCGAGGGGCTAAATAACGATACTGGAAAGTTATAAAGGGATAACTACACAAACCATTTCCGAACAGAATTGTAACATGTCCAGAATCACAGTTAATGCGGGCTCAATCAGTCTGATTGATTTGTGTTAATAAAGATTCTGCGATATTAATTAATGTTTTCAGGATGATCATAGATCATTGAATCCCTGCGGTGTGGAAATAGGCCCCTATGACCAACAAGTCCACACCGACCCATCCCCCTATGGCCCACCTAAGCTCTGCATCCCTGAACACTATGGGCAATTTAGCATGGCCAATCCACCTAGCCTGCGCATCTTTGGACCGTGGGAGGAAACCCAGAGCACCTGAAGGAAACCCACGCAGACACAGGGAGAATGTGCAAACTCCACACAGTCACCTGGCGGTGGAATCGAGCCCGGGTCCCTGGCACTGTGAGGAAGCAGTGCTAACCACTATTCTTACCGAGTTTGAGAAATAAGTAACCTTTCCTAATTGTTGCTATTTCTTATAATCACAGCCACTGGTTTAGAATGAAAAACAAGACAAAGTCAGTTTCATCCCACTAGTAGCAGAGGTCCTTTTTAACTAGTGATTTGAGGAAGAACAAACCACCTTTGTTTCATTTCCATTAAAATCAAAGACCACGGAGTTTGTTTGTCACTGTTATGTAACTAATTTTTCTCCAGATTCCTGTGGTTAGAAACAAGATCACAGAAGTGTCCAGGGCAGCTCTATTTGCTCAGGCAAATCAAGAAAAGCCTGCACTAGGTATATTGGCTCTGCTTGTACTTTATTCACTTTGTGGATTCCCTAGTTCCCCACAAACTGGCAAGTTGCTCCACAACAAGTTCAAAGAATCTGTTCACAGTTCCAAAAAACAAAAATGCTTCAAGGGTGTTCCATAAGTTTTACTTGTCATATAATGGGATCACACTTACACAAAACCCCAACCCCATTGAAAATACCAATTTCTCAGATACGGTCGACGTACAGCATTCATAATAATGTGAACATACAAACAACTTAATCAGGTACACTGTTTCTGATGTGTTTTCTAAATGTGTATAAAATATCAAGTGCACAGCAGTAATGTGAGGTAAGTCATAAATTAAGATCAAACATGTTTAGCACAGAAAGTGTGCTGTCTTTCCAAAGTGCAGAAGGCAATGATTTATTTTCTATTCATCAACTTTGACAAAACTATGATTGCAAAAAAAAAAACAAATTAAATGTTACTCTCTTGATTGGTCATCAAGACAGATGTTAATAAGGCAGAATATCCAGAAAAGTTGAGTGTGAAGGGAACAAATTTATCTTTTGCTCATAACTCCTTCTGAATTCCTTTCTTAAATATAATGCATGTCACATAGATTACAATCTGAACAATGCAGCTCATATATAGAAAGCATTCAGGCAGGAAAGTAGATAGTTATACTAATATTTTGCTCTTTTACCTCTGACAGGCATCTTGGATTTCCATCTGGGTATTTGATCGTGCCTGTTCCCACAATGGAGGCCGTTTGTATTTTTTCAAATCGTCCCGAAAATAATAGACCAGGATCTGACCATCTTCACTTACAGCTTGAGAAACAAGAATGGAAACTATTAATTTGAAAAAAGCAAAGATGTGTACATTAGCTCAAATAAAAGGAATTCCTCCGGTACATACTTCATTTTTTCCATTACAAAAATTCAGACAGGGACCAAGGGAATTTGAGAGAGAGTAGTTTGATCTCACCAGAAGCATTGCACCCAGTCTCAGTGCCACACATTCAGAAGGATGTGAAGGCATTCAACAAGGTACAAGGTTAAGTCATAAAATAAGAGCCCAAGGCATCGGAGGTAGTATATTGGTATGGATAGAGAATTGGTTAATTGACAGGAAACAGCGAATGGGGATACAGGGATTTTCTTTCAGGCTGGCAACCAGTAGGGTTCCAAAGGGATTAGTGCTGGGACTGCAACTGTCCACAATATTTATTCACAACTTGGTGGAAATAAATAAATATACTTTAGCCAAATTTGCACAAAACACAAAAATACGTAGAAAGGTAGGTTGCAAGAGGGATACAAACAGTCTACAGAGACCTATTAATAGGTCAAGTGAGTAGGTAAAAAGTTGGCAAAAAGAAGTGTAATATGGGAAATGTGAGGTTGTTCATTTTGGAAGAAAGATGGATAATCTCATTGAAGCATACAGGATTTGTAAGGACTTGACAGGATAAATGGTCAGATAATGTTTTCCATCATTGGAGCATCCAGGACCAAGGGGCATAGTCTCAGAATAAAGGAATGCTAATTAAAGATGGAGATGAGGAGGAATTTCTTCTCTGAAATGGTTTAATGTCTTTGGAACTCTCTGCCAGAGAGCTGCAGGTCCTATATTTAAGGTGGAGATAGATTCTTGATCAGTAGGGGAATCAAGGGTTACGAGGAAAGGGCAGGACAGATCATATCAGATCATAGAATAGAATGCCTACAGTGTGGAAGCAGGCCATTCAGCCCATACGTCGACCCTGCATCAAGCAACCCACCCCCTACCCCATTCCTGCATTTCCCACCCTATACACTATGGGCAATTTAGCATGGCCAATCCAACTAACCTTCACATTTTTGGACTGTGCGAGGAAACTAGAGCACCTGGAGGACACCCACGCATACACAGGGAGAGCGTGCAAACTTCACACACACAGTTGTCCGAGGCTGGAAGTCATATTGAATAGCAGAGAATGGAGGGGCTGAAAGGCCTACTCCTATTCCTATTTCTTATGGCCTGGTGGTCATATGGTGAAGGCAATGGACAGTGCGCATTAGGAGAATTTTTCCAAAGTTGAGGAATTTCAGTTGGAGAGGCTGGGTCTGTTCTCCTTGAAGAAATGACTGAGGAGATCTGTCTAAAGTTTTTAAAATCATAACTGGCCTGGACAGAGTAAATCGGGTGAAAGTGTCCCCACTTCACGGAAGGATCGAGAACATGAGGGATACAGATTTAAAATACTTAGAAACAGAAGGAAAAAAAGAGGTATGAGGAAAACTTTATCCACACAGCAAATGATTAGAGTTATGCAGTACCCAAGTGTGTAGTGGTGGCTGCTTCAAGCCAACCCTTCAAAAGAGGACTGGATGGTGAATTTAAAAGCAGCAATGCGCTAGGTTATGGGGAAAAGATAGAAGAATGGCACTAGGCAAAACTCTTATTTGGAGAGTCAACATAAACATGATAGGCTGAATGACTTCGTTCTGCGCTGTAAGATTTCTAGACATCGAAATTGGACCTGGGGATGTGGCAGCAAGGAAATGCATTTTCCACATATTCTACTCTGAAATGATAAATCATGTTCTGTTCATAAATATCACAGCTCTCGGAGAAAAGGAAAACAATTGTGGGTGGGCCTTTACAAAATCAGAGGCAGGAGGGGAAATTTCCTGAAACTGGCAATTGCGTTATTATTTGTCCCAATAAAGCTTGTTTTCAAATTTTATTAAACAGCTTTTGTGATGACAAATTCAAGTGTTTGGTTGGGAGGTCTGACCATAGGAAACTATAGCACAAAAGGAGGTTGCAGGTGTTGATGCTTTGAATTGGGTGTTAACTTAAGTCTCACTTCCTCTTGTTCTTTCTCCATAATCTTATAACATCCAAACGCTCCTCTACATAAAAAAGATATGATTTTAAGTCATCAAGTTACCAATTTATGCCTGATTAAAACATCTCAATTTCGAACAACAGTTACATCTCTTAACCTTGTTCGTTTTTATGATGAAGCTCAGTTTTCCCAATGTTTTTCATTGCTAAACATCTTCACTTTTGATAATATCTTGATGATTCTTTTCAAATTCCTCCCCATGGTAGTCACATCCTTTCTTAAGTACTACACTCCAAATGGCTGACTTGGTTACAACCACAACCTAACCAATCACTTGAACAGGTTCAGTTTTACCTGTGCTTGGATTCAGTGCCATAATTAAAACCCAGAATCCCATACACCTTTAAAAAAATTCTACTTTCAAAAGTTACACATCAGATTTCACAAGTCTCTCCTGCACTTTTTAAAATTTTATATTTATTGTTTATGTCCTCTCTTTAACCTTACTTCCATACTTAGTTTTGTTTTTGTCCATTCGTTTGTATTACCCTACATTTAATAAGAATGGCGATATTTTTACATTTCCTCCAGAAAATCCATTGACACAATATGCACTGCATTTCCTGGATCAATAATTATTTCAAAGCAAATATTTTATTCCAGTTACTGAGTTGCTTTGGGTTATCTGTACACATTTATAGTCATCTGTTCCTCACAATGAACTAACAGCATAAAACACCAAACCATTTCTGTTCTCAAATAGCATAATTTCAGTCACGATCAGAATACAGTTTCTAAAAACCCTAAAACAGGAGATGAGCAAGGTCCTGATTTCCTTTTCTCTATGTTTCCCTCCTGAACCTCACAATCCACTATAAAGCTACAAGAATGAGGCCATTCTGAAATTAAAATGTAAAACAGGGACATGACTAACCTGAAGCACAAGGTAGGTTCGAAGCTATGCACTCTCTCAATCGATGGTCAATGCAAATGAGAACAATTTCATCCCAAGGTATTTCTGAAATCGATGGCCCCTCATCAATCGAGGCTTCCAACATCAAGGGATAGCTGTCTCTCCATTTGCAATAGACTCTGTTCAGGACGTGCTCAATCCTTGAAAGCAGCAGTGGGCGTGTTTGTTGTGATACTGAGACCTGACATACGTGTTGGAAGATCATATCACAGACCTTAACCCATGGAGCTATGAGGAATAGAAAACAGCATTGTCAATGATGTGGCCACCAAGAGTGTGGAATCATCTTACAGAAGGTTATATTCCTACCATGCAAGGGAGGTAGATCCATCACGGGCAGTTGAAAAGACAGAACTGCCTTCCTTAGCCAGGTCAGGTGGTTAATGGAATTCCATTCTTTGTGTGCCAATATTTCATGAGCAACAGGTCCAGAGAATTCAGCAACTGGCCAAGAAAGGTTATACAGTTGTTCGGAGGACACTACTTCTGCAAGGAAACGCAGCACATCGTTGTAAAACTCAATGATGAAGCTGGGGCTCTGGGAAGGCAATGCAGCCAGTTGCCTTTCAGATTTATCACTGTAAAACTGGTCATTAAACTCTCGGCACAGCCCGTCCTCAATGAACTGGATCAGAGTCTGGCAGCAAAGCTCCGGTGGTGATGGACAACGTGAGGCCAGCCACCTTACAGCTTCAGAGACCTACAAGAAATTACATCCATATATTTAAATCTCACTGTAAAATGCTAAGAAAAACACAAAGTGCTGGAAATATTATTTCCTACATGTTTTATTTATTGCAAAAAGGATGGGGAGAGTCAAAGATCAAATGAAAAGGTGTCACTACATAAAATCCATACCGTTACACTTCAGCAACCTTTTGCTACAGTACTTATTTGTTAACCAGACGTAAAACTATATTGAAAAATCGGTCCTTGTCCAGATTAAACGAGCCCTGCAGACAACAGCTCTGTAATGATCTGACACTGCATAAAGAAAGCAAATCTGGAATTACAGCCCTAATATTTTGGGTAAGATGAATCTGATGCAGTGGGAAAAGAAATACAAATCATCCTTGTGATCAGAGGAGCTACTTTCAAACAATGTTAAGTAAGATCTACCATCTTTATTCAAAATGGATTGTTTTGTCCCATATTTTAGTTTGTGATTATTGCAGCATTTATTGCCCATTCCTAGTTACCCTGGTGAGTTTCTTCCTTGGGAATTAACTAGCCAAATACAAAAAGCTCTACCAATGAACCACGTTATGGATAGACAAGCAAGCCGTTATTGTGGCTGATGTTCCACAAACTATCATATTTACAGAATTCTCAAACTCTCAGCTTTTTTTGTTCCTGTTCAGAGGCATCACTAGCTGGGCCAGCATTCATTGCCCATCCCTAAATGCCCTCAAGATGGTGATGAGCTGCCTTCTTGAACTATATCCTTGTCATGATATGGGGAGAACTGTTCACAGCACTCTTGAAGTGTGGTCCCTCCAATTCAAGGTAGCATACAAGTTTAACATAGCTTCTCTGCTTTTCAATTAATCCCTTGGCTTTGTTTTATTTTTGAAAAAATGTCTTATTCATGTGTTCATAGTTTACTGATTTGTGTAACTGCATCTCCAGATCCTTTCAAGTCTCTACTTAACTGAGGCACTTATTTTTCAGGAACAATACAGTCTCCTTGTTCTTCCCGCCAAAATGCCACACAATTGAATGCCTGTCTTCATTTGAGGGTTAGATCAATGGACTTCAACTGGATTGGTCCACACTTACGAGCAACATACTGCAGTGATTGCCACTGTTTTCTGCAGGACGGCCAACCAAGAAACCTGCCTGCCATCAGGCATATTGGAACGATATACAGGCTGATAACTTATTTTGTCACATTACAAATCCATCTTCAAATAAGTCCTGGTGTGGGAGTCTAACCTGCAGCTGCTGGCCCACAAGTATATGATTGTTATAGTTATGCAATTGTACTTTTGATAGCTCTTCCCTATTTCTTTTCACATGCACAGATACAACCTACCTGGACCAAGGGTTTTATCCACACTAAATTGATTAGTTTAATCGATTAACCTCCTCCATTCCATCTTAAATACCCTGGCAAGAGATAAAGTCATGGAAATATTTTATAAGAGGAGAAGAATTTAAAAAGGTCCTGGAAATGGGCTTACATCTGCAACCATCTGACTCTCAAAATCAAGCTGACACCTAAATGATAAGCCAGTAATTAAGATGTTCCTCTGTTAAATCTCAATAAGCCAATTTTAAAGATCTGTAACACAATATTGAAATTTTACCCTGTTTGATCCCTGAAGGTAGTTACTTTTTCCTGGGATCAGGATAATCAAAAACTCAGACACAAGGTGAGTGGCCACCAGCGCTTCAAGCTTTAGACCTTGAAAAAAAAAATAAACATTTCTATCAATTACTTGTACACGCACTACATAACAGCTCCATTGAAGCATCTATTGCCTGTGCCACAGAATAATGTAGCTGGATAGAGTTCCTGCAACAGATAAAAAGCCTTATGAAAGTCTAAAGTAGTGCTGTCACTGTCATCTGAATTTCTTATGAGCAGATCAAAGCAATGGATGGGACACAAAATTACAGATTGTTTCCGAACCTGCACAGCAGAGGCTCTAGTAAAATAGATATGGAAATGAAGTCAAAGTCAAACAAACAGACAAAGCTCCCCGTTACTGTGATCTCTATTTCTAATGCCTTCCCAATTTGCTCCCTAAAAGCATGATTTTGTTCCCCAAATTTCAGTTTTCTTTTGAACATCAAATCCTCCTTTAAACTTTCCAAGAGTCAGGAAAACCCTGCTAAATTGTTCTCATAATCTCTCACCATTACCAGCCCACCCAAATGCCCTTCAAACTTATCAACACAGGAAACAGGAGTAAGCCATTCAGCTATTGAGCCTGCTCCACCTTTATCATGGTTGATTGAATCACAGAATCCCTCCAATGCGGAAACAGGCCATTCAGCCCATCAAGTCTGCACCAACTCTCCAAACTGTATCCCACCTAGACCCAGCTGAGATTGATGGCAGAGATTATTTTAAACTAGATATGCTGGCTAAACACTGAGGTTGAGATGTTAAATGGCGTTTTAAATCTATTGCTCAAATAATTTCCTATGATTACAGTTGTTAGAAATCATGATTGCTCAAATTTAAGAATAATATTTCAAGTTCTCAGCTTGTTTTCATTAATCTACTAGTCATTCACAATATTGGCTCCAAATCTCACCTTCTATCACCTCTTTCTCATTCAATGATGCTTCTTCACAAGGAACAAGGATGACCAGTGGAACTGCAGGATTTAAAGGTTTAGCTTGTAAAAGTTGTCTGACTTGAAGCATTGCTGAGAGCCAATACACTTCCTCCTCCTCCTGGTCAGTGCCATCTTCTCGAGTTGGTAGCAAGAGGATCAGAGCAGTTGTTCCCAGCAGTTCCTTCCGCTGTTCCATTGCATCTACATCTGTGTCACTTAGAGGGCCTTTAGTCAACTGGTTTTAAAAAAAAAACACAGATCACAATTTGAGTGAACCAGATGCTAATGTAACTTCTGAAAGAACACTGAAATGTTACTGAACCTTTCCAAGTAAACTTCAAAAAACTGTTACATTTATACAGTCTTTCAAAAGTTGGGTGTGTGAGGCCCTTACCTTAACACAGATATGCACAAGTACATCAATTGCTTCATCCCTCTTCACTGCTTTGCATAGGTGTGTCTGAATGACACTATCAGCATCATCTGCAGCATCATCCAGCCTTTCAGGTCCTTGGAATTTTGCTTTCAGCCAATCAATCCAACTTCTTAAAACAAAAGGCATTTAACCAGAAAACAATATGAAAAAAAATTTATTTGGTTTAAATTTTTAAAATGACTAGAAGAAATATTTAGGGCTAATAAGTTCAAAGCAAACTGCAAATTTTTTTTTTTAAATTTTATAACTAAATTACTTAGTCATTAGTCACAACAATAGATGTATGGTCTGAGGATCACTACAATTCTGCATCTTCACAACAGGCTCAGGGCACTTCAATCTGTATGAAATGCCAGTACACTGGCATCATCTGGCTGTGTTAGCATGAAAGAAATGGATAACTGCTAACTTTCTCATCACATAGTCCACCCACCAGCAATGCGTAAAATTAGTGTCAATTTAAGTGCCGGTATTTAGAATAGGTCCGACAGTCTCACGAAGTCTCTGTTCCACAGCACCACAAATGCTACAAGCCTACTTTCACAAGGTAATTTCAAAGCGATGTTCCTCCATTTAATTTGTTGGTACAAGGCAGAACTTTGCAGACAAAGATCTGCGCAGAGTTTGCTGATCTCAGGCAAACTATTGTGAGAACACTTCAACTGGACTCTACTCTCCAGGCCGGAGCATAAAACAAGAGACAAGGTTTCTATCCCTGAATCCTAATTTTAACATTAGGTTGATACGCTCCAGTGGCCACTTGATTCAGCTCAGTTTGAGTTAAGTAGTGATGAAACGTTCCAGGTAGAAGGTTAATCTCAGTCTAAGCAGCAGGAAGAAGAAACCAAATGTAGATGACCAACCAGTCTCTGCTGCAAGTGAACCTGGCTTCCACAGACAGGGAATGCAGGAAGGAGCCATAACCTCAATAAACAAATATCACCTTTAAGACATTATCAGCTCAAGCAGCTAGTCAAATGGAAACAGCAGAATCTGTGCATAAGTTTACAACGTGTTGGATGGTATAACTACCTTAGGTCAGCAAAATTGCCGACATTTAATAAAATATTTGATACAAAGATTCAGGAAGACAAAAGATTCAGAAGCTTTTTCTCACCTGTTGTTATCACTAAGTGCATATTCATCATCACTTGGTAATAGCAGAACAACCTTCCAGAAGATCCTCTCTTGATAAGTTGGGAAGTTATCTGCCACCAATGTGAACAAATCCAAAGGAGTCCAGGCAGCTTCACTAAAAGTGGAATTAAAATTCAGATGTGAGAATAACTGCTGCATCTTGCTTCATGGTCATCATACGGAGCCCATATGAGCACTCACTAAATAATTTACATAAAACTACGCTGTTCATCAACTCTGTCTGCAGAAAGATTTCTCCATAAGATGCAAGAGCAGAAGTAGGCCATTTAACCCATCGAGTCTTTGCCCTCATTCAATTCAAACATGGCTGATTCAATCATCCTTTACTCCACTTTCCGGCCTTTACCCCAAAACCATCGATTTGCTTACTAATTAAAAATCTGTCTATCTCACCCTGAATATACTTAATAGCCTCTGAGGCCTCAACAGCCCTCTGTGGTACAGAATTCCACAGATTCACTACCCTCAGAACAACTTCCTCTTCATGTGTCTTAAATGCATGATCCCTTACTCTTTCATCCTGGACTCTCCCAGAAGGGGAAACAATCACACAGCATATACCCTCCTAAGGCACTTATATGCTTCAACATGGTCTCCTCTCATTCTTCTAAACTCCAATGAGTATAAGCTCAAACTACTTCGCCTCTCCTCTTAGGAAAACCTCTCCAATCCTGGGGATCAAAATAGTTAACCTTCTGTGGACTGCCTCCAAAGCTCGTATATCTTTGCCTTAGATAAAACTGTTCATACTATTCTAGATGTAGTCTGACTAGTGCCTTGTATAGATTTAGTAAAATCTCCATGTTTTTATACTCCTTGTCCTTTTAAATAACGGCCAAAATTCCACATGCTTCCTTATTACCAGCTGAACTTGGATGTTAGCTTTGTGATTCATGCACTGGGACTCCCGAATGCCTCAGTACCCCAGCTTTCAGCACTCTTTCTCCAATTGAATAATTCAATTCCTCTATTCTTTCTGCCAAAGTGCATAACTTCACATTTTCACATTATACACCATCTGCCAAGTTTTTGCCCAAATCACTTAACTTGTCTGTAGATTTATTCTGTCATCCTCACGATTTAGCTTCCCATCTTTTTGTGTCATCTGCAAACTCTACATTCACTCCCATCATCCAAGTCACATACATTATAACTAAATGTGGTCCCAGCATTGATTCCTTTCGCACTGTGCTCCAGTTTGTCATCCTGAAAATGCCCCTTTATCACAACTCACTGACCTCCAATAGTTAGCCAATCCTCTATCCCAAAACCACAGGAGTTAAAGTAGCCTTATGTGCGGGATTTTATGAAAGTCTTTGTAAATCCAAATGTATTACATCTGCTGGCTCCCCTTATCTATCCTACTTGTATGTCCTCAGAACTGTAGTAAATTTGTCAGGCATGATTTCCCCTTCAGTAAAACATGCTAATTCTGCTTGATCATATTATGTATTTCTAAATGCTCTAGTACAGCATCCTTTATAATAGATACTAACATTTTTCCAACAAGATGATAAGCTAACTGGCCTATAGTTAACTGATTTTTGTTTCCCTCCTTTTTGAATAAGAATATTACATTAGTTGTTTTCCAATCCTTCGGGACTTTTTCACAACCTAAGGATTCTTGGAAGACTACTAACAGTGCATGCACTGTCTCTGCAGCAACTTACTTAATTTCTTGGATGTATCCCATCAGGTCCATGAACCTACTGACCTTTAGCTCCATTTAGTTTCCATAGTACTTTTTCTCTAGTGATAGTTATTGGGTTTATTTCCTCCCTGCTTTCAGTTCCTTAATTATTTAGTACTTCCGACCCCATTTAAACTTATTTAGTATTTTTAGAATGCTATTAGTGTCCTCTACCATGAAGACCAATGCAAAATATTTTACAACCATACTACCATTTCCTGCCTCCCCGTTATTATTTCCATTCGCTAAGACGTTGCTCTATTCATTATTATTTATTTGTTGGATTTTAAAACTTTTCCCAATCCTCTGATTTACCTCCGAATCCTTTCATTTTGTAAGTTTTTCATTTCAATTTGATATTATTCTTAACTCCAGTGGTTAACCGTGGCTTGCTTATCGCCCTCCCTAGAATCCTTCATCGCCACTGGAATACATCTTTGCTGTGGTCAATGAGCTATTTTCTTGAACATCTGCCACTGTTCTATCTTTTCTATTAAATACCTTCCCCAGTCCATTCCAGCCAATTCACTCTCAAACTTCAGTCGTGTATAATCTCCTCAATTTTCAATGGACATACTTTTGTAAATGCAATTTGCACACTTTATGTCATAACTTGGTGTAATGCGGGGGCATTAACAACAATATTTTCTAACGCCTGAAATGTGAAACTGGCCTGGCCAATTCCAAAGATTTTTGCAATGTTTTTCAGAAATCAATATTTAATAACATGGTGATTCAAACACATTCCAACAACATAATTTGGTGAATGGTTAAATTTTATATCTGGTCACGTATCAACATATACAACAGCTTTATTTGCAGCAATAATTTACTCAAGAGATTGCTATTTACAAGGTTTCTGAACCACTGCAGCCAGTTTGGGAACTTGTTTTAGGAACTAACACTTTGAGCAGGTGAATTCAAATGCAAGAAAACCAATTCAGTGTATAAGGGAGGATGGAAGATGACTCTGAGCAACTGTTTAACCTGAAATATCTGATTGGCTAATACCATTTAAGTAGCACCTTCATAACTGACATCTAAAAAAAACAAAAGGTCAGCACCATTTGCCAAATATGTTGGCAATCATGCTATATAAACAGAACAATGCTAGGGTAGGGTCTGTAAATTGACAATTGAGTAAGCAGTGCAGTGCTATCCTCTCTGAAAGGTGAAAATGATAATTGGTATCAGCATTGAAGTTATGGCACAAAATATGACAGATGTTTCAGTACCAGAGGAGCTGCTGGTAGAAGTTTTGAACCCTCATTTGATGAGCAGTCTCCTTCCTCCTCTGCAGCAACCTGCAACGCAATGGGAAAACAAAGAAATGTTTATCACAAGTTTTAGGTATTTTCTATTCTCATCATGCCAAATTATACACTGTTTCCGTTCCAACAATACAATGTATTTATTAGGATTATGGACAGGTTACGGGAACCACCACATGACAAAGTTTTCAGCACAATTAAAAGCCTGTGTCAGATGATTAAATGAGCAACAGTTAATATTTCTGTCTCTAACTATTGCACTGCAATGTTGTCCTCCTTAGTATCAAGAATCAAACACACCAACCAACAACACTGCTGGCTGCAGTGTCAGCCAGGTACAGGATTCCTGCATTCAAGTACTTGAGTGGGATGGGAGGAGGGGACATGATTTCGCTTAGGAAGCATATCAGAGCAAGACAAATATCTGTGTTGACATTCTTTCCTTCAGGAATCAGAAGCTAATTGAAGAAACACATGACCAAGCCACAGGGACACAACACTGAAGCACTAAATGGAACAGCCAGGAGTAAATCCAATTGGCAATGCAAGAGAAACCTCCTTAACCTTACAGAGTGGCTGGACTGTCGAACTCACTGTGGCACAGCAAGACAAATAGTGTGAACATATTTCAGGGAGAAGCACCACAGACAAAAGCAGCAAAGGATCTGTCCATTGCATGAGATGAATAGGGGTGGGGAGGTGACTTGTTTGGAGAGCAAACACCAACATAGAAGCTAGACAAAAGGCTTTGCTTTTTGCTTTGACTCTATACACACAGTACCGTATACATGACATGCTGAGATTATTATCATTGGGCAGATCTGGGTTCACCAGGTGGGGACTCAGTTTGCAGTTGGGGTCACCCGTGCCTGGGGCTGCTGGAAATGTCCACATTTCTTTTCTCAGGCGCTTCCGAGCCTCTGCAGTAGCTCTCCACCTAGCAGAACATTTGGAGTTAAGAAATCATTGAAGGTGCTCAAAAGAAAACTTCATCTAAAAGCACTCTATAAATTTAAGTCTTTTTTTCTTTATTCTATCACTTGCAGTCAACAATTCTAAAAGGTGGATCTTTTTCTTTCACTTACTTCTTTAAATATTTACAGAAACAATGCACTTCCTGCAGAGTCTCCTTCACTACTTGGAAGATCTCACTTTCCAGCGTTTCTTTAATGAGGTAGCTGCAGAACTCTGCTGAGCAGCGGTTAATCTGGGCTCGCCTGTCCTCCTCCACTGCAAGCCTATAATGGACAAAGTGAAGGCTGAGGGCAGGCAACTTCTAAATGACATTAAGTTCTGCAATTTAGGAGGACATTGGGACATACTGCATGTGTCACTAGTACCCTGACCTTCCCAGAAATTAAAATTCCACAGGAGCATGGTCCAAACCTTGAAAACTGCTGTCCTCAACCCCATGTGCATCCGCATGTTTCCAAAACCATTCACACAAACCCTCCCTCACCTGTCACTCTCCTATTCCCTCCCTCCATTCATCTCCCACTTCGTCTCCTTAACCCTCTCCTTAACCACTGCCCTGCCCCACTCCTCCCTTGCACACAAGTCCCACTCACTCCCATAGTGCTCACCTCATCTCTTCTTCACTCTTAGCTACCATCCTTCCCTCTCTCTTCCTCTCCTTGTCTCTCCTCTTCCACCTATCCAGTCCTCCTCTCTCCCCACTGCCGCCTCAATCCCACTCTTCTCCATGCTCCTTCCTTGATTCCACTCCTGCTCTCTCCCCTACTGTTGCCCTCCCATCCCCGAATGCTGAGTCATGCATGAGAGGCAGAATTCCATTCTTCCTTAGTTTTCCAAATGTCTGCTGTTCATTACCTTAGCTCCTGAATGGCACATTTTCTTACAGAGTAATCCACAACTTGCTCTGTAATTTCATCACACAGTGCTTGACTGTACCGACTCTTCCACGCTTCCCATTCCTTCTTCAATCTGCAATACAATGGACATTAAAAGATTGCTCTTGAATGCTTAAAACATGTCAGGGTTAGTGCATCTCTCACAATAAAACTGAAATTTTGAAAATCCAAACTTACAGAAACTGCTGTCTACAGGGGTCTACCCTTTTATACCTGAACACAAACTAAAGTCAAGAACCAGCATCTATCTCACCTTACAAAACCATAACAAATCCAAGGCACTTCACAAAGTTTAATCAAAAAATGATCCAACATCAAGGCACTGAAGGGTATATTCAGACAGGACAGATAACCAAATCATTAGTCAAGAAGCTAGGTTTTAAGGACAGTTGTGGGGGCATTTGGTGGTGGCAGTTAAGACAGGGTGAAAGGTGGAGGTGTTTGGTTACTGAATTGCAGAGCCTAGGCAGCAGTGATACACCAATGGCTGGACCAAGAAATTCAGAAGACTGAAGAAGTTCAAACTGGAAGAGAGATGTAGGAAGCATGGAGCTGGAGAAGGTGACAAAGAGAGGGCACCACCTGGCCTGTTCAATTCTGTGCTTTTCATCCTCGATCCTCTGTCTCTCTGTTAGAAGCTCCTCAGATGAAGTCTGCATCAGCATCTCTGTGGTAACTTCTGCAATCAGCTCCTCTGACGATCTGTTTGACAAACTAGAAAAATACAAAACAATGTCACCCGTGGCAAAATTCAGTGGGCATTTAAAAGCCAATCTTCCATAGAATGAAATAATTATATAACACAAAAGCGGGTCATTTGAATCCACCAAAATATTCGCTCCATTCAAGCTTTTCTCCATGCTTATATCTATCAACATAATCATTTATTTCCTCTCTTGAAACTTATTTAAAGGGACCTTGACTTCTACATTTTTATTAGTGTTCCTCCCAAGTTTTCCACCTGAGTTCTTGTTGATTCTCTTATTGGATGGCAGCCAATATGGCTGTTCCACACAAGTGGAAACATACTTTTGCTTCATCTACTTTCCAAAATGCTCATGATCTTTATTAGGAGGCAGTTGTGAAATGGTAATGCGGCTGGACGAGTAATCCCGGAAGCCTTGGGGACATGGTAGAAATCCCACCAAACAGGTGACAAAATTTACATTCAATTTTTACAGAAACTGGATTTGAAAGCTAAAAAGATAATGATGATCATGAAATCATTATTGATCATTTTAAAAACACATCTGCTTCAGAAGCCTGCTGTCCTTCGACAGTCCAGCTTATACATGGCTCCAGACTCACAGCAATGTAGTTGACCTTCAACTGCTCTGTGGAATAGCCTGGCAAATCACTCATTATTCAAAGACAACTAGGACAGTCAAGAAATGATAGTCTTTCAAACAATATTCACATGCACAATGGCTATACAGACAACACAGTATGGAGCTGGAGGAACATAGCAGGCCAGGCAGCATCAGAGCAGCAGGAAAATTGATGTTTCGGGTCAGGACCCTTCTTCAAAAATGGGTCCCGAATCGAAATGGGAACCTACCTGCTTCTCTGATGAAGCCTGCCCGGCGTTCCTCTAGCTCCATAGTGTGTTGTCTCTGACTCCAGCACCTGCCGTTCTTGCTACCTCTGCACAATGGCTATACTTTTTATTAAAGAACAACCTGTTCATACTTTCTAGAAGTATCTAGAATCCCTACAGTGTGGAAACAGGCCCTTCGGCCCAACAAGTCCACACCGAACCTCAGAGCTTCCCACCCACACCTGTCCCCTTGTAACCCACCTAATCTACACATCCCTGAACACTACGGGCAATTTAGCATGGCCAATCCACCTAACCTGCACATCTTTGGATTGTGGGAGGAAACCGGAGCACCCGTAGGAAACCCACTCAGACACACAGAGAATGTGCAAACTCTACACAGACAGTCACCCGAGGCTAGAATCGAAACTGGGTCCCTGGTACTGAGAGGCAGCAGTGCCTCACTGAGGCACTGTGTCGCCCTCAATTGTTCTGTCTTCAGAACTGGTTTCTTTCTTTTTGTAGTCTCTCCTGTGCCTCTACAATGTTTTTAGAATACACTAAACAGAACTCCATGCAGCACCATAAGCATTCTTTATCCAAGCTGGACAGAAGTTAATTTAACTGTTATGATCCCAATTCCTTGGCATACTGGACAAGTTAGATCTGACGAAAACCTGGCTCGATAAGTCATAAGCTAAATTTTTGCAGTTTGGTTACTGTGGAGGTCAGTCACCAAACATGTTCATACAGGGCTATCAACACAAGTTTTACAAGAGTACCTGATTTATTTTGTGTAATAAGCTCAAGTAACAATATATATGAAAGATATCTGATCATAAACAGAAAAAGGATTCAGCCCTTTTCTCGGTAATATCCTTTACTATTACTTACATCCAGAGAAGTTATCACTTCTATCGTCTCCTTAAAATTTCTTGACTGATTAGTTCCCTTCGGTCGACACTCTGTACATTCACCAGATATGACTCTTTTTATTACTCACTCTCTCTCAGGCATACAGACAGCCAAAGTACCGAGTTTTCTCTGACTTGGGCTACTGTGAGGCTGCGAAAATAGCCAAGGTCTTCTTTCCAGCTCTAACAGCCTGAAGCCCTCCAAACCGAAATTGACTTTCAGGTGGAATGAACCCCTTCCTCTCAATTGAAACACTACAGTGATGCTTGGCCATCTGTCTTTGAGTGTCATAAAGTTCAAGTTGCAAATTCTTCGTGCAGCTTGCTGGTCATTTAACAGAAGTCACGTGCTTCCATGAAACTATGTTTGAACTTGCTGTTCAAAAATTATTTTGACCTCTTCAAAGAAGTCCCCTGTCATAGAATTAAAGCCAAATATCTAATATCCTCTACATTACAATCAAGATTTTTAGCACATCAAACTCTTTTTTTCCAATTCAATCCCTCGAAAATTAAACTCAAGTATTTGTTTTGTTTCATATTTCCTTACATCCCCAAGTTGCACTTTGTGATTTATGCAATTTGAATTGCAAGATTGTTTATTTTCCAAGTAACATGTTGTTTTCTTACCATAATGTAATACTTGAAACTTATCTAGGTTTCGATAACCTTTTTGGTGCTCCTCAAGGTGAGTAATGTTAATTCAGGAGAATGGAATATTTGTTTCACAAATCTGTGTCAAGCGTAACCAGAGATCAGCAAAGGTATTCATGAGGCAAGCAGCAGGTTATGCTGAATCTTTTTAAAGTCAGAAGTCGCACGACATCAGGTTATAGTCCAACAGGTTTATCTGAAATCATAAGCTTTCGGTGCAATACTCCATCGGGGGTCGTGCGACATCTTACTTTGTTCAACCACAGTCCAACCACGGCACCTCCACATCATGGCTACCATCAATACCACCAACTGCCGGTCGAAGCGGACTTCAACCTGACTAAGGAGCAGAGATCCAAAAGCTTGTGATTTCAAATAAACCTGTTGGACTATAATCTGGTGTTTTGTGACTTCTGACTTTGTCCACCCTAGTCCAACACCGACACCTCCACATCATGGGAATCTTTTTAAAGCAGTAACCACAACTGGAGTACTGCATCCACGTTCAGTCATCACACTTGAGCAAAGATGTGAGGGTTCATAAGTAGGAGCAAAGGAAATTTACCAGAATGGATCGACATATGGGAATTTGAGCTACAAAGTTAAGTTAGAGAAGCTGAAGCCATTCAAAGCAGATTGAGGGATGAATTGGTCGAGATGCACAAACGGAAACAAATTTGCATAAGGTAAACAAGGAGAAACAGTTTACATTAGGTCATATTACAAGGAGAAGTGGAACACATTTAAAGGTCACGGGCAAGAGATACAAGGAGAATTCAAGGAAGAAAATTTGTGTTATGACTGGTGATGACCTAGAACTTGCTGCTGTTAAAACAGTGTAAAGCACAGATAATCAATGACATCAAGTGGAAATTGGATAGACACTACAAGGAAATAAACTTGCAGGACTACAGGGTAAGAGCAAGGGAATAACATGAATTAGACTACTCCATGGACTTGATGGGTCAAATAGCTTCCTTCTGTTCCATAAAAAAATTTTTATATAAATGACTCTTCAAGCCATTCACCAATGATAACAGTTCAGCCTGAAGTAGCCGATTACCTGATGGCCTCTGCCGCAAAAGCTGTCCCTGCTTTCGCCAGTTCTTTACACTCCACACGGAGAACATCCTTCACTATATCATTGATCACATCCTTGACCACTTCAACTATCATCTGAAAGGGAGAAAAATAAAACACTGCAACAGGGGACAGACAATTATCATAAAACAAAGGAAATGATTTAAAGCTCTTCATCCATTACTCCTTTCATTTACCTTTAAAATGAGTATCTCCTGACATTTAGGACATTTTGTTGTGCCTCATTTGTTTTTGAATTTCTTGCATTTTACCCATAAGAAACGATAATATAATAACAATTAGCCCACTACTCCACCTAGCTACGATGTGGAGGAGCCAGTGTTGGACTGAGGTAGGCAAAGTCATGCTTTTGGAGCGTAGCCCCTTTGTCAGGTAAAGAATACATCACCTGATGAAGGGGCTACATTCTGAAAGCTTGTGGTTTCAAATAGACCTGTTGGACTATAACCTGGTGTTGTGTGATTTCTGACTTTGTCCGCCTAATGAACTCCGCTGCTGTGTTTTATAACCCTGGACTAGTATTATGTACAATTTTCCTTTTTTGGTTTTTCCAAAGAATTTACAAACCTAAAATACATACAGGATCAAAGAGAAGCACTCACTACAGGAGATACACAGCCACATGCCCAACAAGCAGGACAAAGATCAAAATATTTAGGTAAAAACCTGCAATATGGATCACATTTTATTAATTTTTCGTAACAGATGTTAGTTTCAAGATGAGGGAGAGGTGTTACCACTGAACCAGGTCAGTTGTCCTCGCTGAAATGTCAAGATGATTCTCTAAGCTGACATTTCTATGCCATAGTGAGGGAGATATTTTGTTGAATGTGCTGTCAAAGGACACTTAAAGGGGAGTGCGTGTGTCTGTCTGTTCAGGTGTCTTTCAAAAAGACTCCATAAGTATTCATGTGATACTTCACTGGAGTAGCACACTAGCAAGCCCTGCTCTTCCCAAAATCAGAAAAAAAATTAGATTTTTTTTAAAAGTTTGCAAAGTTCCTCTGGTTTCCTGGCTTTTAGGCCCAGATTGACCAAAAAAGCAGCGCAGACCAGGTTTTGGTATTTGTGAATTGCTATTTATTACAAATAACTAATTCTAACTACACAAAGAACTACAAAATGTCAACAGATAACTCTACTACTTAAAACTCTCACTCACTTACAAACGCCCTCTTTACACGTGCTTGCGTGCATACACAAAAAAAAGGGAGGATGAAAGACTGGGAAGGCTATTCTGTGGTGCTTGTTCACTGGATTTGCTGAATCAATCCTTTTGCTCATCAGAACACTACTTCTCAATCCTCATTCTCCAGATACTTTCACTTGTCTGCAGGAGGGAGCTGGTGATTGATTCACAATTATAAAAGGTCTCTGAATTATTCACTAAAAATCACCGCAATTCAAGGTGAAATAAATAGGCTCTCTCAGACTGTAAAGTAGTTCTTACAGCCCAGGAAAGAGACACAGCTCCTGTCCTTGTGGACATTGGATGTCTTCTGTCAAATATACACACCACATTCACACACAGACCCCTGACTCCAGCTTGTCTGTAACCAGACTTTTCCCATTGCTTGAACCAGCAGGGATGAAAACAGGTCCTTTCCCATTTCAGTCCACAATAAAAATACAGAAAAAATAAAAATGCATGGTCTTTACACTCTTGGCAGAACTATTGGCTCCTCCAGAATCCCGGATAACTGTTCTCCTTCAACTAACAAAAGCATCGTGCTGCCATCATCTGATTTGTTATTTGTGAAACTTCGGTGCGCAGCAAGTTTACAACAACGTTTCACCTACACAACAGCATTAAGTACACATTCATGAGCTATAAAGTCCGAAGAAAGACAGAGAAAGGGCCTGATTATTAAATATTACAATCACTTCTGTTGTAAACACAAACAACAAATGGAGAAACAAAAATAAATCAACAGTCACAAGCACAAACACAAGATAGGGGAAGATCATGACCTCCGAAAAGAAGGCCAACAACACAGTTCTGATCTAGTCAGGCTGTACCTTTTCAGAATAGACTGGTTGAGGTTTGGGTGGAGGTGCAGCAGGCACCTGAGAGACGACAGGCACCAGCGCAACCATTGGCGCAGTAACCTTAAGCAATGGTGGCGGCAGAGAGAACTGTTCGACAGCAGGCATTTCTTGAGCTAAAGTCTGGTTCTCCAGTGGTACAGCTATAAAAGTAACAAAAACTATAACTGCCATCATCCATTAGCACAGCGAATGAGCCAGATTACAAAGCAATAGAAATTTACATTCAAACACATAAGGAAAATACTCCAGCTGTGAAAAAAATTGGATATTAAAAACAGAGAATACATTCAAAAGCTGCAATTGAGAGTGTTAAATTTCAAGTGTTCATCAAAATTTTACTTTAAACATTGTTTCTTTTTCCCTCTTTACAGAAGTTGCATACTGAGTATTTCTATCCTTTATTGCATTACAGCAGAATTGTAATATTTAGCATAATCACACCATCATTTAAATGCAGTTCTAAAGTTACCTCAAACAAAGCAGTTTATAGTGTGCATCTGTGTGAATCTCTGATTGCGCACTGTGATGAAACAGAAGTATAGATAATATCTTAATATTGATTTACTGTAAGCTTGGGTTCTTGGAATTCTAAGTTAAACATATGGTCTGTGTTTGGAGATAACAATCTAAAAACTACAAAACCCATAATTCCACGCATAGGAAGTTACCTGGATGTCCTATGGAACTACCCAAAGGGTTTAAGAGGAGAACTTTCCAGACTCCGACTATCAATTTGAATCTATGCTGGGAACTCATCCGAGAGATAAGCATATACCAAGTTCTAAAGCACTGATGTTTTTCGATGAAGTAACATGTTCTTAAGAAAATGTGTTTAAGGTAATGGAATTATCTTAGAATAAAAAGCAATTATTAATCCCAGACCAGAGTGTTGGGATGTGGAAAAGAAGAGAAGTTTTTGAAGTTTGTAAAAAGAAAAAGAAATTAAAGCTGTAGAGATAGAAAAGCATTGGAAGGAAGCCAAGTCAGGCGCATCATAATAATTAAGAGTTACCTACAGATCAAGCAGATAAGTTAAATCTTAATCACTTCAAGCCCAAAAGTATTAAAAAAAGTCTCTCTCTCTCTCGGAAATTACCTGAAGTGGATCCTGTTCTTGGTAGAGCACTAGATGTTCTTAGAATTGCACCGAAATTGTGAGGTGCACCAGTGTTTAAGGATTCTGATGCATTGTTGTTTTTTCTGTTCAATCTATTTAATATGTTTGAGTTATTTCTGTTTTGTGCTTAAAAATTTTGGAAGCATTTTGGGTTTGGCTTGGTCATGCTCCTTTCATGGCAAGCAACACCCCCACCAAAAAAAAAATCAGCCACTGGGTTATTTATACACCTGAGCGACAAGTAACTTTTACACTACAAATGCCAGGCAAATGACCATGTCCAACAAGTGAAAATCATAAAATGATTTTATAAAATGAGTTTTATGTAGCATTCTAGTGATCAATAGGCCAGATGGATCATTTTATATCTAATGTTACAAAGCAATTAAAAACTTAGCTAAAATCACATCAGTTTAGAGACAGAAAACAAAGGGACTTCTAAAGAGAACGATTTGTATGCGAAACTTAACGTATATTCAAAGAATGTGAGCAACCACACCAGCTGGAAGGTCATGTAAAACCACACCTTATTCTTTTAAAGCTCCATATACAAGTTAACTCCAACCGAGTAATAAGTTACTTACAACTAGTGATTCCAGCTGAGAACAGAGCAATACTTGTGACTTAGTGGGTCAGATCAAAATAATGACGTTTCAGGGGCTAGATGGTGGCGTGGATTATACAATAGCCTTTCACATCAGAGTTCTGGGATACAGAGACAGGGCATATAGATGAAGTGCCTGACTGATGGCAAGATAAGAGAGATAATGTATAAAATACCACACAGATACAGTGGGTAACATTCATCTTTGTGTGAAGCTCAGGGTACATCACTTGGTCAGTACAGAAAGAGCTTTGCTGCGCACCTCGGCTCAGCTCAAGGTATTATATTCCTCTGCTCGACTAACACAAAACTTTCATTTCAAAATACTACAAGAGCATGACATTGTTTTGTAGCATTGTTGTACAGAATTAATCAAGAGAATCTCATTACTTACCAATACACGATGGAGGAAGTTCAGTTTCAAATTTTTTTGCTGCTTCTTGACCACCTAAAAGTGAAAACAAAATTGACATAATTTTGCTTAATCTTAGATTTCCTGTCAAAAAAAGCAAGGACTGTCAACATCTTAAACTGCTTTTCTTTCTCACTAGAGCACGTCAACATATTGAAAGACGAAGATTTGGGAATCCTAAATTGCATTAAGATAGGCGAGTCGCCAGGACCAGATGGAATCTAGCCCAGGTTTATCAGAAAGGCTGGGGGATTGGCAGATATCTTCACATCCTCCTTGACCACAGGTGAAGCTCCAGAGGACTGGAGATTAGCAAATGTTGTTCCCTCGCTTAAGGAAAGGTGCAGGGTTAATCCAGAAAACTACAGACTGGTAAGCTTGACGTCTGCGGTGGGGAAGCTCTTAGAGAAGATACTAACGGACAAGATATAGGTGTATTTAGAAGAAAATGGACTAGTTAGTGACAGGCAGCATGGTTTTGTCCAGGGAAGGTCACGTCTCACCAACCTGATTGAATTTTTTGTAGAGGTAACAAAGATAATTAATGAGGGAAGGGTTGCGGATGGAGTTTATATGGGCTTTAGTAAGGCATTTGATAACGTCCCACATGGCAGATTCATACAAAAACTAAAATTACATGGGATTTGGTGTGGGTTGGCTAGATGGATACAAAACTAGCTTGGTCATAGAAGACAGAGGGTAGTGGTGGAAGGATGTGTTTCAGAATGGAGACCGGTAACTAGTGGTGTTCCACAGGTGTCGGTCTTAGGTCCTTTGCTGTTTATAGTATATATATATAAATGATCTGGAGGAAAATGTGGGTGGTCTGATAGGCAAGTTTGCTGATGACACAAAGATTGGTGGAGTTGCTGATAATGCCAATGATTGTGAAAGGATACAACAGGATATAGATAGATGACTTGGGCACAGAAATGGCAGATGGTGTTTAATCCAGCCAAATGCAAGGTGATGCATTTTGGAAGATCAAATTTAGGTGTGAATTCTATTGTAAATGGCAGAACCCCGAGGAACACTAACATTCAGACGGATCTGGGCATGCAGGTCCACAGTTCCCTGAAAGTGGCAACACAGGTAGCCAAGGTGATTAAGACGGCACCTGGCATGCTTGTCTTCATTGCCTGGGGCATGGAGTACAAGAGTTGGCAAATCATGTTGCAGCTGTATAAAACCCTTGTTAGGCCAATTTGGAGTATTGTGTGCAGTTTGTCACCACACTACCAGAAGGATGTGGAAGTTTTGGAGAGTGTGCAGAGAAGGTTCACCAGGATATTGCCTGGTCTCCAGGGCATCGACTATGAGGAAAGGTTAAAAAGACTAGGATTGATTTTCACTGGAAAGACGACGGCTGAGAGGAGACTTGATGGACGTCTACAAAATTATGAGCAGCATAGATAGGGTAGACAGTCAGAGGCTTTTCCCCAGGGTTGAAGTTTCAATTAGAAGGGGGCACAGGTTCAAGGTCAGAGGGGGAAGGTTTAAGGGAGTTGGGTGAGGGAAGTTTTTCACGCAGATGGTAGCAGCCTGGAATGCACTACCAGAAGAGGTGGTGGAAGCAGACTCATTGAAGACATTTTAGAGGCACCTAGATTGGTACATGAATATGGAGGGAATAGAAGGATATGGATCGAAAAATAGCAGGTTGTTTTTAAGAGTAATTAGGGCATGACAGTTGGCACAGGCTTGGAGGGCCAAAGGGCCTGTTCCTGTGCTGCACTTTTTCATTTGTTCATTCATTGGGTTCAGCTCATATTGACGAAATGAAAAACCCCTGTCTTTTGGCTGCTAGAAACCTGCATGAAATTTTAGAATCTCAATTCAGTTCCAACAGATGCAAACAGAAAAACCATCTCGAATAAGGAGAAAGAGAAATGGAACAACTGATTTGCACTATGCACAAGCTCTCAAAAAGCAGTAAGAGTTATTTATTTTTAGTGATGTTGGTCAAGAAATATCAATCACATTGCTGGAAATAGTAGTCCTGCTCTTCCTTAAGTTACATGTTATGGGATCTTTCACAAGGCAGATGGGATTTCAGTTACAATCCAACTTGAAAGATTGACGTCAAGGTAGGCTGGTATGCAAGATAAAAAAATGTGTGCCAATAGATACATTGGTCTGCAGACATATTGCTTTTTACAGGACATTAGTTTATACTCTGTAGCTAACCCATGCTGAACTGACAGAGTGCTTGATAGCAGGTCGAATGCTAAAATAGACCTCAAGAAGATCAAAATCAACAAGCAAGAATTTGGGCATTTTAATTCTACTTCTCCAGTGCTCCTTTCAAATTTTTGGCCTGCATTTTGCAGGAATTTGAAAATGTTATACTTTAAAAACATGGTCAAGAACAGTTCACTGTTCAGTTTTGAGTTCTACCATCTTCATTAACTTCATGCAAAGACTTTATTTTGATCAAAGGAAATTAACCTGAAAAACCCAAATTAAATAATGTGATAATTTACCTTCTTCACTCGGGATTGGTTTCTGGCCAGGAATGCTTGATTCACGGCTCTCCCCAATATATCGCCCTTGACCATCAAAGCTCAAAACAGGCATGTGCGGTGTAAATGGTGGTAGAGGTCCTCCATTCACAACCTCCCCAATCAGTGTAGTCCGTTTCTGATCAATAAACAAGGACTTCTTGGGCAACAGTGGATAATCTGGATCAGATAACGTTGACCGGTTCAATTCAACACATCTGCAACATATTAAATGTCATGACAATTACAAAGGGCAGATTACTTAGGTTGTATAGTCTCTTTTGTTCTTGTTACAAGGTGGTTCAATTTCATCCAATGACGAACGATTACCCAACATAATTTAGGCATAGAGAAACAAATTAAGTTGGGGTAACATAATTTAGTTGGACAACTGCATGGCAGATGCAGCATAACAAGGATGTACAAAGGAACTTGCATGTCCTTGTACAGCAGCCACTAAAAGTAAGCGTGCCAATGCAGTTAGGAAAGCATATGATGCATTGGCATTCACTGCGAGAGGATTTGAGTACAGGAGCGAGGAAGACTTGCTGCAGCTGTACTTGGCCTTGGTGACTGTAGTCTGTACAGGTTTGATCTCGGTACCAGAGGAAAAATATATTTGCCATAGAGAGAGTGCCGCAAAGGTTCGCCAGACTGATTCCTGTGATGGCTGCTTTGTCATTGTGACAGAATTAAAATGCCTGGGCTTGTATTCACTGGAGTTTGGAACAGCGAGGGGAGATCTCATTGAAACTTCTACAATTCTCAAAGTTGGACAGACTAGATTTGGGGGTCTTTTATGGATGTGGTTGGGAGGAGAGGGGAGAACAAGGGGTCATGGTCCAAGGATATGCAGTACGCCATTTCAAAATTGAAATGAGGAGACAATTCTACCAGGGAGGCTGCAGATGCTAAGACACTGAATATAATGAAGGGAAAAACAGATAGATTTATAGAGGTTAAAAATGTCAAGGATTATGTGGAAAGCACATTGAGATAGAAGATTAGCCATGATCAGTTTGAATGGTAGAGCAGGCTCGATGGGCTAAATAGCCTACTCCTAGTACTATTTTATATATTTCTAAATAGATAAGAATGGCAAGAGAAGAAATAAATTGGGGAAAAAAATTACTGATGAACTAGAAGATCAGCAGTGGGAAACACTTGAAATGTTGTTTAATAATTGAGATATAAACCCACTGAAAAGAACGACAAGTAATCAATCATGATGTGACATGGATAGAAAAGGGATAAGTGAGCAAAGGAGAATATAACAAAACGAAATACAAAAGAAAAGGAAAGATAAAGAGAAACTTCAAAACCAAATGATAAAGCAATATAAATAGGAATAGTAAAAGTATTCTTCAAGCACAATTAACAAAAGGAAACAAGGACATAGAGCCATAGACTAACACAGCAGGGAAACAGGCCCTTCGGCCCACACAGACCATGATATCCATTCAGCTACTTCTAATTGCCCGCATTTAATCCATATCCCTCTAAACCCTTCTCATCCACGTACCTGTCCAAATGTTGTTTCAATGTTACAATTGTACCTGCTTCAACCACTTTCTCCGGCAGCCCATTCCATATACACACCACCCTCTGTGTGAAGAATTTGCCCCTCAGGTCCTTCTTCAATCTTTTCCCACCTATCTTAAACCTATGCCCTCCAGTTTTCAATCCCCCATCCCTGGGAAAAAAAGACTATATGCATTCATTCCATCTAAACCCCTCATGATTTAAATACCTCAATAAGGTCACCCCTCATTTTCCCACGTTCCAAGAAATAAAGTCCTATCCTGGCCAACCTTTCACTATAACTCAAGCCTACTAGTCCTGGCCATTTCCTCGTAAATCCTCTTTGCCCATGTTCCAGTTTAACTATGTCTTTCCTATAACAGGGTGACCAAAACTGTATACGATACTCCCAAGTGCAGCCTCACCAATAACTCATACAGCTATAACATACCATCCCAACTCCGAGACGCAATGCCTCGACCACTGATGGCCAGTATACTAAATGCCTTCTTCACCACCGTGTCCACCTATGACGCCACTGTCAATGAACTATGTACTTGTATTTCTAGGTCCCTCTGTTCCACTACACTCCTCAGGACCTTACCATTTAGTGTATAAATCTTACCTTGGTTGACTTTCCAAAATGCAACACCTCACACTTATCTGTATTAAATTGCATTTGCCAATCCTCATCTGATTAAGATCCCTCTGTAATTCTTGATTACCTGCTTCGCAATCAACAATGCCTCCTAATTTTGTATCACCCGCAAACTTATTAATCATGCCTCATACATTCACATCCAGATCATTTATGTAAATAACAAATAAATATCTCACTAAGGAATGCACACAACAAGCTTACGGACATTTAAACATATCAAAAAGGGAATGCTACAAGACTGAAGACTGGCTGCTGTGATTGTTGCATCTAAAAACAGAGCTAGATCAAGCTCAGCGAACTTTAAGCTGAACAGCTTAACAACGGTGATAGAAAAATAAGGATTCCTATCATACAGTGAAATCATAAAGAGCAAAATTCAGATAGCATGAAACTCCAGTTGTGGGAAAGTTGTCAGCCATTCTCACTGGCAGAACTACCACTAGAAAGATAAGCCATAAACCAAGTCTCTAGACTGGTAACTCTGCATGGTGAACTCCTGCACACTTGTCATGTGACTGTGCCAACTAATTGGAGCAGTTTGACCATGCTACAGTACAAATTCACAGGCCATACATCATTCCAAATTTGTGTGAAAGTTGCTCAAACACTTCAAGTATGGTTCAGCCTGTGGACAGTTAAAATTGCTGCCAATTGGAAACAAAGTGAAATGGACAACTACAGCAAGTGGAAAACCATGTTCAAAACAAACAATGGACATTGCAGAGGAATGGGACATTCCATTTCATGTTTGTCAGCTTTCCAAAGCAAAAGGCAAACATCCCGGAACAATTCAACAAGCAGGCATTCTCTGCAGAGGAGGACGAGGATGAGGATGAGGATGGATGTCATATTGTTAATATAGTGAGGAAGAGCTATGTATTCAGAGTTTTCCTTATTGTCACATGACCATGATCTGAAGTAGGTTTTTTCGCAACTGTAAAGAACAAAGAAAATTACAGCACAGGAACAGGCCCTTCAGCCCTCCAAGCCTGCACCAATCCAGATCCTCTGTCTAAACCTGTCACCTATTTTCTAAGGGTCTGTATCCCTTTGCTCCCTGTCCAGATACATCTGAAAAGACACCAACATGTCTGCGTCTACCACCTCCGCTGGCAACGTGTTCCAGGCACCCACCACCCTCTGCGTAAAGAACTTTCCACGCATATCTCCTGTAAACTTTCCTCCTCTCACTTTGAACTCATGACCCCTAGTAATTGAGTCCCGCACTCTGGGAAAAAGCTTCTTGCTATCCACCTTGTCTATACCCCTCGTGATTTTGTAGACCTCAATCAGGTTCCCCCTCAATCTCCGTCTTTCTAATGAAAATAATCCTAGCCTACTCAACCTTTCTTCATAGCTAGCGCCCTCCATACCAGTCAACATCCTGGTGAACCTCCTCTGCACTCTCTCCAAAGCATCCACATCCTTTTGGTAATGTGGCCGAACCAGGGGCAAGTCAAGACAAGTCAGGGCATTTCAATGAAAACAATTTGGGAAGAATAGGTAGACAGAACAAATCTAAAAGTGTTCAAAACGTTCATCAATGTGCAAACAATAACCATCAGATTAATGCATTTAAAATTTTAAAACAAAATCCTAATTATCTTCAAAAACCAGACAACTCAGACATACTTGTCTCATCTTCTCCAATTTGGTTCAATTAAATTTTGAGCACACAGATGTCGTGAAGGACATTTCTCAGCACTTTTGCCTCACTGATGGATGAACTCCAAATCAGAATACCACAACATGTCCAAAACAAGAGTAAAATTTAATTGAAAGGAATAAATTACCTAAAAATGAAACATTGCCCAAAGGGCTCCACTCAATGCACAGTGAAACAGCTTAGACAACCTTCCACCATATAAATTTAACAGACAGGATGGAGTTGGTGAAGAATTTAAAAGCAAAACGAATATTGCTAATGGCATAAAAACAGACAAAAGACACAAAGAAAGAAAGACACACTGGGAGATTTCAAGAACAACACGGGGCAACAGCAAGGCCCTCAAATCTAATATTCAGTCAAGAGGGATAATGAATGCCAAGTACAAGGAAAGAGTATGCCTGACATTTCCGTCAAGCTAAGATAGAGCAATGTAGGATGTCAAGGCTGGAAAAGCAAGATGGAGTAGAAAATGTTCTAGGCCTTATGGAATTGAGAACCGTTCTGGTGTTCATCTGATCTCAGTTTGACTTGACAGAATGGAGATCACACTGAGTAGTCAGCACATTAGGGTGAAAGAGGGAAGCAACAAAATGACAGTTGTTGTATCTGTCATACCTACAAAATATGCCTTGAGAAGAAAATTAAGTAAGGAAGATGGTTTAAAAACACTAAATACCCCATATCATTTTAACACTTACCCATCACTTAAACTTAGACCGTAGTCCCTGGTGAATTCTTCTGCCTCTTCACAATCTTTGAAAAGCAACATTCGAACAAGAGTCTCCACTGGAAACATTGTGGATCGCTGAGAACTGACTGTGAATGCAAAAGTCAAAGTCTTCAAAGCCTCACGACGTACCTGAAAGAAAGCAACAACACAGACAATACTTTTTTCATTGTCTGCACCTGCCTAATCCTGAGAGTTCATTAATACAATGTGGGAGAAAAGACACAATAGTTTATCATAAGTCAGCCAACAAGTAAAATCAGCTGCACTGGGCATAAATATATTGTCCTATACAGTCATATGGAGTCATACAGCACAGAAACAGACCATCAGTCCAACCAATCCGTGCTGTTAATAATCGCAAAATAAACTAGGCCCACCTGCTTGCACTTGGTCCATATCATAGAACCCCTACAATGTGGGAGCAGGCCATTCAGCCCATTGAGTCCACACCAATTCTCTGAACTGCATCCCACCCAGACCCACCTCCCTACCCTATCCCTGTAACCCCGCATTTCCCGTGGCTAATCTACCTAGCCTGCACATTCCTAGAAACTATGGCCAATCCATCTAACCTGCACTTCTTTGGACTGTGGGAGGAAACCAGCGCACCTGGAGGAAACCCAACCAGACACGAGAATGTACAAACTCCACACAGGCAGTCGCCCAGAGTGGAATCAAACCCACGTCCCTGGCACCATGAAGCAGCAGTGCTAACCAGTTCTCACTATCCTTCTAAACATTTCTTATTCGTGTAATTATCCAAATGTCTTTTAAATGTTGTAATGATACCCGCATCAATTACTTCCTCTGGAAATTCATTCTACATATGAACCACTGGGTAAAAACATTGCCCTTCAGGTCCTTTTTCGAAATCTTTCTCCTCATCTTAAAAATATGCCCCCGGTCTTGAAATCCCCTACCTTAGGGAGAAGACACCTGCCATTTACTGCACCTCTCATGATTTTATAAATCTTATACAATCATCCCTCAACCTCCTTCACTCCAGCGAAAACAGTCCCTGCCTATCCAGCTTCTCCTTATAACTCAAGCCCTCCATTCTCAACAACACCCTGGTAAATCTTTTCTGAACCCTCTCTAGCTTAATAATATCTTTCCTCTAATAGGGCAACCAGGACTGCACAATACTCCAGGAGAGGCCTCACCTCAACAGGACGTCCCAACTCCTATACTCAAAAGACTGAACAATGAAGGCAAGGGTGCTAAATGCCTAACTAAGCTATCTATATGTGATGCAAACTTCAAAGAAATGTGTACCTGAACCCCTAGGTCTCTCTCTGTTCTACAACATTACTTAAAGCCCTACTTTTAATTATATAAGTCCTGCCCTTGTTTGTTTTACCAAAATGCAATAACCTCACATTTATCCGAATTCAAGCCATCTGCCAATCTTCAGCTCATTGACCCAATTGATCAAGATCTCTGTCATCTCAGATACCCTTCTTCACAGTCCATTACACTATACCACCAATTTTGGCGTCATCCACAAACTTAATAATCAAGACTTCAAAATTCTCATTTAAATTGTTTAGATAAATGACAAACTAAAGTGGACCCAGCACCAATCCCTGTGAAACGTCGCCGACTACAGGCCTCCAGTCCTAAAAACAACCTTCCACCACCATGCTCTGTCTCCTGCCATTAAAGCAATTTTGCATCCAATTGGCAAGCTCACCCTGAATCCCATGTGATTTAACTCTAATAATAAAAGTCTATCATGTGGAATCTTGTCAAAGGCTTTAATAAAGTCCAAGTAAACAACATCCACCGGTCTGCCATCATCAATCTTCTTGGTTACTTCCTCTTAAAGCTCTGTCAAATTTGTGATACAGGATTTCGCTTGCACAGAACCATACTGACTACCCCTAGTCATTCTATGCTTCTCCAAGTGAACATAATGCTATCTTTCAGAATCACCTTCAACAGCTTACCTACCACCGCAGTCAGACTCACTGGTCTATAGTTCCCAGGCTTCTCCTTACATTTTTAAACGAAGACTCAGCATTAGCCACTCTCCAGTCATCCAACACCTTACCTTTAGTTATAGATAACACAAGTATTTCTGCTAGGGACTTCAGTTTCCTCCCTAATCCTTCCAGCCTCACCTTTCACTCTAACAGGAACATAATGCATCCGAACACTCGTTACCACACATTTGAAAGCCTCCCACATATCAGTCATCCCTTTATCAGTCAACTCCTGAAAGTTCTTGTCTTTTACCATGAAAATTTGCCTTACTTCAATTAAAACTTTAACTTTTATGGAAGACTTACTTTTTTCCATAACTACTCTAAAATTAATAGAATTATGCTCACTAGACCCAAAGTGTTCCCCTACTATCACTTCAGTCATTTGCCGTGCCTTATTATCCAAGAGAAGATCAAGTTTTGCTCCTCCAGCAGGAACACTGATAGATTTACACACGTTTAAATGAATTATTCACCATGCAAACCTTCAACCCTATGATGCATGATGAAACGACAGAAGATATGGCTGTTAAATTTACCAATGACACAAAAATAGGTAGGAAAGTAATTTGTGAAAGGACATAGGAGGCTACAAAAAGGTACGGACAGGTTGAGTGAGTGGGCAAAGACGTGGCAACAGAAGCATGAGGAAATGTGAATTATCCATTTCAACCAGAAAAAAATAAAAGAGCACATTACGTTAAGTGGTGAGAAACTGCTGAACTTGGATGCTTTGAATTTGAGTGACTTTGTGTATGCATCACAGAAGGTTATCATGAAAGTACTGTACAGCAAGTAATTAGAAAAGAATGTTATAGTTTATCACGAGGTGAATTGAACACGAGTAGGAGGATCCTACAAGTAGGAAGTTCATGATTTACAGCATCCGCAGTTCTTTTGGTTTTTACAAGTAAGAAGATTACATTTCATTTATCCAGGGCACTGGTGAAACTCAATCTGGAGTAGTGTGCACAACAGTGGCTTCCATATTTAAGGAAGGCATAAATACAATGAAAGCAGTTCAGAAAAGATTTGCTGGGATGACAGAGTTGCCTTATTGGGAAAGGATGTACGCACTAGGCTTGTATCAGCTGCAGTTTAGGGGAGTAAAAGGCCATTTGTTTAAAATATAAAAGAACCCGAGGGGTCTAGACAGGTAAATTAGGAAAGGATGTCTTCTCTAGATGGAGATTCTAGAACTAGAAGTCACTGCATCAAAAGAAGGGATGACCCATTTAAGATATATAGGAAGAAAATGTATTTCTCAGCAGATGGAAAGTCTTTTGAAGTCTCATCAGTGGAAGCTGAGTCATTGAATATTTTTAAGGCAGAGATACATTATTTTTTGGCGAGCAAGGAAGGTTTTCAATGATTCTGTGGGTAGACAGGAATTTGGAGTAATCAATTTGGAGCCTGGTCTTGTACAGATTAGGGTGATGGCTATCAAGGACCAAAATACTTCTCTAGCTTTGGCATCCAGCGCTCAACATCAACCACTCTCAAATCAGAAGCTCCGCACAAAAGAAAACGACAATCTACTATAGCTGTAGTGTCAGTTATGTAGTGCTGTAAATGAATTCAGAGGCAGGATCCAACTCGAAAGTGGACCGAAGCCAAATGAGATCCAAGTCAGCTTGGGTCATGAGATTTGCTTAACATTAAATAAATCAGGATTCGGTGAAGAAAGCAAACGGGATCTTAAGACTCAATTGACTGTACCTGAAGACTACATTGCTTTAAAGAGTCAGTGCCACCTTTTGTTTAGCCAGCCAATCTTATCATGAAGATTTGCGCACGAGTCCCAATGGGCAATTAAACAAATAGATTGACGTTACTTTGGATGCATAACAAGGCTGCCTCAGACCTCATTTGCTTTGGGTCCTCATAGTCAGCAGCAAAGGATGGGGAGACAGCAGTTTTCTCTCATCATAACAAGCATGGGGCTGGATGAACACAGCAGGTCAAGCAGCTTGACCTGCTGCGTTCATCCAGCCCCATGCTTGTTATCTCGGATTCTCCAGCATCTGCAGTACCTTTTATCTCTGATACAGTTTTCTCTCATCAGTCTGGACTAGAACTTAGATTTCAAAATCTGAACAAACAAGATCCTAACTAGCAGTCAGGTTGAAAATTCAAGAACAGACCAGAATGTAATGGCATTATTCTGCAGTGAAGTGACTGTGCTAATGTAGCAGTCAAACCAACTCAATGCAGAGACTACAGTAGTTACTTTATGAAGCAGAAAGAGAAGAGCATTAGCGCTTAATAGCAGGAAAGGACTTGCAGAAAAAAGGTTTTGCTAAACTAATAGGTGGTCTTCCATTTTCTGGGTAAATAATTTATCAAAAGACAACAGAACTTTCAGAAAGGTAATCATTCTAAGTTTCCAAATCGATCTGCTGTTGAAGCCATGCTATTCCCAATTCATAGCTTGTCAGTCCTTCCTGAAATGTACGACTAAAATGGTGATTGAGAGCATCACAATTTACTTCTAGGCTTCTTTTGGTCTGGGATTTGGAAGATCAACCAGATTTCCTCTCCTGCTTATCATCTAGCTGGGTTGGATAGGTGAAGGACAAACTGAAGAGCAGGCTCAAACGTAAAGCCTTTGCAATTGAACAGTACAGTAACATTCATTGGGATTTCCAAATAAACAAGTGACAGCAGTGTACAGAAATGCTGATACCTATGGAGACCAAATATACTTCAACATCTTAAGAAGAGGTGAACACATGGAGAGAACAAAACCGGAAAGTAGAACAATGATAGCTGAATGGGTAAAATCAGACAGTTGCATCATATTTTACAGTAAAGCAAAGAAAAAAATCCACAAAATCATGGTCAGCCGCAAGCAGTAGCTTTGTGAAAATTATCACAATTCCTTGCTTTCACACAATGCATCATCACCACTAAAAAGAGACTTATAAGCTAGTACGTTTCTCAGCTTGTTGGGCAATTGGCCATACCTGTTTGAAGTAACGATGCAAAATGCAAGCATTCAGATAGGAGGCTGATCTAACCAGCTTGAAAAACCGCACAAAGTTATTATTGTTAAGAGCAGCAAAAGCCTGGACTGCCAATTTCACCTCTGGGGAGTTCCGAACAACTGGACGCAACTGCTGGACTTCTCTGTAAGAGTACAGAACATGAAAACAGTAGATCAGTCATTTTAAAACCTGTACACTGAGGTGCCAGAGCTGAATCTAATAAACGGGCAGCTACAGTCAATAACAAAAACTTCTCTGATTCAGACCCTGTCTCTGTTTACCTACTATAGAAATAATGATCCCATAACTGTTACCTTTAGATTGACTATTTCAATGCAATCCTAGTCCTGGCTGGCACCCCATTTTATGTACTAAAACTGAGCTCATCCAAGGTTCTGATAACCTCATCTTAGCTCACACCAAGTCTGGTTCATCTTTCATTCCCAACTTACCAATTACAAGCTGGCCTCCAGCATTTCGCCTCCCCCAGTCCTACCAGACTTGTAGATCTCAAAGCTCCTCCAATTCTGGCATGTTCCATACCTCTGTGCTCAGTTACTCTAACAGTAGCAGCCATGTCTTCAGCTACCTCAGCCCTATACTCTGGAGTGCACTCCCTATACTTTTCCAACTCGCTCTCCTCTGAGATGGCCCCCAAAATTCATCTTTTTCACCAACCTTTTTGCCAGTTTTTAATATTCTTAATTTGCTATTGAACTTTGATTACCAACAGTTTTGTGGTGTTCATTAGCATGTTTTATAGTATTAAAAGTTGCTTTATAAATCCAAACTGTAGCAGCTATTGATGTAAAAAGTCATTTAGGATTCTTGATTTTGCAGGGTACAATCTTTATAAAACACTGGTCAGCCCTCGTTCAGATTGTGTTCAGTTTTGGTCATTAGGAAGCAAGTCAAGACCTGAAGACTGCACAAAACAAGTTTATCAGGATGGTATCAAGGTGAGGTCATTTAGTTTTACGGAAGAACAAGCAAGGCTGTTTTATTTCCCCTCGAGAGCAAAAAAGGTGAGGGGAGATAACAGGAAAATAACTGTAGGGCATTAGAATAAGAGCGTGCAGATGGGACTAACCTAATAGTTCTTTCAAAGAACCCGGATGGTGGGTAAAACGGCTTCCTTCTGAGTTCCATGATTTTCTGATATAGGTTTTGTGAAATCAATGGCCAAAGTGACTGAAAATGTTCGAGGTGAAGCTGTTGCTTTTCACTGAGTTGCCGTGCATCTGTTTAAAAAATGTACAACATCTCGAAAATCTTGGTGATAAAGCACAATGGGCTAAATCTCCAAATAATAGCACTTACATTCATTTTGAGATGACCTGAGGTTATCCAAGAACTTTCCTCCATTGCACCTCTTACACATTGTCTATCCTAGTGCTGACAGGAGTTACCACAAATTACTGCAACTCACTAATGCAATTTCTGGTATTTTAGAAATTGAATAATTCATGTGCTGGAGTTGAGATTTTAAGGAAGCTAATGACATCCCTATTCAAATAATTCCAGAGGCTGATACCCCCTCACCAAGTCACCCCTTATTTACACTGGCATAGTACTTGACAGCAGCCTGGCTTCCTCAGAGGCAACTCTAAATGATCAGAACCTCTGACACTCCGGTTTATATCTGTCAGCCTAGGCTCAGATTAACAGTCCAATCAGGGAATATATATTCTACGCAGTCCGCCTGGCTGACTTTGTTACATCTATACTTGTCAATGTAGAAAACTGAGATATGAGGCGATCCACCCCCTGATACATGCATCTTCATAATCAAATGATCATCCACTGTGATGAAGGTTTATAATATATTATTATTTGGAAATTAAGATTTTGCATTATAGTTCCCAGGAGGATTTTTTTAAATGGATCAGAGTCTTTTTTCTACATTAGTTCTAAACAAGCTTTCAAAGAAATCCTGTGATTTAAGCTAAACGTCTGAGCAAGCCACCTGGTGAGATAATTGCTGAAGAGTTGACGGATTTAAAATTTATGATTCAGAGAGACACACAGAAGAAGAGGAGCAACAATGTCATCCTTCTGCAATTTAGTTTTGGCAGTCTCCAGGCCAATCTCATGAAGTCTTAAGGTGATTAATAGTCAAAGTAGACAGAGCTGGGAAAGCCTTACATTTTATCTTAAGAGTTCAGAGTACAGTGACTAAACTTGTGGCTATATTTCAGGGCAAGATAATAATAGAGAATCACATCTGAAGAACGTGCAGAAATCTGAAAGCAACCTTATCAGTATTCAGGGGAAGTAAGCTTCAAAGGCTAGGCCAGCATTTATTGCCCATCACTAGTTGCCCTAGAGAAAGTGGTGATGAGCCACTTTCTTGAATGCTGCAGCCCTTTAGGTGTAGCTACAACCACAATATTATTAGGGGAGGGAATTCCAGGATTGTCATTCTGTGACATTGAAGGAATGTTGATGTATTTCCAAGTCAGGATAGTGCATAGCTTGAAGGGGAACTTGCAGCTGTGGTGTTCCCTGTATCTGCTGTCACTGTCCTTCTAAATGGCAGTCATGACTTTGGAAGATGCTGTCTCAGGAGCCTTGGTTAATTTCTGCCGTGCATCTTGCAGATGGTACATGTTTGTGCTACATTGTCAATGGTGAAAGAAGTGTGGACGTGATGCCAATCAAGTAGGCCTATTTGTCCTGGATGGCATCAAACTTCTCGAACATTGTTAGATCTGCACTCATCCAAGTAAGTGGGGAGCATCCCATCACACACTTAACTTATACCTAGATAGACAACAGACTTTGGAGGATGGTTAGTTACTCGCTGCAGGATCCCTACCCTCTGAGTTGCTCTTGTAGCCACTTTCCTCATATGGATAGTCTAGATCAGTTTCTGGTCAATGGTAATCCCCACAGCGATGGTATGACACACTGAATGTCAAAGGGATACAGTTAGATTTTTTGTTGGAGATGGTCATTACCTAGAATTTGTACAGTACTACTCGCTACTTGTTAGCCCAAACCTGGATACTGTCCGGATCTTGAAGTCAGTGTCCTAACGCAGCTTCAGAATCTGAGGAGTCACATAAGGTGCTGAACATGCTGCTATCATAACTGAACATCCCCATATCTAACCTATGATAGAGGGAAGGTCACTGATGAGACAGTTGGACCTAGGACACTCCCATGAGGAACTCCTGAAGAGATGTCTTTAATTTCTCCTTAATTCCCCTTGACTTGAATTCTGTTGAGTGAAGATAGGAATGCTATTTCTCAGGTTAAGTGCCTGTGACAGATTATTACTGGGAAAAGGACCAAATCTTGTTTATACTCTTTATGACAAGTTCTTTCTAAATTGCTATATTTGTTTTGTTTCTATTATTTCATGGAATTAACTTGTGCTCGTTTGTTAAGATGTACATTGGCAACCTCCTGAGAGCATATAAAATGACTGACCACCATGGTCAGAAACCAAACTGCAAAGGTAAAACACAAGTCAGGTGTAACAACATTCTGTGATCCGACTTGTCCGATATTACCCAAGTTAGGATCAAGTCATATTTTATCAGATGTGGGAGCCTGATGCTCCATATTTATTGCAATGGACCGATTACTCACCGGAGGATATCTCCCTCATTGAGATTAAGCAGAACGTGGTAGCCTCTGAACTCTGCCTCATTCTCACAGTAGGTATCCTTGGTCGCCAAGTCCTGGTACATTTCTTTCAGGCTTTGCAAACACTTGGTCAAGTTTTCATCATTTATCTTGGCATCATAGGAAGACATTGGCTCTTCACAAAGAAGATGACTGCAGTGGATGTGGAACCGTGTGCATTTCTCAATAAGCATCACTGTTAGCTGATTACAGAGATGCTGCTGAGTAATATCCTGACAGAAGGAAACAAAGCATGTCAGACAGGTATAGTTATTGCTTTTGCCATTTGGGTTACCCTGGCACATTGTAACATCAGTATGAGTGTGAAAGTACTGAATACGGGAGTATTCTGTACAGTACTGGGATTCAATGCAGATAGGTTCCGGTCTGTCATTATAAAAAATTATAAGAGGACATGAACACAACGTACACAGAATGTTTCATGATGTATAAAAGCAGTTATACACTGTACCAGGTGTCGTATTTTGGCCAAAACATTAAATCGAGGCAGATATACAAGCTCCCTTGGTACCATCCAAAGAAAAACAGATGGTCTCTCCAATTTATTCCTCAATCAACACCAATCACTAAAAACCAAAAATGATTGATGAGGGCAGAGCGGTAGACATTGTTTACTTGGACTTTACTAAAGCTTTTACCAAGTTGTAGGGTAGACTACTTAATAAGTTAGATCACATGGGATTCAGGGAGGGCTTGGATACAAAATTGGCTTAATGGCAGGAGACAGACAGATGGATGAGGGTTGTTTTGTTTGGACTGGAGCCCTGTGACTAGTGGTGTTCCGCAGGGATCGGTGCTGGATCCCCTAGTGTTTGCATTTATGTAAACAATTTGGATGAGAATTTAGGAGGAATGGTTAGTAGTTTTGTGGATGACAGTGAAATTGGTCGTGTCGTCAACAGTGAAGCAGGTTATCCAAGATTACAAAGGGATCTTGATCAATTGGGCCAATGGATTTAGGAGTGGCAGATGGAGTTTACTTTGGATAAAAGTGAGTAGCACCAGGTGCAAAAATGTCAGATTTCCAAAAAAGAAAACTGCTTGTGTTCTGGGAGCACAGTGGCACTGTCTCTATCTGAGTCAGGACACCTGGGTTCCACTCCCACATGCCCCAGGGATATGTAATAACATCTAAAAAGGTTAAGAAAATATCTAAAAATACTTCTACCCTGTCCCAAGAACAGACTCCAACCCCACGTTGGACAGGGCCCCAAAATCACTGCCTATCTATTTCTCTCTCTCATCGCTGTCCCCCTACAGCCCTCCATGTTAGAACAAATAAAATATTGAATTAGGGACAGACTTGTGTAACAGACCAACGTTGATTGGATCTGGATGAAGACAACCAAACTCCAAAACATTTCAAATCAAATTTTTTGGGACTAATTCACAGGTTAACTAGCCCTAGCAATTAACAGACGAGCACAAAGAAACTGGGTTGATCTGCTACAGAGGTGAACTGCAAGTAGAATGTATTTTTTAACTTGACTTGCATTGCCAGACCAAAGGCATCAAGACAGAACAAAGCAATGTAAATTCATAATGAGTTGCAGTGATTTACAGCAACTCCTCCTGGCACCTCACCTGCACATCCCCATAGATGATATCAATAATTTTCCTAAGACAATGGTAAATCTGAATGGATATGAAAAATATGTTCACATGTGCATAAAATCTTGGCTGAGCATCAAAGATGAATTGAGCATTGTAAATTCACCTTTCTTACTCCACGAGTTCTGTTCCATACAAAATCATACCAATCCCGGTAATTGCCTTCACCCAAATCCATAATCTTCGTCACAAGATAATCCATGGTCATTTTCAGGACAGCAGCAGGCCGAAGCTCATGAGGTAAAGGTTCTTCCTGATCTGCAGATGACCTGCTATATTCTTTGATTGCAGCTTCATGGTTAACCTGTGGGGTGACAAACATATCCATCGCTGCCTGATCGTAATAGGATCATCGATACTGAATCATTGGAACCTCAAAAACGGAAATCTGAGAGCTACATGACATAGACAGGGCAAACAAATTCAGCAGTAAGTCATTATGGCACATGCAGCCATAAAAGTTTCCGAATTAAACAATTAATATGATGCATGTCCAGCACAGGCTAATTATGGCACCCAATATGCACACATCTGTGTATGACTACTACCACTGACAGGGTCAGAGAACATTGACTGTGTCAGTGGTTTCTTACAAGTTCAAAATAAAAATGTCCTTATTTTTGGGCAGAATGCAAAAGCAAAGAAGTTATAACAAACCTGGTATAAAACACTAGTTTGTCTTCAACTGGACTAGCATGTCCAGGTCTAAGCACCACATTTTAGGAAGGCTGTGAAAACATTCAAGAGACTACAGAAAAGATTCAGAAGAGTGGTTTCAGAAATGCGGAAATTTAGTTATGAAGATAGAGTAGGAAGTTGGAACTGTTTTCCTTAGAGATAGTTCAGTGGAGATTTGTCAAACGTGAAGTACAACACCACAAAGAGTATGGGTAGATACAGGGAAACTATTTCCTTAGATAGAAAGGTTGTAATCTGGAGGGCAGAGATTTAAGATAAGTGGTAAAGTGATAACAACATAAGTAAAAGACCTTTCTTACTCAGCAAGTGATCAGAATCTGGGATCCACTGTACAAAACTGAGGGAGGCAAATCCAATCATGGCATTTAAAAGGGAAATGGAACATCACCTTAAAAGGAACGCTGTTCAGGGCTTTTGGAAAAGGCAGGTGTGTGGCACTGGGTGAATATTTCTTGTGGGGGTGGGGGAAAGGGAGAGAAGCAGCAGCAGCACAGACAACAGGCTGAATGCCCATTTTCTCAGCTTCAACCATTCTGTGAAAACCGGATTCCACAAATTGGCACTTCATCGGAAGGGCTGAGAAATAAAAAGAAAAATAAAAAAAAGTTCAAGCAAAGATGACTAGTTTCATAGGGGCCCCAATGATATAGGGACCCCTTGCACCGGGGCACCAGCACTATCGGGACTCCTCACAGAGCCTACTGCAGTTTGCGCAGTAGTTGTTTCCATGTTTAAGTACCTTGCTTTCTTCCAGAGTAACCACAATAACACTTTCCTTACCAAAGAAAAAGAAAACAACAGTAAAACAATTCAGGCTTCTGTTGTTCTCAACACCAGGAAGAAGGGTGATGCTGACAATTTACTCAGACACAGTATTTAATCAAATTACGCATTAAATATGGTTAGGTAAAATACAAAGCCAGTTTGAACTAGAGTTGTAAAAGCAGAAACCAAAGCTGCACAAATAAATACAGGTTACATCATAAACTATAGAATGATCACCATTGTGAATCCATTAAACAGAAAATTTGAAACTGACCTTATCAGTGCCAGGAATAGTCTCAAAAGAGCTAAGTTGGTATCTTGTCTCCCTCATATAACGCTCTTTCTCTGGACACATATCCAAACACGTCCCCACAATGGCTTTTGCCTTCTCCAGCTCAGTTCTTTTCACTCGAGCTAAAGGTACAGAAGGAGACACAGAAAAATTATCTTTTTCTTTCAGCATAAATTAAAACTCTTCCTTTTACTGCAGGACATCCAACAGGTGCATTGTCTGAAAGGCTCCATCTTTTCATTAAATGTTGATCATTATGTGAGGACAGTTCCCAACACAAATTCAATTCTTTTATTCATTACCCTCTGGTCATTCAACATCCTCATATGTTGCAACTTTGCCATAATCTTAGCATGATGTCACCTCATGCTATTAAAACATCTCTTCAGCATGATAAATTGAGCTACTGAAGCTACAAAGGAAGAAAACTGTACGAGAGAAAAACAAAAAAAAGGAGCACAGTAAAGGAAGTAGAAATTAGAGTCAACATTAATACAAGAAAAAGGAGCTGATTCACTGAGCTAAGCGGCAAATCTAGCTATTGGACTAATCATTTCTTATAAATCTGTAAGCAACATAGTTGGAAATCGATAAGCATCCTTAAAAATGATGAATTTCACCAAATGCTGCAATATTACCTTGTCTCATTAACTTGTCCCTCTGGTCAAGTACCCTGTATTTGTCTTCTGGAGTAATGGCAACTGTACCAGCTAGATGGGTGAGGGAGGAAGGTAGCGACACTGCACGGTCAGGAATTGATACCTGATCTTCAGTCTCTTGCAGATCCTGAGGTTCATTCTCTGACTGCAGAGTCTTCAAAGCAGATGTTTTCTTCACTGGTGATCTGCAGAGCAAATCTAATTAACAAACATTTGATACTGTTTAAACCCCAAATCACAGCATATTTCTCCCCTCAGGTAGTCCCTTATTTTCACATTGTCCATAACAAAGCACTAAATCATACAAATTAAGAAGATTTTCACACAATGCAGCACTCATCAATCAACACATCTACGGTATCACAAGCTGCAGCACTATCCAACCTTACATGAATCAGCGTTAGCTAGGATCCAGCCCGCCTTAAGCATAAGCCAGTGTTAGCCAGGATTCAGTCCTCGTTAAACATGACAGTATTAGACAGTACCCATTTGTCCAACATTTGGACTTTAATGAGCTGCAGATTCTTTCAGTTTACACTGGGATTTTGAAAATCATGATTCTTAACCCCCGGCATAAACACCACTCACTCTGCACTAATTCCATCAAAACTCCACCCACAAAGATGCGTACTTCCATTTCAGAACATCTACTATTGAAGCCCTTAAGAAATAGGAGGAGTAGACAAGACAACCTGTCAAGCCTCTTCTACCATTCAATGCGATCATAGCTGATCTTCAAGCTCCACCTTTCCTGCTCACTCCCCAATTCCTCGATTTCCTGACACCCAAAAATCAGTCTCACAACCTTAAGTAAATTCAACTGTTCGCTCATCCACGACTCCTCTAGATTACAGATGCCTAAGATTCACAGCCCTCTTAGTAAAGTCAATGCTCATCCCAGTCCTAAATAATCAGCCATTTATCCGAAGATTGCAACCAGTATCGTAAAGGCAGGCCTCCAGCTGCATGAACTGGAGATGTCCATAGTTATACTTCTAGCATCATTAATGGAACCGGAGGGAAATTTCACTTTCCCTTTGAGCAACGCCGGGTGAGATTCGAGAGGTGTGTGTAAAAGAGAATTACTTGTTCACAGGAGCTCCTGTAGAAGATCTTGGAGGTGGATTTCGTGGAGATGACTGTTCTATATTAATCTTATCTTTGCTGTGTTTCTCTTCATCGCCTTTCGATACTTTTGCTTCTTCCAGTGAAGATTTTTTCCCAGGACCTAGAGATGCAGGATAAGAGAAAGAAATAAGTGATTATTTCATCATAACTCAACACGAGCTCTCAGCACAATACTCATGCAGTTTTTACAGTCTCATTCCCATCCTACAGGCTAGAAGGAACCAAACAACAGGTTAGAGTACTGCCACGCACCTTTAGTCAAATAACCACTCTGATTAAAATAAAGAACATGTCACAGGGCGCCTCTATGGAATTGTAGAAACATTGTAAAAACAAGGCACTTCAGTTCATACAGTGTGCGCTGCCAAAAATATACACTACCCTAGACTCATCCCACTTTCCCACACCAAGCCAACAGCCTTGATTGTAACGACATTTTAAGTGCTCATCCATGTACATTTTAAAAGGTTTGAGGTTTCCTGCCTCAACCACCCTTCCAGGCAGTGTGTCGCAGACCCTCGCCGCCCTTTGGGTGAAGAGGTTTTTCCTCAAATCCCCTCTATGCCTCCTGCTTTTCACTTTAAAATTATGCCTCCTTGTTATTGACCCTTAAGCTAAAGGGAACAGCTGCTTTCTACACACACTTCCATTCTCCTCATAATCTTATATACCACTATCAGATTCCCCCCTTAATCCTCTGTTCCAAAGAAAACAAGAGAGACTGGAGACTCATGCTCATAGCTGAAATGCTCCATTTCAGGCAATATCCTGTTGAATCTCCTTTGCACTCCTCCCAGTATAATCACATCTCTCTGATGAAAAACAGCTAATGCAGCAGATACCATAGCAGCTGGAGTTCCTGCATGTCAGTTTGGTGCAGAACAACTTCAAAGTTCCTGTTGCAGCCAATCTACCAATGAGAGAAGTTAATTAACACTGCTATTGGAAGTTACCCAGAAGCAAACTTGCTTCGTAATTCTTTCATGGCATGTGGGCATTATTTCCCGTCTCTAATTACCACAGAGGTGATACTGGAGTGCTGTCCCTGGAATCGCTGTAGTCCTTGGGATGTCATGACACCCACTGCTGTAAGGGAAGGAGTTCCTGGATTCAGACCCAGTTGCAGAGAAGGAAGAAATCTAGTTCCAAGTCAGGCTGATGAGTGGAAGTATTCCGATACATCTGCTGCCCTTGTCCTTCTCGGTGTTGGAGGTCACAGATTTGAAAAGGTGCTATCAAAGGAGGTTGGTGATATTTACCACCAAGGTTCCCCATTACCACCGCAAAAACATATGTCATGTACTGATATCAGCTCTGGAGAGACAGCTCACACAAAACATGCACATCAGCAAAATAGGGTCACGTGTATGAAAAATACCCCAAAGATACCATTTTGATTCATATTAAAAATTCAGAATGGATTTATTTCTTAGCAGAAATGCCCCATATGATGCTTAGTGAATTAATGATTTTCGATTAGGACTAAGCTAGATGAACCTATGCCAGCACCTGAGAAGATTTATAACAAGTTATTGAATCGATGGCATAAACAGAAATAAATGGATGTGAACTATAAGCATTATAATGGTGAGGCTACGAAGTGTTTAAAAGACAGTTAAGTACATGAATAAGAAATGTTTGGTGGGATGTGGGCCACTTGCAGCCAGGTGGGGCTAGTTTCATTGGGATTATGGTCGGTATGAACTGGTTGGACCAAAGGGTCTGTTACCATGCTGTTTAAATATGATCAAGCCAGGCACTGAATATTTCAGATTGAGAAAGAACAAGCAGAAAGAAAAAGGTGGTGGGCGCTTTGTTAATATTTATAACATCAGGATAATAAAGAGACATTATCTTGGCTTGAAAGATGTAGAATCAATTCAGGTTTACACAAGAAATAGCAAGGAAAGACTTACTGGCGTTAGTAGGTTTAAAGGCTTCCTAACAGTAGGTATTCTAAAGGAATGGATCTAGGCCAAGTATTAAAGGGGTCTTCTAAGCAAGATACTGCAATAAAGAGATAGGCAAAGATAGGCAGAAAGAATGCTCCCCTGGTTACCAGAACCAGGTAACAGATACTCAGAATCAGAGGTGAGCCATTTAAGAACTGAAGAAGAGCAACATTTCTCTCAGTGGTATGGTGCATCTTTGAAATTCTCAGCCCCAGAGTACTGTGGAAAATCAATCATTTACTAAGTTCAAGTCAGAAATTGATAGTGAATGTGCAGGTCGTAATATTCTAAAGTTTCCTAAATTAAGGACATGGGAGCCCAGCAAGCCTATCTCACTGTTCAATGTGCATCATGGCCGACCATCCACTTCATATTCTGAAGCATCCCAATGCATTCAAAAACTGTAAACGTAGCACCACTATTCAAAAAAGGAGGGAGACAGAAAACAGGAAACTATAGGACAGATAGCCTAACATGAGTGATTGAAAAAATTCTGGAACCTACAATTATGGAAGTAGTAAGAAAATGTGCTTTCATCTGCTATGATGGGAAGAACCAAAAAGCATAATGTTATTTAAATGGAAAGAGACGTGGAATGCTGTGGCACAGAGGGATCTGGGCTTCTTTATGCATGAAACACACAAATGTTAGCATGTAGACAATGGAAGCAATTAGGAATATAAATGGAGCATTGGCCTTTATTGCAAGGAGAGTGGAGCATAAAACTAGAAGTCTTACTTCAACTATACAGGGTATTGGTTTAAAACAAAACACACCTACAGTACTGTGTACAGTTTTGGCCTCCTTGTTTCCCAAAGAATATACTTGCATTGGAGGAAATTCAGGTAAGGTTCACTCGGTTTAGTATTAGGATGACAGGCCGATGTTATGAGGAAAGGTTACATAGGTTGGACCTATACCCACACCTGCAGCTAGAAGAATGTAAAGTGAAACATACAAGATTGAGAGGGTGACTCAATGTCAGAAGATCATGGGGCATTATAGAAGTAGGGGGCATAGTTTCAAAATAAGGAGACTGTTCCTTTAAAATAAAGAAGAATTTCTTTCGAATACTGTGAATACTTGAATGCATTACCACAAATAATTGAGGAAGGTAAATCATAAAATACATTCAAGGTCAATATTGGACAGATTTTTCAACAATAGGAGAGTCAAGGGTTATTGGGTGCAAACAGAAAAGTGGAGTTGTTGCAAAAATTAGATCAGGCAGGATCGTACAGAATGACAAAGCAGGTCTACTTCTGCATCATATTCTTAAGATTTGTCAAATTTACTTTGCTATAACAGTGTTGTATAAAATTGATTTCAGTCAGGGAAGGTTGAAAACTGCAAGGGAAAACATAGGGATAAAGAATAAAACAGAAACTGCTCCTGTAACTCACTGTTCTTTTTCCGTTGCCAAAATATTTCAATCTGTTGCTTGTGGAGAGATTTTCCTTTCTTCTTTGCATTGGACGCAGATGCCTTTAAAAGAAATGTGTTTAGAAATGTAGAAGCACAGAAAATAGGACCAGTAGTTGGCCATTGGGCCCTCCGAGCCCTGCTCCACCATTCACTTATGATCACAACCGATCAAACTCCGCACTCTGTTCCCACTTTCTTCTGATACCCATTGAGGCTTGTTGCAATGCGCTCCACATTCACTACCTCAAATGCAAATACTCAAGCTAACAGGAACTAGGCTGCAGAGGCTCGCCAGTCCTCTGGCAATCAGGATTTCAAAAGTTTTCTTCCCCACCCAGAAACAATGTGTGGGCTGCCAATACAGGTTAGGCGATAGCCTTAATTCACCCAATAACAAAATAGATGTTCATTCTCACTGTAGCTAAAAAGACAGTCGAAACAATTAGGACCTGGGCAATGACTCAGAGTCTTTTAGCTGGCATTGGCTTTGAGGACTATGTGGGGTGCTTCGAAATTTGAGAGGAGAAAAACTATGAATTACAATTTTCTTCTGTCTTACATATGTCTGTGAAAATTATGAACCAAAAGGTTTTGCAGCACAGAAGGCAGCAATTCGGCCTAGTGAATTCTTGAAAAAGCTGTCCTATTAATTCTTTCACCACTGCCCAGTGAAGTTTACAGTTTCAAACATTTATCCAATTGTCTTTTGGAAGTTACTATTGAATTTGGATCCAATGTTTCAAACAGTTTATGATTTCACATCATAAATGGCAGTTAAAAAAATTATACCCTCCTCTCGGGTTCTTTCTTCCAATTATAATGAATGTGTCCTCTGGATATCAGGTCTCCTTACACCTTACTTACTTCTTCCTTACTGCCTTGAGTAAAGCTTTTCAAAGTGAAGAAATGCAATGAAACACATCCTGATTTATGTTAAATGAAATAATAACTTGCCTCATTGAGAGGGTTGCACTGTAACAACACATCAACAAGAGCACGGAGGAGAAAAACTGACTGGGTTCTAAACTAATAAGCATTTCTGAAAGCCAATAATCACTGGGAACTTGCAAATTGACATTGAAAAACAGAAAATATTGTGAATATTCAGCAGATCTGATAGCATCTGTAGTCAGATAATAGTGTTAACTTCTCAGGTCAATGGCTCTTCATCAGAACTCTACTCTTCTTCACACATGCTACCTAATCTGCTAAGTATTTCAGACTTTCAACGGCTATAGTAATTTACTTCTGCAGTGGAGAATTCAGCATGTGCTTCCAAAAGTGTTGTCAAATGAAGGGTTTTGCATACGGGCCATTGCACCTGTTCCACTTCTGAGCCATTCTGCTTCAACCAGACTGGAATCACGACACTGCACACTGTACAATCAAGGCTGTGAACCGGACTTAAGCCTTTTGGGACAACAGGCTCAGGCGATGGAGAAGTTAGAAAGATAAAAAGAAAAGTTAAGGCAATAGAGCACCTTAGTGATTTGAAAAAGGGCAAGTGGAATATGATGGGACAGTTCATACAACTGGAATTGCGCATCAGTGAACAAAGTCCATGAAAAAAATGGTTAAAAATATTAAAGCCCCTTTATCTAAATGTATCTGTAAGCAATCATAACAGGATCAACAAAAAAAAAGCTGCACAAATAGGCACAAATGTGTTTGATTTAATCACCAAAATAGAGACACGATTGACCAGGTTAGGAAATAAATGTTCCAGGGTACACATCAAATTTTAAAAAACACAAGCAGGATGGAACAGGAGGAGTGTCGTGACGATAAAGATTGACATAAAGACATTTATGAGAAAAAAAATCTTGGTTTCGAAGATGACAAATTAGAAACATTACGTATGATAGGATACAAGAAACAAGGGTCAGAAAACACCAGTGGGGTAATTTATTAGCTTCCAAAAGTAGTTATACTTTCAGAAGAGCATTAAGCACAAAAAAATTGAGCTTGTAACTAAGGCAATGTAATAATCATGGGCTAGTTAGTATTCACACAGACTGGACAAACCAGACTGGCAAAGCTAGCCTGGCAGATAAACTTGTAAGGATGCTTTCAGGACAGCTTCCTGAAATAGCATATTGTAGGACTAACTATTGACAAAATTATTTTAGATCTAGTATTATCCAATGAAGCTGGGTTAATTATGAATTGCAGAGTAACAGATTAACTGGGATTTAGTAATCACAATACAATCAGATTCCATATGAAGTTTGAAAGCGACAAGTCTACAACAAGAATCTTAAAGTCAATTACATAGGTAGGGGGAGAATACTGGCTAAGATTACTAAGAAAATAGATTAAAATTCAGGTCAGTAAAAATTAGCAGGAAGCATTTTTTTTAATTCAAAGGAAAGCAATCAACAAAAATGCATTCTATTAAAAAATAATCATGAAACTAAGGATCATGATTGATTTAAAAAGTGCCAGTGATAATATTAGGAACCGGAGGATTAAGAGAGTTCTAGAAATGCTAAATTCTCGAATAGTACCAGCAGTTGGCAAATGTAAAACCCTATTTAAGGTAAGAGAATTGGAGAAAGCAGGGAACTACAGGCCAGGTAACTTGACAGTCATCAGAAAAAGAGAAGTCTTAACATGCACTTGGGAAATCAGAACGATCAGTTGGGGCAACATAGCTTAACAAAAAGTAAATTGTGCTTTCCAGATTCATTAACTCTTTTTGATGGTGCAACCAGTGAATTAGACAGAGTTCATCACATTTTTAAGAGTCTATAGGTGAGAGCTGGAAAGGCACAGCAAATCAGACAGTATCAAAGGAGCAGGAAAGTCAATGCTTTGGGCCGAAACCTACCTGGATTTTCAGAAATCATTCGATAAGGTGTCACAAAAAGTCAGTGTGCAAGATATGGCCATGAAGTTGGATATTAGGATGGTTAGAGGATGGATTAACAATCAGGAAGTAGAGATGAAGTTAGCAGGTCGAAATTAATTCACTTTAACAATAAGAATAGAAATAAAAGGACATCTTTAGAAGGACTGACACTTGTAAATGGGATGCCCAAAGGACAAAAGCACAAAGTTAAAGCATACAGCAAGCAATTAGGAATACAGATAGCATGCTAGCCTTTATTGCGAGAGGAATGAAGCAGAAGAAGAAGTCTTGCTAATTTTATGGAACTGGGGTAAAACTCTGCCTGTTTCACAAGATGGGCCTTTGGTCACCATGACTAAGGAACATTTGACTTGAATGTGGCAGAGTGAGCTTTGCTCGATTGCTTCCTTGGTTGAAAGGGACATCATATGTTGACAGGATGAGTAAACTGCTAATGTAATCGCTGATATTTGCAGAACGAGAGGTGCTGTAATTTAAATGTACAACGATTCAGTGTTTCCCTTGGTTGAGGAATCTAGAACAGTGGTACATAGCCTCAGGATTAGGAGCTGATCATTTAGTACTGGAGAAATTCCTTCACACAATGGGTTGAGAATCTTTGAATTGTCCACCACAGAAGACTGGTGATGCTCAGTCATTGAATAATATTTAAGACTGAGATAAGACAGATTTTTAACCTTTCAGCGAATAAAAAGATTTAGCGAGTAAGAGGATAAAGTTGAGTTGAAGCAGAACATCAGCCACATCGTAGTGAATGGGAGATCAGACTTAAGGAGCCAAATGGGCTAGTCTTGCTCCTAATTCTTATGCACTTAACACAGAAACTACATTAAGACAAAATCCAGAAACTGACCCAACATGTCTGAGTGACACACACTGTCACCCATCAAAAAGGGTAGTGTGTTCATAAGGCAGCTATTGTCTTGTTATCTCTCACTTGACAGTTAATAAAACATTAATTCCGAACAATGTTCGGTGATAAAAATTCGGAACCAGAGGCAGGTCCTTGCAAAAAAAATTAAAAGCGCCCAATCGCTACAAAAGAAAATTAACAGGTACACTAATTGAGAGTTGTGAATGCACCGATCACCTTCAAGTACTCACATGATCAGAGAAGTGAACCACTGCCAGTCCCTTACTAGCTTGGCAATATACCCGCTGCACCTTTCCAAACTGCGAGAAGTGCTTCTTGATGATCTCCTTTGTATTCAGATCCACTGGGACATTTTTGCACTGGATCGTGGTGAGTTCTGACAAAGGAACACTAGACAGACTGTCTGTGCTGTCCACACGACGTAGCCGCCGAGAGGAAGGCCTGCTGGCAAAATCTGAGAGTTTGAAGGAAAATGAGAGAATCAGAATCTAATCCAGAACACAACAACACAACCCAGAACCCAGAACTGAAAGTGGACCTTCAAACTGGTTCAAGACGTGTGCTGCATTCATCATTCAGGCTCCAGTGAGATTGTGGTGGATTCATATGCCTACAAGGACTCTTAGTTTGCTGTGCCAATTAAAAAAGATCAGGTTAAGTGATCAAGAAACAGGCACAAGGGAGAAGGGATTTCTAACAAAAAAAAAATCCAGAAGCTGGAACAAGTAACCAAATACAAATTTTGGCAGGAGCCCAACCTTTGTCAAGCTAATAAGACAGTGAATAGAAGATAAATGAATGAGACGGCACAACCTGCACTTTCTACCAGCACCCTTAAGAGTAAATGACAGACTAAATCCTAATGCATTGATCTCTGCTTTGTGAAAAATAAGACAGGATTGCCACAATTGATTAGTGTCAGTTCTGACTCCTTTAATAAAAAAAACTGATGTTTTCCAGCACAGCCAGGTTGCCAAGTAAACAGACTATTAATCAAGCCAGCAGCACAAACAGTAACTGTGAAATAGATGATTACACTATCCTATTATTTCATCTGCGACAGGAAAATCCTTTTTTGCCACAGATACTGTTAGACTTGCTGGGTTATTCCAGCAATTTCTTCATTTATTTTACATCTGCAGTGCTTGAATTTTATTTTACCAAGCACCACATGAGGAGAGGCTCAAATGTAACAAACCATTTGTTGAATAGGCTGCTGATACACTTGGTCAAGTGACAAGAATAGTGACATGCCTGTGGTAGCTGATGGCAGCTAGCACTAGAATAAGTTGATATTTTCAAGTGAAGCAGAGAAAACACACACGTAAAAAAGGATAGGGCTCTCTTTCTTCCAGCAAGTGTTAAAATGGAGAAAAGTCAAATCTTAAAAACCTCCTTATAATGGTACTTTAATTACACAATAAAATATACTGAATATTCTAAAAATATTTCTGCACTGCTAGATTGGAGATACCGCTAAGTGTTAACTGTCAAGTTGCACACTCTTATCTTGCAGTAAGCCCGCAGTCCAAAATGGGTCTGTCTGTACATTACATTATTAATTTAGAATCACAGTAGTAACTTGCATTAGTCACCGAGTGCCATTACTAACAACCAAATGCAATTTCCAGACACGTCTCCATAGAAATCCCAGCCTGGAAGCAGGCCATTCAGCCCATCGAGCCCACAGTGACCAGGGGATGGGAACATGAAACAAACAGGTCAGCTATGATCTTATTGAATGACAGAGCTCACATTAAAGTTTAAATGGCCTATATCTTCCAAAATATTTCTTATAGTCAGCCATAGAAAGAATAGAATTTTTTAAGACATGCAGCATTATAATATTAACTATTATCTTTTGGGGAGAGATCACTTGCATTCAGTTTCAGAACCACAGCGTTCTATGCTTCTCTCAGAAAGGTCTTTGGTCTTGCTCAGCTTTTTATACAGAATCATTGTGCAATAAACTATAAACCATAACTGTACCCAACAGGACCAATGTATAAAACGCTGAGACGTAGGAGCAGAAGTAGGCCATTCAACAAATTGTGTTTGCTTCGCTATTCAATGAGATCACGACTGACCTGAAAATCCTCAACTCAACTGTCTTGCCATTTCGTCATAACATTTGATTTCCTTAATGATCGTAAATCTATTAACACTTCTCATTAGCCATCCAACCCATTTTCAACATATTTATACAACTGTGGAGAGAAAACAGAGTTAATGTTTCAAGTCCAGTGATCCTTCTTGGGAAAAGTTCCTCACCTCTCTCCTAACGGGACAATCCTTTGCTCTGAGATCATACTCTCCAATCTTGAATCTCCTACACAGACAAGCAACCTCTCAGCATCTACCATGTCAAGACCTCCGAGAATCTTTTATGTTTCAATCAGATCACCTCTCATCTTAACTCCAAATAAAGGTCCAACCGACTCAAGCCCTCCTCCATATCTGGTATCAGCTTAGTGAACCTTCCCTGGACTACCTCCAATGCCACTATATCTTTCATTAGATAAGCAAGTCAAAGCTATTCCGTATTCCAGGTTTGGTCTGACACATGCCTTGCATAGTTTTAGTAAGACTTCCCTATTTTTATACTTTATTCTCTTTGAATTAAAAGGCCAATGTTCTATTTTGTTCTCCTATCATCTGAAATTGACTGTTAGGTTCTTGTGATTTATTCACAAGGCCTCCAAAATCCTTTTGATCCATCGCTTTCTGCAGCCTTTCTCCATTAAGATGATGTTATTCACCTCCTTTATTCCTGCTACAAAAATGCATAACCTCACATTTCCCACATTATATTCCATCTGCCAAGTTTTTGCCCACTCACTTAACCTGTCTGTATACTCTAACATTTTCCACTTAACAAATGTAAAGCTAATTCCCTAAAGTTACCTGTTCTTTTGTCTCCTTCCCTTTTTGGATAAATGTATTACAATGGCAGTTTGCCAGTCGTCTGGGACTTTTCCAGCATTTCTTGATTTCTGGAAGATTACTATCAGTGCTATAAGATGTCATAGATCATAGAATCCCTACAGTGGGGAAACAGGCCCTTCAGCCCAACAAGTCCACACCGACCCTTGGAGCATCCCACCCAGACCCATCTCCCTAAGCTACACATCCCTGAATATTACGGGCAATTTAGCATGGCCAATTCACCTAGCCTGCACAACTCTGGACTGTGGGAGGAAACCAGAGTACCCAGAGGAAACCCACGCAGACACAGGGAGAATGTGCAAACTCCACACAGACAGTCGCCCAAGGCTGGAATTGAGCCCGGGTCCATGGCGCTGTGAGGCAGCAGTGCTACCCACTGAGCCACCATGCCATCCCACAATGTACTTCTTTTCTCTCTTCCTTTTGTTCTTTAATATTAGGTAATATTGGAATGCTATTTATGTCTTCTGCCCTGAAGACTGAATGGAAAGTATTTATTCAATTTACTTGTCGTTTCCTGATTTCCTATTAATATTTTCACAGTCTGATCTCTCTAAGGGGGCCTATGTTCATATTGAAGCTTATTTTGTAGTAATGCCTTGAGCTCCTAAATTCAGCTGATATTGCACTGCGCTGCTCTGCTGAGCTGAGCTCAAGCTGCATGGTAAATGAGACATTAAAAGAATGGTCCTGCCCATTTTGGTTTGTGGTTTGAGGAGAGGCAGGGCGGAAATAGGAAAGAATTTCTATCCCAGAAAATTCTAAGAACACAGTTGCACTTCATGCCATTTTGAATTTTGCTCCAACTGAAGTAGCTTCACTGAATCAAAGCAGGAAAGATCTTACAATCAAAAGAAAATCCATTTGTACAAGGAAATGTCTTTATCCCAAAAATGACACCTCCCCCACAGATTTCTACTCACCATCTCTGACTCTCTTCTTTGGTTCTTCTTTTCTCGATCGAGCAGGCCACTCTAAAGGGATGCTTGTCTCAGACAGCAGCTTTAACTTTTCAATCGTTTCACTCTCTGAAGATGCGCTGACTCTTTTAGACTCCCTCCTACTGCCCTTCAACACATCTTGAAGAGTGCGACTGAAGACGCCCGGTGATGGCGTAACTTTCGACAGCCGTTTCCTTGGAGACGGACTGTATTTGGGCACCGCGGCTTGTTCTTTAGCAGGACTGCATTCAAGCTGGTATGGTGACCTGTCTCGCTTGTCTTTCCTTTTCATTCCCTTCCTGGGCGTCAGCTGTCCCTCCTGCCCCTCGTGCTTCGAAGTGAGCCCAAACGTTGCTGGGGTTGCAGTGGTTGCCGTTGCACTGCGTCTCCCTTCATGACAGCCCTGCGGTGTTGTATCAGTCCCTCCAAAGCCTGGCTTCGGAGTTTGTCTTTCTTCGCCAGCTACTTTCTTGTTGGATGCAGAGTGATCGAGCGAGACGGCCGAGCTCGGTTGAGAAAAGGTGTATGGGGTTGAGCTGCTGCCGGGGCTGGGATGAACGAAACGGAAGCCTCCGGGAGCACCGCTCATAGCCGCCGGCTGCGAAAAGCTGAAGGTGTTTGGCAAACTGACAGTGGCCGTCGGCCGGAGCATCCTGTAGAGGCCGGAGGAAGTCCCGCTGTTGGTCGGTTGGGAGAAGCTGAAGGAGGGGCCGCCTACGGACTGTGGAGCGGTGAGGAGGGCCGTTTCCCCGCTGCTCAGCGGCTGCGAGAAGTGAAACGAGGGCCGCTTGTTGGACGGCGGTTTGTTGTCCAGCCCTCCAACCCGCGGCCTTGGGGCGTCCGGCTTCCCAAACCCTCGGAAGCTGCTCTCAGCCGGTCCAAACGCGGGGGGCATCGGGGTGCCGAAGTTTACCGAAGCCGGAAAGGTGCCGTGAGGTTTAAAACTAAAGGAGGGACCGAGGATGGACGGAGCCCGCGGACCTCCCACCTCCCCCGCCTTGGAGAAAGGAGCATCCTGCTGGCCCTGAAAACCGCTGTCCCCTTTCTGGAAGAAGGGGGGAGGGGGAAACTTGCCCTCGGGATCCATGGCACCACCCTCAGTGAATCGGCTCCTCTAAGTGCGTCCGGCTTCACACATCAAGCCCAAAAGCCCAGTTCCCAGCAATGAAACTCACTGCATCACCGCCATTACCGCCCAGCATAAACACAGTCCGTTTCCTCTTCCTTCCCTTCCGGTCACCTTCCCCGGAACAAAAAAAGTGCCGGTGCAACTATTTCTCGTCTTCCTTTCCGGTTACTCAGGTTGCCATGGAGAATCCAGGCCCAGATGGTGTTGGTGATTAGGAACGCGCAGAAAGTGGTGCCGCTCCGGCGGGCCCGGCTCCGGCGGGACACTCAAACCCTGCTTCACATTCTGGGCCTCGCACGGTTCGACCTGGGTCTGATCTGCGTGGACGACCAGCGGATTCAGGCCTTGAACGGGCGGTACCGGGGGCAGGAGGCGGCTACGGATGTGCTGTCCTTCCCTTTCCATCAGGTAACGGGCACCGGGGTGTGCGGCTCCTTTCCCTGTCCCGATCCCGCGAACTCCAAACTGTCAGCCGGTTCCCACAACCAAGCCCGAGGGAGACCGCTTTTGGAGAAAGGCCAGCCACGTGGAAGGTTCAATCTCTCTCTTCCACCTTCCCCCCACAACACAGAGACTGCCTGTCCAACTCCAGCATTTTCTCTGAATGGAAAACTGTATCTTTATCCTCACGGTGCACTGTCTGAACTTGATCACTGTCTATACTATATGTAACACTGAGTACTGCTTCAGGTTTTTAATTGAATAGAAATTGATGGAGGCATTCATGTTTTAAAATACTTCCAAATTTCAACTGTTTCAACTACTTGTGGACAGTATGTTTTGTGAAAAGAAAGTATTATCCCAGTTTTTAAGATACTCAGATAAGTTTAAGATTAAGTGGATGGTTGCTAAATTTCCTGATGGCACCAAAAATAGGGACTAAAAGGTCGTGAACCACGTAAATCGTCTGTAAAAGGACGTAGACAGGTTGTCAGAGTGGACAAAAATAGCAGATGACGTCTAATGTGAGAAAAAGTGAATTTATTCACTTCGGTAAGCAGAATAGAAAAACAGCATCCTATTTAAATAGATAAAGGTTGCAGAGCTCTGAGGTACAGAGCAATCCAGGTGTCTTAGTACATGAATTCCAAACGTTGGTACGTGGTATGGTAAATCACTGGGAAGGCAAATGGAATGTTGTCATTTATTGCAAGCAGGATGGAACATATAAAAGTTGAGACCTTTTTATTAAAGTTATACAAGGCATTGGTGAGAGCACATGAGGTAGGAGTGTTAACCTCTCTAGTAAGAAATCCTGCAAAATTGCTGGAACCAAGAGTTTAGAGAACTTGTATGTTTGTTAAAATAATAGTGAATTTAGTTTGCAGTTTATTTCAGGTGTCTTGGGGAGAGATACCTACTGAAGAAATAGCATTTAGTTAATGCACTGAAATTTGGCAGAAGGAAACTGAATGTAACAGGCTTAGCAAGAGACTTGGACGTAAAGACAGTAGTAAATCTTAGTGTCCTAACGCAGCTTTGTTTGTGGACAAACGCAACACATTAGAAGAGATCTACCACCTCATCAACAGCGTGTTCACAGGGGTTAAATTCACAAGGGAAGAAAAAACCAACAATCAACTTCCGTTTCTGAATGTTAAGGTAGAACGACCGACAAATGCGGAGTTCCAAACCTCAGTATACAGAAAAGTAACCCACACAGATCAAAACCTCAACTACCACAGCAACCACCCCAATGTCCACAAACAAAGCTGCATTAGGACCCTATTTAAATAGGCAAGGATACACTGTAACACTCCAAAACTATGCCGGGAAGAAGAAGAACACTTATACAAGATCCTCGCTTTAAGTGGATATCCCTGCAACTTCATCCACAGATGCCTACATAACAGACAACAACAGGAGGACACAGTATGACCTAACACACTTACCACACTTCCCTACATCAGGAACATATCAGAACCGACAACAAGACTCCTAAGACCACTACGAATCATGGTGGCCCACAAGCCCACAGCCACTCTCCGACAAACACTTACAAGAATTAAAGACCCCATTCCCACAACCTACAGAATGAACGTGGTTTACAAAATACCATACAACGACTGCCACAAACATTACATTGGACAGACAGAAAGGAAACCAGCCATCAGAATACACGAACATCAGCTAGCAACAAAACAGCACAATAAACTCTCCTTAATATCTGTACATTCAGACAATGAAGGCCATCACTTTAAGTGGGCATGCACGGGAATTCCTAGAGGCATGGGTCTCCACCCATATTTCAATCAACAAGCATATAGAATTGGACCCCAGATATAAACCCGTACAGATCAAAACCGGAAATGACAGTACTCACCATAACAGACTAGACAGTATAAATTTCAAGCAGAGTAGAATAACATCGCTCCATTGGAGGCTCCACTGATGATGTCACCTAGCATGGTGACGAAACGTCTGAACAAAAATAAGCCAGCTCGGCGAGCAAGTCAACAACCTCATAAAAAGAAACTAGTGTGAGTCTGAATCCTTTTCAGTATATGGAATGAAATCATTCCAAACTTTTTTTTTAATCTATTTTAGTTTGTGTTTTTTCTTGTTTTAATAAACCTTTTATTCCTTGTGTTAAGACTACAGTTGCAAATTGTTATCACTGTTCAGCAACTGACATCCACAAATTAAAAATAAATGTTGGGCCAATTAAGCTCTGGGATCTGACTTGTCCAATATTAACATCAGCTGGGACCGTAACAATACAATTGCATTCATTCTAGAATGGATGGGTTGTCTTTGAGGAAAAGTTTGAACATTCTGGGCCTGTGTCTATTGGAGTTTTGAGGAATTAGAGGTGATTTTGTTGAAATATATAAGATCCAAAGGAGATTTGACAGGTAGATTCTACAACAGTGTTTCTCTTCGTGGGAGAGACTAGAGCTAGGAGACAGTTTTAAAACAAGGGTCTCCCCTTTATTTGATTTATTTATTTATTGTCTCATGTTTTGTTACAAAATACAATGATAAGTGTCACATAGTATCGTCATTAGGACAGATGGGGAGAATGGTTTTCTCTGAGGGTCATGAGTTTGAAATTACCTTTCCAAAAGAGCAGTGGAATTAGGATCATTGAATATTTGTAAGGCAGAGATAGATTCTGGACTGAAGAGCGAGTCAAAAGGTTACCTGATTAAAAACTCCCCATATCATTTCTGTTTACTAGCTAATCGAGCTGTTGGGATGATTCATGAGTTTTGGAACTTTTTAGCTAGTATTGTTTGGTCCGCCATTAATCTAGGTTCATTATTGCTGCAAAAAGGGAGTTTCCGATAGTGTAAAATTAGGCAATTTCAGAAAGATGGCACAAGAAGCTTTCACACTGTTTCAAACAAATTTAATATAATTTGAATTGAGAGGTAGATTAGCTTTCGACTTCAAGTTCTCAGTGAAGTAATCACCCATGACTTCCACCCATCCAGGCAAATGGAGAGTACTCCATTACACTCCTGACTTGTGCTTTGGGAGGTGGTATAAAGATATTGGGAGTCAAGAGGCAAATTACTTGCTGCAGAATACTTGGCCTTTACATTGCTGTGTGGCTTTTGTATTAGTGTAGATGGTCCTGTTCAGTTTCTGGTCAATAGCAATCTCCAGGATGTTAATTGTGGGGGATTCAATTATAGTAATACTGTTGAATGTAAAAAAGATGGTTCTTTCTTGTTGGAGATGGACAATACCTGAAACTTGTGTGGCATGAATGTTACTTTCCATGACCAAATCAATATCTGCTTGTTATCTTGATCTTGTTGCACATGGACATAGATTATTTTATAATCTGAGGAATTATGAACACTGCAATCATCAACAAATAGCTCCATTTCTGACCTTATCATAGAGTGAAACTCATAGATGAAGGTCCTGTGAGTAATTAATTATAAAAGCAGATGGATGAACCATTCTATCTTTCTTTCAGGATCTGAGAGCAGGGGATATTCCCAAACCTCTACACCAGGATGATTATAATCTAGGAGACATCTTCCTAGGAGTGGAATATATCTACGGAGAAAGCCAAGCACACAGACAAGACTTCTACAATGTACTAACAGTATGTATTTTGAATGATTTCCAGTTGTCCTCAATCTACAGGAATTCCATGGAGAAATTTACCTTTACTTAGTTTACGGAATTTTTCTAATTCAATTTATGAATTTAATGGGAGCAGCACTGAACTGCTTTGCAGATCTTAGTGCTTTTTTTTAAAAGTGATTTTGTGAAATGGTATAGGAGTAAAATTAATCTTTGCCAAAAGTACAAAATGGGCTACAACATTGGCAGTCCATTTTATGTCACACCAGGTTTGGAGGGATATGGGCCATGAGCAGGCGGGTGGGAATAGTTTAGTTTGGGATTATGTTCCACATGGACTGGTTGGACTGAAGGGTCTGTTTCTGTGCTGTATTACTCTATGTTTCTATGACCAAAAAAAACAAGTAAGGTGCAGAAGGGCAGCTGATTCACTAATCCTTGTTGTGCATTCTCACTGAAGATCTAATTTCTCCTCCAGTACATTTGTGCTTAATTGAAATGTAACCAGACCTGTGTAAACAGCAGTTTTAAAATGTAAGGCCTGCTGCAAAAGTAGCCACGTGAATTAGTGAGTTACATCACTGTGAGTAAGATTCAACAGTGTTTGTGTGAATTTCTTTAACGTCTGTGTATAAATTTGACGCCTTTCCTTGCAGATGAAGCACAGCACGTGCTCAGCAAAGACAAATGTAAAGCTCTCTCTATTCCTGCAATGAAGTTGAGGCTCAAATTTGAAAGGATGTACCCTTGCCCAAGGGGAACACTGTTCCGTTTTCTGTTTAGGACATAATCTGACCTTTCTGCCAGTATCATCAATTAATTTGATCTTTATTCCAGACCAGGTTTAAGATTTGAAAACGGTGAAAAAACAACCTTGTCCCATTTTGAAAAATCACGATTGCAAGATGATGAGTTGGATCACTGAGTATAACCTGTGTATGTTGTTGCCTGTCCAGTTCTTATCAACCTGGTACCAGTGGATTGCCTTACCAAATTTCAAATTTATAACTGGGTCACTTCCCAACATGTTCCATAGCTGAAAAACAACAAAATACTGCGGATGCTGGACATTTTAAATAAAAAGAAGTTCTGCTGAAACTTTGAAATGTTCTTCAGAACTGAAGAGAGGAGTCATGTCAGAGTTAAAATGTTCACTTTTGTTTCTCACTCTACAGCTGCTGCCAGGCTGAGGTTTCTCCAGCTGTTTTTGTTTAACATGCCATAGTTTTATTGACCTCAACCAGTTGGTCTCATCATCAGTTGGCTAAGAAGAGCTCTGCCAGAGTTGTTCTTCCACTTCACCATTCAGTAACCTCATCTGGAAAGTATTTCTGCTGCCGTTAGGTAATGAAAGTCAATGTGCTGTCCTATTCAAACACAGTGTCAAGGTAACTCATGCAAATGAAGAACTGCCACCTTGGCTGAGTCCCCCAAGAATTTGTAAATGAAACCTCTACTGGAAGGTCCAATGAGGAGAGGCTCAACCTTTCCCCCTAAGATAAGCCTCATCACCCAACCCCACCTCATCCTAGAAATCAGCTTGGTGAGTCTCATGAACCCAGAATCAAAACTGTACACAGCAGTCTACTGCAGTCTCGGTAATGCTCTCTACAGCTATAGCAAGACTTTCAACTGCATCTCTTGTAATGAAGACCATCATTCCATTTGTCTTCCTAGTTATTGGTCGTATCTGCATGCTGACCTTTTGTGATTCCTCTTTAAATACTCCCTCTCTTTATAAGTCTCTCTTTAAATAAATTCTGCTTTTCTGTTATAGAATCATACAGCACTGAAACAGACCCTTAGTTCCAACTTGTCCATGCCAACCAAACTTCTCAAACTAAACCTGTCCCATTTGCCTGCTTTTGGCCCATATTCCTCTAAACCTTTCCTATTCAAGTTCCTGTCCAAGTGTCTTTTAAATATTGTAACTGTACCTGTATCTACTACTTCCTCTAGCAGTTCATTCACATATGAACCATCCTCTGTGTGAAAAATGTTGTCCCTCAAGTCCCTTTTAAATCTTTCTCCTCTCCCCTTAAAATTATGCCCTCTTAGTTTTGAACTCCCCAACCCTAGGAAAAGGAATTGTGCTATTCACCTTAACTCTACCCCTCTTGATTTTATAAACCACTATAAGGTCACCCATCAATCTCCTACACTCCAGTGCAAAAAGTCCCAGCTTATCAAGCCTCTCCTTATAACTCAAACCCTTCAGGCCTGGTAACATTCTTCTAAGTCTTTTCTGAACCCTCCAATTTAACAATATCCTTCCAATAGCCAGACAACCACAACTATACACAATACTCCAAAAGTGGCCCCATCAGTGCCTTGTACAACTGCAACATGACACCCCAACGTATACCAAAAGGTCTGAGCAATGAAGGCAAATGTGCCAAATGCCTTCCTTACCACTCTGTCTACCTGTAATGCAACTTTCAATGAACAATCTTCTTGAACCCCTAGGTCTCTCTATTCAACAACACTCCACAGGGCCCTACCATTAGTTGTGTAAGTTCTGCCCTTGTTTGTTTAACCAAAATGTAAAACCCCACATTTATGTAAACTCTACCTAACACACCTTGGCCCATTGGCCCAATTGATCAAGATGCCTTTTTAGATAACCTTCCTCACTGTCAGCTATACCACTAATTTTGGTGTCATCCACAAACTTACTTACCATACCTCCTATATTCTCGTCCAAATCGTTTACATGAATGTAAAATAACAGCGGCCCCAGCACCAATCCCTGTGGAACATTGCTGGTCACAAGCCTCCAGTGGTCCACCTATGTGATCTAACTTGACCAACTGTCTTCCTGCCAAACCACAAAACCCAAAATTTTGCCACTCATTTAACCTATCTATATCCATTTGGAGATCCTTTATATCGTTCTTCAAACTTATTTACCTGTCTTTGTATCATCATCACATTTGCCGGCAAAATAGTCTGTCATTTCATCCAAATCAACAACATTGTTGCAGCACACCACTATTCAGTTTGCCAAACTGAAAATGACACATTTATTCTGACATTGGTACATGGTAGTTTGCCAATCTCTGAACGTCCTCCTTAGGAACTGAACCTCGCTGGGTGGGGAAGCCTTTTTAACATTTTTGGGGTATTGATACTTTAGGAAGAAGATGTCTTGGGTTATAAATTTAATAAACCTAACTGATTGACCAGTGTCCTCTGTGACAGGGTGATACACAGGGAGTGACTCCATTCTCTGATTTTCTATTACTTGGACTTTTGTGCAGGTGACTACATTACATGGAATTTGCCATCTACTGGGATATAGACATAGCACAGAAGCTGAATGGAAACAGGTATGGTCTCACTTTTCTTTATGCAGTGAACCTCCAGTTAATTCACATGTAACTTCCCCTAAAAGTGAATTGGAGAAGCACCTGAAGAGAAAATAAATTTCAGGTCAACAGGGAGAGTTGAGTTACTCTTGCAGGGTAAAGTAAGTAACGTAACCAGAGGACCATAGGGCTACTCTATCAGAGAGAGTTGACTGATGCTGGTTTAATCTGAGGGCCACCATACCACAGAGGAGGGGAGAAGTTGAGGAGCAACCCTCATGGTAACTTTAGCAGGTGTGGGAATTGAACCCATTCTCTTGCCATTATTCTGCATTGCGAACCAGCTGTCCAACCAACCTAACTAACTGATTCCCAATTTTGCAGAGACCTGACAATAACATGATGGGCTAAATGGCCTCCTTCCATGATGTAATCATTGTGTAACTCTAATTATAGTTTCATCCAGCATCTTCTGACCATTAACTAGAATTGGCATGGAACATAAGCTCTGACATCACCACAAAGCTGGCTAACACCAGTCAGCTCGTGAAGAAGCCTTAATTTTAATTTAAAATTGGATTTATTTACAGAGGGAAACATTGCAGAACTTATCTTTTCTCAAGCCAATAGCCATTGTCTCAACTTTTTCAAAAATGTATCTTTGTGTTCTCAAGCTGAACCAACCAACCAACCAATCAATCAGTCAATCAATGCCTTTTAGCTGTATATTGTTAATCATAATCATGGAATTAGTATAAGTAAGAGAAGGAGTGGGCCATTTGCTTCATCAATCTTGTTCCACCATTGATAAGATCACAGCTGATCTGATTGTGGTCTGGATTCCACTGTCCTGTCTTCCGCATAACACTCTACTCTCTTGTTGATCAATCCATATTTCTGTCTTAAATGGAAGACCACTTATTTTTAAACTGTATCCTCTTGTTCTAGCTTTCCCGTTGAGAGGAAACATCCTCTCAACATCTAAGCTATCGAACCCCCTCAGAATTCTATGTGTCAATAAGCCCACCTCTCAGTCTTCAATTCCAATATTTACAGACTCAGTCTTTCCTCACTGCACCACCCTCTATCCCAGTAATCAGCCTTACAAAGCAAAAATATCATTCCTGAAGTTTAGAAATAAAAACTATGCATAGCAGTACATTGCAATCTCAGCGATGCCCTGTACAGCGGTAGCAAGACTCCCCTACTTTGGAACTGCAGCCCCTTGCAATGAAAACTGTCATTCTATTTGCGCTCCGGAGATTGACACATTTTAAGTTGGTAATAGGTTAAAGAGTTTCGGAGAGAAGGGAGGAAAATGGAGTTCGGCCATAAATGCAATAAATAGCAGAACAGGCTTAAAGGGCTGAATTGCCTACGCCTGGTCCTGGTTCTTTTGTTCTGCTCGGATACTGTACAGCCTTCAGGACTCAACATTGAGTTTAAAACTTTCAGAATGTCAATGCACTCTTCCATGTTCATTACCTACTCCCACACCCTTAGATCCTGTTTGTATTGATTGCTCCCACCACACCATTTTCAATCATTTATTGCTTCTTGTTAGCACTCTACCTAGCATTTGTCTCTGTCAGCTTATCATCAGCAATGTCTTTGTCTATCTGTATTTATTTTCCCTCTCTGGGCATGGTCTGCATTCACTCTGTTCTCCTCCTCCTTCTTAAACCACAACCCTCCCACCCACCCTCACCACATCAACAGCATAAATATCACTCTTTACCAGTTATTTTCAGTTCTGATGAAGGGTCGCTGGATTCAAAACATTAACCCTGTCTTTCACAGTACAGATACTGCCAGGCCTGCTAAGTTTCTCTGACACTTCCTGTTTTAATTCACCAGATCATCTGTTATGGTTGGAGTCAAGGACCTGAATGTACAAATCTGTGTGTAAACTATAGATGATCGGAGAATCAATGTTTTAGAATCTTTTAGAATTGTGCCTTAGGGTCTTTTACATCTATGCATATTGTCTCACCTTGCAACACTGAAGCAGTAGCTTGGATTTGTGTATTCAAGACCTTGAATTCACAGCCTTCTGACTGTGAAGTGAGCGTGCTACCAAATAAGTCAAATTAACACAGGAATAAACTTTAAATCTCTTCTAAAGTTACCCATTACGTATTTAGAGCATTGACATATTGATAAGAGATTGTGTCATGTTTTGTTGCTCTACAACTTTGTCTCTTCCTCAGATGTTGCAAAAAGAGTCCAACACCCTCCAATTGTTTAATCGTTTCACTGGAACCAGATTGCAGCCACTAACGCTGAACACCTTCTGAATGCAGATGTCGCTGAGAGCCACTTGGAATCATTTTGTTCAGTTTTACTATTGTAAATTATGGTGCAGCACAGATTCTACTAACAGAATAAAGGCAATGCTTCAATGGGTTATGAAGATTATTTAATTGCGCAGTGTCAATAAAGTCAATCATTTTCAGAAACATCTTTTTGCCTGAATCTTATGTTCAAGATAAGGAAATGAGCCAATTTCTAGCTAAAATAATATCTGAATTTTAAAAAGTATTTGAATTCCAAACTTAACCATAACTCTGTTACCAAGCACGAGGTGGACAGAGGTTGGGTATTCCTACACCAATTCAACACATGTGTTTCGTGGAATAGAAACGTAGAAACTTGGAACAGGGCCTTTTGAGTCTGCTTCACTATTCAATATGACCATGGCTGATCATCCAACTCATTACCCTGTTTCCGTTTTCTCCCCATACCCTTTGATCCCCTTAGCCCTAAGAGCCATACCACTGGAGGGTGGCTAATGTTGTGCCTTTATTTAAGAAAGACTGTAAGGAGAAGCATGGGAACTATAGACTGGTGAGTCTCACATCAGTAGTGGCTAAGTTTGGAGGGGATTCTGAGAGAGATAGGATTTACATGAATTTGGAGAGGCAAGGACTGATTAGGGATAGTCAGCATGGCTCTGACTGGGAATTCGTATTTCATAAATTTGATAGAGTTTGATGAGGGCAGAGCAATAAACGTGGTCTACATGGACTTTAGTAAAGCCTTTGACAAGGTTCCACATGGTAGACTGTTTGGTAAAATTAAATCAAATGGGATTCAGGGAGAGGTTGTCAATTGGATACGAAATTGGCTTTATGGTAGAAAACCGAGGGACTTTTTTTTTTCGACTGGAGGCCTGTGATCAGCAGTGTTCCACTGGGATGGGTGCAGGGTCCATTGTTGTTTGTCTTTTCTTTATTCATTTTTTAGGATGTGGGCATTGTGGCTGGCCAGCATTTATTGCCCATCCCTAGTTACCCTTAAGAAGGTAGCGGTGAGCTACGTTCTTGAACCGCTACAGTCCACCTGCTGTGATTTGACCCATAAGGCCATTAGGGAGGGAATTCCAGGATTTGGACCCAGAGACAGTGAAGGAACGGCGATATATTGCCAAGTCAGGATGGTGAGTGGCTTGGAGGGGAACTTGAAGGTGGTAGTGTTCCCATATATCTGCTGGCTTTGTCCTTCTAGATGGAAGTAGTTGTGTGTTTGGAAGGTGCTATCTCAGGATCTTTGGTGAATTTCTGCAGATCATCTTGTAGATAGTACACACTGCTGCTACTGAGCGTCAGTGGTGAAGGGAGTGGATGTTTCTGGATTCAGTGCCAGTCAAGCAGGCTGCATTGACCTTGATGGTGTCAAGCATTTTGCCTTTTGTTGGGGCTGCACTCATCCAGGCAAGTGGGGAGTATTACATCACACTCCTGACTTGTACTTTGTGGATGATGAATAGGCTTTTACGAATCAGGAGGTGAGTTACTTGCTGCGGTATTCCTAGCCTCTGACCTGCTCTTGTACCCACTGCGTTTATATGGTGAGTCCAGTTGAGCCTCTGATCAATGATTACTCCCAAGATGTTGATAGTGGGGGATTCAATGATGGTGACACCATTGAATGCCAAGGGCGGTCGTTAGATTGCCTCTTATTCGTGATGGTCATAGCCCGGCATTTGTGTGGTGCCACTTACTTGCCACTTGTCAGCCCAGGCCTGGATATGGTCCAGATCTTGTTGCATTTGGACACAGATTGCTTCGGTGTCTGCGGAATCACGAATGGTGCTGAACATGATGCAATCATCGGCGCACATCCCCACTTCTGACCTAATGATGGAGGGAAGGTCATTAATGAAGCAATTGAAGATGGTTGGGCCTAGGCCTGGTGTTGTAGAACACAGACCTAGGGGTTCAGGTTCATAGTTCTTTGAAAGTTGCATCACAGGTGGATGGCTATTAAGTATTTAGCACACTTGCCTTCATTTATTCAAATGATTTGGATGAGAATTTAGGAGGAATGGTTAGTACGTTTGCGGATGACACCAAAATTTGTGGTATAGTGGACATTGAAGAAAGTTATCTAAGATTACAAAGGGATTTTGATCTATTGGGCCAATGGGCTGAGTTTAATTTGGATAATCCCTGGTTCTGGATTCTCCAATCATTGGTAACATCTTTCTTAAGTTTGCCTTGTTTAGTTTTATTAGATCCCCCTCATTCTTCTAAACTCCAGTGTCTGTAGACCTAACTGATCCAGTGTCTCTTCATGAGTAAGTCTTGCCATCCCAGGCATCAGTCTGGTAAAACCTCGTTGCAATCCCTCCATAACCGTAACATTCTCATGTAAGCGGGCCAAATTTGCACACAGCAGTTCAGGTGCAGTCTAACCAAAGCCCTGTACAAGTGCAGCCCGACAAAGCTGCTCCTGTACTCAAATCTTCTTGCTATGAATGCCAATATATCATTTTCTGCCTTCACTGCTTGCAGCACCCATTTGCTTGCTTTTCAGCAACTGGTATATACAACAATACATAGGTCTCGTACCTCTCTATCACAATCTATCTCCTTTCAGATAATAATCTGACTTCTTGTTTTTGCTACCAAAGTGGATAACCCTCACATTTATTCACATTCTATTTCGTCTATCCACACACTCAACTTGTCCAGAACACACTGAACATCTCTGCACCCTCCTCAATGCTTTCTCTGTTGCAAAGTTTATGCTGCTGATGCTATACTTAAACCCAAGCTGCATGCACCCAGACAATAGCTAAAACGCAGTGCAAATCAGAGAGGCTGGGAGCCTCCAAAAAAGTATGAATTGAATGAGTGCTAAAAAATGATACTAAGAGCTGTAAAAGGCATCCTGTGGCATGCATATTTGTCCCTACATGCAGTGACGTCACAGAATCTTGCAAGTCAATCATATAAGTCATGTAAGTGAGCTTCAAAATAGACTTGATGGTCTGAAAGGAGAGAGCTGGTCCGAGAGCAGGCACGATGCTACAGTGAGTCAAGTGGCTTGCCATTGCTGAATTACATGGATGGAGAACAGTGTCTACATGCAGAGATGCTGTGACGAAGACAGAAGTTGGATGAAGACCTGGAGAGGCGAGCAGCATACTCCTCCATGCAAACTGCTGCGTGGAACAGTATGTGGATGAATGCTTAAGATGCCATAATATTCGAAGTTATGAGCCAAGCGCTGGAAAATGGGATTAGTGTAGATAGGGAGACTTGATGGGCCGAAGAGCCTCTTCTGTACTGTATGATGTTATAATTCCTTTATCCCTAAGAAATACATGATTTTTATTATTTGTTCTCAGAGTATGGATATTGCTGACAAGGCTACGTTTATTACCCAACCCTGGTTAACCTTGCATTCAAATGGTGGGCTATCTTAATCCACTGAGTTGTAGAGGTTGATACCACCGGCTTGCTGGGCTCCATCAGAGGATAACCATGTTGGTGTATGACTGAGTGTAATTAGACAGATCAGGTAAGAAAGCAGGTTTCTTCCTGAAAGGATTATTGGAAACTAGGTGAGTTTTTACAATATTCCACAGTTTCGTGATCCATTTTTATTGATAAGTGTATATTACAGATCACTCACGGACACCAAATTGTTAAGGCAATATATACCTTTACATGAATGTTGCAGCCTGGAATTATGGATAGTGATGGTAGCAGCTCCAATTTCTTTCCATCACATGGGTTGCCAGCAGTCTGTTGGTTGGCATGTGTTGGAAGAATTTGTAGCTTTATAATAAACCTGATTGTCTGAATTACAGTCAATTACTGTGTGAACATGCCTTCCAGGGTCATCAAATCCTAAAGTGGGCCTTAATCCCAGAGATTTTGGCTCAGAGGCTGGATGCTAAACAACTTTCCCTTTTGGTAATAACATTTATATTTGCAGATTTTCAAAAACGGAATTTGTGTTCTCAAGCTCCAACAGTGACATTTGAACTCACATTTTCTTGATTTCTATAGGGCAGATACAGTAGGTCAATTTCTACAATTGTTTCTTTAACTGCTTTGAAGGGAAGCAACTGGGTCAAGATTAGCCTGGAAATACAGCAATTGGAATAAATCAGAAATATACGGTACTTTTTAAAGTTGGAGATTTAATTTTTAATTTTGTTTAACAATGGCTCCTTTAAGGGCTATAAAGGAATTCTGATGTAAGAACAAAGTACAGTTGTAGTGCTTTACCAAAGCTCAATTAGACATTTGTAAATAAATATATGATGTGTTTGGCAATATTTACTTGCATACAGTGTATTTTTTGAATACCTTGCTGTGTAAACAGTTTCATTAAACTTTGAAAACCATTAGGTATTTCCAAAACGTTTGCGGACTATGAAATCAACTGGTTTCAAAGGCTTGGCTCATTCTAATCCATACAAATAATAATATCACATGGGCTCTTTAAAATCATGGAAACAGAAGGAGGCAATTTGGCTCATCACACCTGTGCTGATAATTTGAATTTGAAAAGAATACTATGATTTATTCCAAATTCCTGTTTCTCCATAATCCTGTAAGTTCCTGATTCTCAAGAACCTACCCAACTTCCTTCTAAAATTCTCTGAATCTATAAAATCAGCTACCGCCATCTTTTTAAGTATGGTGTTCCTTCGTCGCAACAACTCTGAATGGAGAAAAAAAAATTAATCAACTCCTTTAGATGCTTTCCCAATTATTTTGAATCTATGAAGGGAAGATGATGGCACAGAAGGGAAGGGGGGAGAATAGGAGAGCAATTGTATTGGGGGATTCGATAGTAAGAGGCACAGACAGGAGTTCTGTGGACGCGAATGAGACGAAAGGAGAGTATGTTGCCTCCCAAGTGTCAGGATCCGTGATGTCTCAGATCGTGTCTTCAAGATCCTTAAGGGGGAGGGTGAGCAACCAGCAGGCATGGTACACATTGGTACCGATGACATAGGTAGAAAAAGGACAGAGAATGTGAAAAACGAGTACAGGGAGTTAGGTTGGAAGCTGAAGTCCAGGACAAACAGGGTAGTTATCTCTGGATTACTACCAGTGCCACGTGATAACGAGGTAAGAAATAGGAAGAGAGTGCAGCTAAACACGTGGCTACAGGGCTGGTGTAGGAGGGAGGGCTTCCCTTATGTGGATAATTGGAGCACATTCTGGGGAAGGTGGGACCTGTACAGTAAGGATGCGTTGCACCTGAACCAGAAGGGCACAAATATCCGGGGAGGGAGGTTTGCTCGAGCTATACAGGATGGTTTAAACTCGATTGGCAGGGGGTGGGGAACCGAATTTATAATTCAGAGGATGAGGTATTCAGCCTTCCAACAGACACAACAGGGAGTGATGTTGTTTATAAAGAAATGTGGTCAATGAAGCATAATTGTGGACACAGAGATGGTTTGAGGTGTGTATACTTCAATGCTAGAAGTATCGGAAATAAAGCGGATGAACTTAGAGCATGGGTCGGTACTTGGAACTCCGATGTTGTGGCCATTACAGAAACTTGGGTAACTCAGGGAGAGGAATGGTTGTTGGAAGTTCCGGGATTTAGATGCTTTAAAAGAAATAAGGAGAATGGAGAAAGAGGTGGGGGAGTGGCATTGCTAGTCAGGGCTAGTATAGCAGCTACTGAAAGGCAGTTCGAGAATGATATGTCTGCAGAGTCAGTTTGGGCTGAGGTCCAGAACAAGAAAGGGGCAGTCACTTTGTTGGGGGTTTTTTACAGACCCCCTAATTGTTGCAGAGAAGGAGAGGAGCGGATTGGGAGGCAGATACTGGAAAGGTGCAGAAGTCACAGGGTTGTAGTCATGGGTGAATTCAACTTTCCAAACATTGATTGGAAACATTTCAGTTGTAATAGTTTAGATGGAGCGGATTTTGTCCAGTGCGTTCAGGAAGGATTCCTGACACAGTATGTAGATAGACCAACACGAGGAGAGGCCACTTTGGATTTGGTGCTTGGCAATGAACTGGGCCAAGTGTTAGATCTGTTGGTAGGAGAGCATTTTGGCGGTAGCGATCACAACTCTGTTACTTTTACAATAGTCATGGAAAAGGATAGATACATAGAGCAGGATAAGGTTTATAATTGGGGGAAGGGTAATTACAATTCTGTTAGGCAAGAACTGGGTAACATAAATTGGGAACAGATGCTGTCAGGGAAGAGCACTATTGAAATGTGGAGATTGTTTAAGGAATGCATACTGCGTGTGCTCAATATGTTTGTCACTAGCAGGCAGGGAAGATGCGGTCAAGTGAGGGAGCCTTGGTTCTCAAGAGAGGTCTAATGACAGGTCAAGACGAAGAAGGATGCTTATGTAAGGTTTAGGAAACAAGGAATGGAAAAGGCTGTACAGGGATACAAGTTATCCAGGAAGGAGCTGAAGAAAGAGCTTAGGAGAGCTATCAGGGGGCATGAGAAAACCTTGGCAGATAGGATCAACGAAAACTCCAAGACTTTTTACATGTACGTGAGAAATAAGAGAATGACCAGAGAAAGGGTAGGGCTGATCAAGGATTATAAAGGGAATTTGTGCACAGAGCCTGAACAGATAGGAGAGGTCCTTAATGAATACTTTTCTTCGGTATTCACAACTGAGACGGACCTAGTTGTAGAGGAGGACAGTGTGAAACAGGCTGGTAGGCTAGAGGAGTCGATGTTAGTAAGGAAGATGTGCTAGGAATTTTGAGGAAGTTGAAGATAGATAAGTCCCCCGGGCCTGATGGGATTTATCCAAGGATTCTATGGGAAGCGAGGGAAGAGATTGCAAGGCCTTTGACGATGATCTTTTCATCCTCACTGTCCACAGGTATGGTGCCGGAAGATTGGAGAGAGGCAAACGTCATTCCCTTGTTCAAAAAAGAGAATAGGGATAACCCCGGAAATTACAGGCCAGTTAGTCTTACTTCAGTGGTGGGCAAATTATTGGAAAGGGCTCTGAGAGATAGGACTTATGATCACTTGGAAAGGCACAGTTTGATTTGTGATAGTCAGCATGGATTTGTGAGGGGTAGATCATGCCTCACAAACCTTATTGAATTCTTTGAAGAGGTGACCAAACACATGGATGAAGGTAGAGCAGTGGATGTGGTATACGTGGATTTAAGTAAGACATTTGATAAGGTTCCCCATGGTAGGCTCATGCAGAAGATAAGGAGGCATGGGATCGGGGGAAATGTGGCAGTTTGGATTCACAATTGGCTGACCCTTAGAAGACAAAGGATGGTAGTGGACGGAAAATATTCAACATGGTACTCAGTTATGAGTGGTGTACCACAATGATCTGACCTGGGTCCTCTTCTATTTGTGATTTTTGTAAATGATTTGGATAAAGGAGTGGAAGGGTGGATTAGTAAGTTTGCGGACAATACGAAGGTGGGTCGCATTGTGGACAGTGCGGAGGGCTGTTCTAGGTTACAAAGGGACAGTGATAGGATGCAGAGCTGGGCTGAGGAGTGGCAAATGGAGTTTAACCCTGACGTGATTCATTTTGGAAGGAAAAACTTGAAAGCAGAATACAGGGTTAACGGACAGATTCTTGACAGTGTGGAGGAGCAGAGGGATCTTGGGGTTCATGTTCACAGTTCCCTGAAAGCTGCCACCCAGGTGGATAGAGTTGTTAAGAAGGCGTATGGTGTGTTAGCTTTCATTAATAGAGGGATTGAGCTCAAGAACCGTGAAGTTATGCTCCAGCTATACAAAAGCCTGGTTTGGCCACATCTGGAGTATTGTGTCCAGTTCTGGTCGCCTCATTACAAGAAATATGTGGAGGCGTTGGAAAAGGTGCAGAGGAGATTTACCAGGATGTTGCCTGGAATGGAGGGAAGGTCTTACGAGGAAAGGTTGAGAGAGCTAGGGCTTTTCTCTTTAGAACGACGAAGGATGAGAGGTGACTTGATAGAGGTGTACAAAATGATCAGAGGTATAGATAGAGTAGACAGCCAGATACTTTTTCCTAGGTTGGAGGTATCTATTACGAGGGGGCATAGTTTTAAAGTAAGTGGAGGTAGATACAGGGGAGATGTCAGAGGTAGGTTCTTTACTGAGAGAGTGGTAGGGGCGTAGAATGCATTGCCGGAGAGGGTAGTGGAGTCGGCCTCATTAGGGGCATTTAAGTGGCTATTAGATAGGCATATGGATGATAGTATAAGGTAGGGGTGGAGGTTTGATAGACCTTAGGATTAGGGTAAAAGTTCGGCACAACATCGTGGGCCAAAGGGCCTGTACTGTGCTGTACTGTTCTATGTTCTGTGTTCTATGACCTCTAGAATCATAGTCAAAGAGTCATACAGCATGCAAACAGACCCTTTGGTCCAACTAGGCTATGCCAACCATCTTCCCAAACTAAACTAGTCGCATTTACCTAATTTGGCCTATATCCCTCCAAACCTTTCCTATTCATGGACCTATCCACATGTCTTTGAAACGTTGGAACTGTACCTGTAACCACCACTTTCTCTGGCAGTTTATTACATACAAGAACTACTCTCTGTGTATAAAAGTTATCCCTCATGTCCTTTTTAAATCTTTCTACTCTCAGTTTAAAAGTATGCCCCCTAGTTTTGAACTCCCCCACCCTAGGGAAAAGATTCTTGTCATTCACCTTATCTGTGTCCCTCATGATTTCATAAACCTCAATAAGGTCATCCCTCAATCTCCTGTGTTCCAGCGAAAAAAGGCCCAGCCTTTCCATGCTATTTTTATATCTCAAACATTTCATTCCTGGTAATATCATTCCTATAACACAGCAACCAGAACTGCACACATACTACTCCAGAAGAGGTCTGTACAACTTAAACATGATGTTGCAACTCCTATACTGAAAGGCCTCAGCAATGAAGGCAAGCGTGTTAAACAATTTCTTAATCACCCTGTCTACCTGTGATGCAAATTTTACGGTATTATTTACCAGATCCCCTAGGTCGCTCCATCCTACAACACTACCGAGGGCACTACCATTAAATGTATAAGTCCTGTCCTCAATCGACTGGGTTTATGTGCTGAGGAGTAGCAGATTAATTTTAATTTGAATAAAAGTGAGGTATTGCATTTTGGTAATACAAACAAGATCACTTCATATTTCTTCACTGTCTACTATACCACTCATTTTGGTGTCATCCGCAAGCTTACTAATTGCGCCTCCTAAATTCTGATCCAAATCATTTATATAAATGACAAACAAAAGTGGACTCAGCAGGGATCCCTGTGGAACACCGCTAGTCACAGGCCTCCAGTCTGAAAAACAACCCTCCACCACCACCTTCTGTCTCACACCATAAGGCCAGTTTTGTATCCGATTAGCAAGCTCTCCCTGAATCCCATGTGATCTAAATTTACTAATTAGTCTACCATGCGGAACCTTGTCAAAGGCATTACTAAAGTCCAGATAAACAATGTCTACTGCTCTGCCCTCATCAATCTTTTTGGTTACTTCCTCAAGAGACTCAAATCAAGTTTGTTGGACATGATTTCCCTTGTCCAAAACCATGCTGACTATCCTTAATCACTCCTTGCCTCTCCAAATGCATGTAAATGCAATCTTTCAGAATCACCTCCAACAACTTACCCACCACAGATGTCAGACTCAGATCTAAAGTTCCCAGGCTTCTCCTTACAACCTTTCTTAAATAAAGGCATAACATTAGCTGCCTTGCAGGCCTCTGGCACTTTGCGTGATTATAGATGATACAAATATTTCTGTAAAGAGTCCTGCAATTTTCTCCCTAACTTTACACAATGTCCTGGAATACATGTGATCAGGTACCAGAGATTTATCCACTTTTATGTTTTCTAAGACCTCCAGCACTTCCTGTTCTGTAAATTGAACTGTTTTCAAAGCATCTGGTTATGGATCCACTCATTAGTGGGCATATTTTTCCTAATTTACTCTATCAAAACTTCTCATCACTTTTAAGTTCCTTCAACCAATTTAATTCCAAGGAAAATAGTCCTAACTCTTCCAGCTTTTCCCATAGTTGGAGTTTCTGTCTGCTGTACTACTACTGAATAATAGATATCATACACTCTCTACATATATATGCTTTCAACATTATGCCATTTTTGTCTTTCTATGTTCATTCTTGCAAGATGCATGACTTTACATTAATCTGCTCTGACCTCCATTTGGAATGTTTCTCCCCACTTGAACACCCATCACCAATGTGAAGCTACGTCCTCTAAATGAAGATTTCTCTTTGAATTCTTCACATGAGTTCACTGGCCTGAGTGCAGCACCGTGAATAATATCCTGTGTTGTTGAATTAATCTTGAATTACATATGCCAATGTTTTGCAGAAGATCTTGTCCATTCAGATGAAACCATTAGTGAAGATTGGATAGAACCCCATGGATGTCTGCAGGCTGGTGAATGCATTTCTAGATATGGTGACAAGCTGGACAGGGTCTAACTTGTTTATTTAGCAGGATAAAAATTGGGCACAAAGTAAAAATTTGCTGTTTATTTTGTGAGGTAAGGATTGCTTAATGCACCTAATGAAGTAAAGGTTATTCACTGTTTAATTGTATACAGTTTCTGTGAATATGGATCATTTACTGTAACCATTTGGAGTTATTTGTACTGCAGCAAATGGGTAAGTACAACCTCTTAAATAGTACAGTTCATGAAATTTAGCTTTTCAAATTTAAATTCATTAATTGGGCTGTTGATCATCCATTTGAAAACCATTGTAAAGTTCCATGACGATAATTCAAAATGTCTGCACTACGTCTGTCAAATGGATGGTCTGAACACATTCTTCCAAGTTTCAAGTTTCTTCAAATGTCTTTCATCCATCGTGTTCATGAGCTGAAAACAGAAACTTAAGTGTTTGATTCATATTATATCAATGTCTTAAAAGAAATATATATTAAAATAAACAATTGATTTTATCAGACTCAACATGGTGGTTCACTAGAGAACTGATCAGTGACCAGAGGACAAATTAAACTATGCTTTAGTAGAGAAAAATGCTAACAATTATAAAGCAGGTTCAACAAGGCACTTGCAAAGCTTTTCACAGAACTGCTATCAAACACAATTTGACATCAAACTACAGCAGGAGACAAGTTTTAAGGAGCAGCTTAAAGAAGTAGAGAGAGGTAGAAAAGTGGTAGAGTTTAGGAACAGAATTCCAGAGTTTGGAGCTTTGGCATCTAAAAGTTCTTTAGAATCTGGAATAACGAAACCAGAAATGGTAGAGCACACAGATCTCAGAGGCCTGTAAAGTCAGATGAAAATAGGGATGGGCATCGCCATGGAGAAATCTGAAAACCATGGAGGGAGGCAAGAATAGGGTTGAACAGAACTTGGAACACATTAGGATATTAACAGCAGAGTTTTTTTATGAGCTTATATTTGCAGAGGATGGGAAGTGTTGGGTTGGTCAGTGCATTGGCACAGTCAAATTTAGAAAAGAAAGACCTACTTTTCACAAACAGCAGATGACTCAGCTCTCTACAGTCATTGAAGTACTTTTGTAGCAAATTGTGACACAGCTGTATAAAACCCTGATTTGGCTTCAACTGGTTAATCTGGAAAGGGATATGAGAAGGTGCAGACAAAATGCACAACAATGGTTCCGGCATGAAGAACTTCAGTTACTTCTGTAGATGGATTGGAGAAGTTGGGACTGTTTTAGTCCAAGAGAAGATTGAGAGGAGACTTGGTAGAGTATTCAAAATCATGATAGATCTGGACAGAAGTGGATAAGTAGAAACTATTCTCACTGATGGAAGAATCATGATCCAGAGGACGCAGAGTTAGGGTAATTGGTGAAAATGCAATGCAACATGAAAATCTTTTTCATTCAGTGCATGATTAGGATCTGAAAAGCTCTGGGTTAAAATGTGGACAAAGCCAATTGAATGGAGGTGTTTAATAGAGAATTGGATTATTTGAAGGTGTGTAAGCGATGGAGAGAATGCAGGAAACTACTCTAGGTGTACTTCTTCTAAGAGCCAGCATAGACACAACAGACTGTATGGCCACTTTCTGTGCTGTAACCATTCTATGATTGCAATACTTTTGTATTAGAGGAAAAGCCGAGAGATAATAAAGACATAGATGAAAGCTTCAGAATCAGTTCAACTACCAGGATGATGTCAGGGAACTGGAATTAAACAGTCTTGGCAATAAAATAACAAGGTGTAGAGCTGGATGAACACAGCAGGCCAAGCAGCATCAGAGGAGCAGGAAGGCTGACGTTTCGGGCCTAGACCCTTCTTCAGTCTTGGCAATGGATGTTTTATGGTTCAGAAGATCATCTCAGGATCAAATAGGATCAAGGGTGTGAACAGGCTGGTTCAACCTTAGAAAGTGAGTGCCAAATGCCAGCAGGTTATCCAGGAAATGGGCTACTTTCCAATTTGAAATCTTGAAATGCACAAGTCTAAAATTCAGACAAGACTAAAGAAAAACCATTGACAGTATAGGGATACAGATCGATTGTACTACCCAACCACTGCCCATTCAGTACAAATAGACTAGACGCATAACCATCCAACTTTGTGTGATTCATTATTAAACGGTGCTGCATATTTATTCCTGAGTTTTCAAGGTGGCCGCAGTTTATCAATAAAGGGCAGGTCAAAATCCTTGATTGTAACCCATTAATCTGAAAAAAACGTAACTTCTGCAAGGATAATTCAGAGCACTTAAAGGAGGCCAAGGATTTTAAGGGAAGGAGCAAATCCGTGTGGCAGACCATTTAATTGATCTTTCTACAGAAAATGAAATTGTCTTGAATTCAGTGCATCAGTCAAAAACAAACATCTCTAGTTAAAAGTGCTCACAGCCAGCAAGGACCATTGCTTCAGAAGTGATTCTCATATTTGAGGGTTTGGGTGCTCTAGAATCCTTTAGCCGTGAGAAGAAAGCCAGAACAAAAATCTCATCACTAAAGGAGATGGTGCAGTCAACAGCAGTTTGCAGATACCTGTCGAGGAACGGTAACTGATGTCTACAGAGGATGTCAGTTCTCCATTGCATAGGTGCTAAAAAAGTGATGGAATGTTAGCTTTTATCTCAACGGTAATGGAATATGAAAGTGAGGAAACAGCACATGTGCATTTCAAGATTTCAAATGTATATGGCTTTGGTCCATTCCCTTCTGGAGTACTATGTTCAGTTCTGGACACTTGGCCTTCGAGTGTCTGGATTGCAAGTTCACCAGAATAATATCAGGACTAAGAGATGATCTAATTGAAGTGTTTAAAGTGATAGAAATGATCGAGTTCCTTTATTTCCTACAGTGGAAGAATCCAAACTAAGGCAGCATAATCTTAGATGTATCATCACAGAATGAATTTGGGAAGCAATTCTGCTTGATTTTCCCCAAATCAAATTCTGTTTTTTTGTGATTCGTTCATGGAACGTAGGTGCCTATACCTAATTGCCTTTTAACTAAATGGTTTATACAGCATTTCAGAGGGCATTTAAGAGTCAACTACATCGCAGTGGGTCTAGAGTCACATTTAGGCCAGACTGGGTAAGGACAACAGATTTCCTTCCCCAAAGGACCTTATTGAACTGGATGGGTTTTACAACAAATCAATGATCACTATTACTGAGATTAACTTTCAATTCCAATTTTATTAAAGTTTATCTGCTGTTATGGTGAGATTTGAATCAATGATCCTGATTTGGGCCTCCAGATTAGAACATAGAACATATACAGCATGGGAATGGGTCCTTCAGCCTAACATGTCTGTGCTAACCCTGATGCCATTCTAAACTAATCCCATCTGCTTGCACATAGTCCATATCTCTCTATTTCCTGTCTGATCATGTGTCTGTCTAAATCCTCTTAAACGTTGTTATCATATTTGCTTTTACTACCTCCCCTGGCAGGATGTTATAGGCACCCACCACCCTCTGAGTAAAAAACTTGCTTCGCACATTTTGTTTAAACTTTCCACTTCTCACCTTAAACCTATGCCCCCTAACATTTAACATTTCCTCCCTGAGAAAAAAAAAACACTCTAACTATCCATCCTATCCATGCCTCCCATTATTTTATATCCTTCTTTCAGGTCACCCCTCAGGCTCCAATGCTCTGCGAATAACATTCTAAATTCTTCCAACCTTTCCTCATAGCTAATTCATTCCAAACCAGGAAAAATCCTGGTAAACCTATTTTGCACTCTTTGCAATGCCTCCACATCCTTTTATAGTGTGGCAACGTTTCAGGGAGATCTGGTATTGCATCCCAAGATGCCTCTGTTATATCAATGCTTCTAAGGGTTGCAACATATACTTTCCTCTTGAATTTGACTTCCCAAAATGCATCTACTCACACTTGTCCAGATTAAACTCCATCTGCCATTTCTCTCCCCAACTTTCCAACTGATGTATATCATTGTGCATCTTTTGACAACCTTTCTCACTATCCATTTGCCACCAATCTTAATGCCATCTGCAAACTTATTTATCAGACCACCTACATTTTCATCCAATTCCAATATTCATATTCTAAACAACGGAGGTCCCAGCACTGATCTTTATAAAGCAACACTGGTCACAGACCAGTCAGACCCCTCCACAACTATCCTTATTCTTCCATGACCAAGCCAATTTTGTATCCAATTTACCAACTCACTGTGGATCCCATGTGACTTGATCTTGTTAACGAACATTCCATGAGGGATCTTTCGTAAAGTCCATGTAGATAACATCCACTGCCTTATCCTCAATCTTTTTTGTCACATTCTCAAAAATCACAAAGCCAAGGTGACTCTCCTTAATAAGTCCATTCTTTTCCAAATGCGAGGAAATCCTGTCCCTAAGAATCTTCTCCAATCATTTCTCTATCACCAATGTAAGGCTCGCCCACCTATAATTTCCTGCATGTCCCTGTTTCCTTCTTAAACAAAGGAACAACATTGGCTATTCTCCAGTCTTCTGGGACCTCACCTGTGGCTAAGGAGGATACAAAGATCTCTGTTAAGGCCACAGCAATCTCCTTCCTTGCCTCCCTCAGTATGCTGGGAGAGATCCCATCAGGCTCTAGTGACTTATTTACCTAAATTTTTTCAAGACACCCATTAGCTCCTTCTTACTATCAATATTCCCGAGAACATCAACATATGTCTCTCTAATTCTATCATCATCTGTGTTCTTCTTGGTGAACACTGATGCAAAGCACTTGTGAAGGATCTCAACCACTTTGTCTGGCTCGGTGCATAAATTCCCTCCTTTCTCCCTTACTGGACCTACCCTTACCCTAGCTACCCTCTTGCTCCGGGAATATATGTATAAAATTCCTTGTGATTCACCTTAATCCTTCTTGCCAAGGATATTTCATGGACCCTTTTAGCTCTCCTAATTCCTTGTTGATTTTTTTTTACTGCTTCCTTTATATTCATCAAGGACTTTGTCTGATTTCAGTTTCTTAAACTTTGCATATGCTTCCTTTATCCTTCAAAAATCTTGTCATCCAGAATTCCTGAATCTTGCCATCAAGACAAGCAATCGGGGTTTATCAGGGATTTGAACCTGGGATTTCTCCCATAACAGTGCAACACAAAGCCTAACCTGCCAATCATACCCCGAGGCCAACAAGCAAAATGAGCCAATGGATTGTCCCTGTCTCTGCCCTTCTGTAATAATGACTGCTAGTTGTTCCTTTACTGTGAGACTGTTAACTAATTCTGGCTTTTTCTTCATCGCAGTGTATTGAGCAGATGTCTAAATGACTGGGCTGCTAACATCCACCCACCCTCCTGCAAATATCTTATGGTAATAGACAGCTGAGTTCCAACAGACAAATGCTACCATGCAACCAAGCTTACCTTAACCCACATTACCTTCAGGTATGTAGCGTTCAGCACCTACAGTCCAGGAGGTATTCGGGAGTAGGTTCCATCAACTGCTTCCCTTCAAACAAAAATTACTCATATTTTTATCACATCTCATCACAACTCCTGGGATGTCCAAACACTGGGAATTCACTGAATTATTTGTGGAATGCACAGTTTTCTGGCAAAGTTCAAGGGCACAACAAAGTTCAACAAACAACATTAAGGTGAATGATTTGTTAGTTATTATCATTCAGACTTAAAATGAAGTGCCCTCATTTTAACGTTAATATGGGATCTTTAATTTCTATCAAAGGAGGCAGATAAATCTTGGTTTAAATTCTTCTCCAAGGTACAGTGCCCCTGGCAACCCTGCAATCCCTCAGTTCTCAATGTCATGTTTGATCATGAGGAAGGGTTTTCACAGGATTTCACTGCAGGAGTTTGATCAGAAACCCTGAAGAAAAACATTCCAGGGCATGTATGTTCAAATTCTCGAGTGAGTCATAAATCCAATTTTTGACAGCATCAAGTTTGTATCATTGAGTATGGGTTTAAGATAGAGGTGAAGACGATATTTTTCTCTCAGAACATAATGTATCTGTGGAATGCTTTATCACAGAGGGCTATCAAGGCTGGGTCATTAGGCATATTCAAGGCTGAGATAGACAGTTTTTTTAAATTACTAAGGGAATTGAGTGCTATGGGGAAAAGGCAGAAAAGTGGAGTTGAGAATTTTATTGAATTTCATTGAGTGGCAGAGTAGACTTAATGGGCTGAATAGGCTCCTTCTGCTCCTACATCTTATGGTCTTATGGACATGCATTTGGATATTGGGCAGCAATAGAAAATTCTGGTGCAGAACAATCAGAAGCTTTTTTTTAAAAAAACACATTAACTCTACTGATATTCACTTACGTCTGTAATGCAGGGAGTGTCACTGTTGGGCCCGTCAGATGTTGAACTGAAGGCTGGAGGCTGCTGTACTGTGCTTTTGGGTTGGAAGGTAGCATAGATGGCCACAATGGGTGTCCTATTGGTGGGAGAGGTGGATGCAGTGTGGGTTGGCCCTGAGCAGAGTAGTGATGATGGTGATGCACGGAAGATGGGCGAGGTTTCTCGGCTTTCACTACAAGTGGCACTGCTGGCTGAACATCCTGCAGTTTAGGAGGAAGGTAACCCATCAGTTCCAGAACACACACTTGCACAGATAGAAGGTAGTGCTAGACTTATTTGAAGTCAACTTTATTCTGTAGTGGAAACGGAATGTATTTCTGACCTGTAAAGATGATAGCTGTCCTACATCACATGCTGGTGTAAAAATTGTGTCAAAACAGTAGACATGTCAAAGTCCTATGGTTTTACTTAATTGTTTTGTGGAGGTTAAGTAACTAGGGAGAGAATAGAGCCCCTTAAAGAGCAACAAGGTTGTTCATGTGTAGAACCACAGGAGATGGATAAGATACTAAATTAATATTTTGCATCAGTATTTACTGTGGAAAAAGATATGGAAGCTAGGGAACTTGGGGAAATAAATAGTGACATCTTGAAAAGATTTACAAGGATGTTACAGAGACTGGAAGGTTTGAGTGATAAGGAGAGGCCAGGTAAACTGGGATTATTTTCCCTAGAACATCAGAGGCTAAGAGGTGATCTTATAGAGGTTTATAAAATCATGACGGGCACAGATAAGTTGAATAGCGAAGGTCTTTTCTCCAGGGTAGGGAGTCCAAAACTAGAAGGCACAGGCTTAAGGTGAGAGTGGAAAGAGGTAAAAGAGACCTGAGAGTCAACTTTTGTCACAAGAGGTTGATGTGTATATGAAATGAGCTGCCAGAGGAACTGGTAGAGGTGGGTTCAATTACAACACTTGAAAGACATTTGGACAGGTGCATGAATAGGAAAAGTTTAGAGGGATATGGGCCAAACGCAGGCAAATGGGACTAGTTTAGTTTAAGAAATGGACGAGTTGGGCCAAAGTGCCTTTTTCCATGCTGTACAACTCTATGACTCTACAACTGAATAGCCTCCTTCTATGCCACAATAACTCTATGGCACACTTACTTGAAGCAGGGACTGTGTTAGACAAGATTTGGATATTTGGGCTCATGGTTATCCCAGAGAAGTGTCACATTAGGTTTTGAAAGACCAAATATCCTTGGCATGGTTTAGGACAGGGAGTGGTGAAGCTTCAACTAAACCAGAAACGACAAAATTCAGGCCTCAACCAGGGAGTAAGAAGCAAGTCCAGTATTAACTGTAGTCCTTGGTTATTAGCCATTACTTATCACTTTGTTGCCCGAGCCACCCTCCTTTCACTCCTTTTAAAACATGATTGAAGAAACAGAATCCAATCTGATGCTGTGTCAGAGGTGGAGGCTACTTTCAGAGACCTGAGCTAAACACTCTTTAACAAACACTCATGTTCCCAAACTGTAGCCAAAAATTTGATTTACAAATGGATTAATCAGCAGCATGTTTGGGAGATGTATTCTCTGGGAAGAGGAACGTCTTAACATTTGCCTGAACATTCATCCCAGGAACACTGGTATACTATGAAAAAGACAAGTGTCAGTCAATTAAATGAGCCGTAGAAGCCCTGAGGTACAATCTGCTGGAGCATTAATTTCTCCAAAGCAACCAACTACTGGTCCCTCAATAGTCATTTTAACAAAGAATTATTTCATTACTTCAGCCTTCTTGTTTGAGTTGGAACTTGAACACATGCATTTACTGAGAGTGTGCCCTCTGTGCTAAGTGCTATGGCTCCATGCGGGGGACAGGTTGAGATGTGTGGCAAGATGATTTAGCATCAGTCAAATCCCAGAGGACTATGTCCCTTTTATAATAATTAGCCCAGAAATGGGAAGAGCCTTCCTCAGCCAGCAAGTAGTAGTCCTGGAAAGAGGATGGAGTCAAACAACTGAAAGATTTGTGTTATGCAAATTAAGAGGTACATGAAACTTGAATTGCGAAGTAATTTTAATAAGCAAAAGGCTGTTCTGAACCTGTAGGATTTGTAACAGTGTCTGCAACTAACTGGATCTCCTTAATCAAAGTACATGCTGATATATCTAACTACCACTTGGTTTCTATCCAAGCATGCTCTCATTGCTACCTTCTCGTGTATCTGCAAGATACACTGCAGAAATTCACCAAACATCCTTAGATAGCACCTTCCAAACCCACAACCACTTCCATCTGGAAGGACAAGGGCAGAAGATACAAGGGAACACCACAACCTGCAAGTTCACCTCCAAGCACTCACCATCCTGAATTGGAAGTATATCGCCATTCTTTCATTGTTGCTGGGTCAAAATCCTGGAATTCCTTTCCTAAGGGCATTGTGGGTCTACTAACAGCACATAGACTGCAGTAGTTCAAGAAGGGAGCTCACCACCACCTTCTCAAGGGTAGCTAGGGACAGGTAATATATCCTGGCTCAGCCAGTGACATTACACACCCCACAGTGAATAAAAAGATCCACACTTTGCATTTGATAGATAACAGGATATTGATATTGCAGACTGGTGCCTCCACCTGCCAACCTTCATTCAGAATTTGTGTGGACTGAGACCATACAGGTCAGGTATAGTGCTGCTGAGTGACATCTGTCACCCAAACAGCTTCATAAATGCCATCAGCTCAGAGCCTCAGAAATATCTGAAAGCATATTGAAACCTCTCAGTGGACAGAAAATGTCAGCTGTGCTTAGCAATCAGGCAACCCACTTCCAAACTAAATAAGAAAAGATCTTTTTATCAGTTTGAGATTTTCGGAAGTAGAAGCATGAATTCATTTCCAACCGTAATGACAGATTAAAAGACAGCCACATTTCCTTCCATTCTCATGCCCCTTTCAAAACAGGAAATCTCATTCACAACTTTAATTGGTCAACTTTAGTTGCTGATAGTGTTGCCAATATTGGTGGCAGAAATCTCACGCCTCATCAGCACTATTACAGACCCCTTGTTTTCATAATAAGGGCCAGTTCGGAATTGACTGTAGTGTCCTTTACAATCAAATGGCATAACAGCACTCATTGCCAATGCTTTCACATGAATAATAGCTTTTCAGCCGAGGTGTTAGTGATTGGTACATATCCCAAAAAGGAGAAAGAGAAAAATTCTTGGAAAAAGCTGAAGAAAGAAAGAAGTTGCATGACTAATCCCTGTTAACTGCTCACCATGTTTCCTTCTGAACAAACTGCTAATGGTTTCAGTCTGTTGGTTTGAGAAAGTGGAGGAATTCTTGATACTTGACATTTGGTAGTCGAGGCTGGCTGCTTCAGAGTCAGAAACAATCCATGGTAATTGGCATCTTGCTCAGTTGTCATAGAATGACATAAATGGCAAGTATGTATGCAGAAGGGCCATCCGAAAACTATGTCCTTCTTTCTAAATGCCTGATTTTCAAAAACAATGTCATGGATTTTGTCAGACAGTATTCCCCTTTCTGTTTATGAAAACATGTTCTACACCTTGGTCCATGCTGACATAGACAGTGACTGCAAGATGTGGAATGGAAGTGTTTAAAGACTCAGTAGACACATACAAGTGTATCAGGCTCCCTTCTGTTTCAAGTTAGCAAGATCTATACTTCCACATAAAAATTATTCCTTAGTAAATAAAAGGACAGAAACGCCTGGAAAAATTTAGGAATGTCCTAATTCATTTTCAGTATCAATGATATTTTCTAAAGTCGCAGAAATTGTTGCCATTTGTAATGACATGATTCACAATCCTATGTTCAAGATTTATTGCAGGGCACACCTCACCTTTATCATCCTGGATGATTTGTAGTCAGCATTAAGGGAGATCCATGGCACAGGCCAGACCATGGGTGAATGGCAGACAGTCCCGTACAAGGTCTACAATCTAAGATGTCCAATGGATGAGAGAGGTCAATGGCATCTGATTGGCACATCCTAAATGATCCAGTGAAGAGTGTTACAGGAACCCCTAAACTGTCTAAATGATCTGATGAATGACAGGTACTAAGTCCTTTGGGAGGTCGATGACAAAGGTGATCCAATGAATGAAAGGAAATTAGACTGATGATGAACTAATCTGTCAGGAGGATTTTCTTACCTGTCCATGAGAAACCACAGGACTGACAAAGTTGGCAGGCTGAGAGAATGCCATTGGAGGTAGTGCCTTCAACATCATATTATGCATAATGATTTGATGCATCTGGGCATTTTGCATTAACATCAGCTCCACCATGTCTGTGAACAAATAAATAAAAGATTACAGGAAACATAAAATAGTTTTGGGGAGTATAATTTTAATAAAACATACCCTTACCCTTCCAGCAAAAGATTCTCCTGACGTATGCCAGAAACGTGAATTTTACAAACAATGTATGACCCTTTTTTACACAAGATTGGAGTGATTCTGTTTGATCACATGTGCAGACAATGCTTCTTAATGGACAATGGCAGCATAAATGTGAAAGTGGCTAAGGGACAGAGAACAGAGACAATGCAAAACAGCTGTTTTTCAGGTCAGGAGGAGTATACAATGGTATCCTCGAGGGTAGGTATTAGGAGCACGTTTTATAGGCTGCACTTGAGCATAGAGGGCATAATGCAGACAATGTAAAAGTTGGAAACGCAGTCAACAGTGACAACAATAACAACAGGCATCAGGTGAATAGTGGGGGAGAAATAATCATAATATAATTGACTTCCATATATAGTTTGAAGATGCCACCATACTAAGTAAGAATTGTAAACTTGTACAAAGTCAATTACATAAATATGTAAATACATAAATACATTAACTAGGTAACAGATTAAAAGCTAGGGCAGTAAATAAACAGTGGAAAACATTTAAAGAATTAGTTAAAATATCAAAGCAAAAAATTCAACTCAGGTGTTTCTCTCTCCACAGACCTACTGAGTTTCTCCAACATTCTCTGTTTTTTTCAGATTTCCAGAATCTACTTATTTTGCTTTTGTTTCAGATTCCAGCATCCACAGTATTTTGCATTTATATCTTTCCACATCTACCTGGTCAAGGCCACTCAGAATCTTACATGATTCAATCAAATCACCTTCTCTTTTAAGCTCCAGCAGAAACAAGCCTAATTTATCAAATATTTCCTCATAAGACAAACCTCTCATTCCAGGTATTAGTCTGGTAATTGTTCTCTGAACTGCTTCCAATGAATTTGCACCCTGCCTTAACAAAAGAAACCAACACAGTGCACAGTACTCCAGATATGGTTTCACTTTTGTATTCAATTCCACCCCCCTCCGCACAATAAACATTAACTTTCCATTAACTTTCCTAATTACTTGCTATACCTGAAGCAAGACGGTGGTGGAGTGGAATACTGCAGCCGGAGCTCCTCTGCTCCACCAGTTCCTTTTCTTTTTTTCTTTTTTTCTTCTTCTCTCTTCTGCAGTTATTTTTCCTAAACTTTTAACTTCTAGAACTTTCCCAGAGGGAATATATGAGGTGACTCCCAGATCGGAAGCCATTGCTGGCGAGTCCTGGAGGCAATTCTGAGACCAGGTCGGCGTGGGAGGCTAGTCTGAGACCAGGCCAGCGCAGTAGGCAAGTCCCTGACCAGGCCAGTGCGGGAGGCAAGCCTCAGGCTGGAGGCTGGTGCAAGAGGTAAGTCCCAGGCTGGAGGTTGGCATGGGAGACAAGTCCCAGGGGCAAATCCCAGGCCGGAGGCCATCACAAGGAGACAAGTCCCAGACCAAAGGCTCTAGTGGAGAGGGGTGTCCTGGACTGGAGGCCACGGCGGGGGAGGCGAGACCCTTGCAGACTGGAAGCGAGACCTCAAGTTTTGAAGCCCAGCGTGGTTTGGAAACTTGGCCTGGGGTGCAGTCTGGAGGCTCGGTGCTGGCACAGACTTGATGAAAACTACTGTAATTTGAATACTTTTTAAAAACTTTTTATTCTTATGCTGGACTTTGAGTAATTCAAGTACTTTTTAAAAACTTTGTATTCCTATGCTGGACTTCAGTTATTATTCTTTCAATTCTGTAATGAATACTTAAGTACTTAACGAATACTCAAGTATCTGTACCTAGGTTTCCTAAACCTAAGATGGCGCCATAAGCAGTGACATTGCAAACTTTTTATTGCACCCGTTCAAGTGCATGTAACAATGAAGCCAATTTTAATTCTAATTCTAACTGCATACTAGCCTTTTGCATTAGTTCAGGCAGAGTTGGGTGCACTCATACAAGGAGCACAGAAATTTACCATGTAAGTAAAGCAAGGATGCATCATCATGGTCTATATTTCAGGCTCCGACAGACGAATTGTTGGGCTGTCTGGGAACTAAAATATATGGGAATGTGGCAGGGGTGTACAATGGGGCTGAGTGAGCAAGCAGGAAAGTACAACTAAAGATCCGCTATGATGAGACTGAATTACAGCTTTTGCTGCTCAGGTGTCTGTCAGGGAAGAATGGGGAGCCCCTCTTTTTTAAAGGTGGGATGGACTCTGTCCGCATCTAAGGAATTTCCTGCCTCCATGATAGACTATCACCCTCTTTAGCTTTTTTCCTTGGTTTCTGAAACCCTGCCTACTTTCCTCACTGGCATCTCCCAGCTGGCCAGCCAAAAATAGTAGACTTGCCTCTGGGAAAGTGACTATCAGTCCAGTACTAAACAAGCTCATTCCTGGTCCTGCTGGACTGATAGATTGGGGCAGAAGTCCCAGTCTGAATCAATTAAGTCTGCTCCCAGCATATTATTACTCTGGACTGCTCAATACTGAATGGGTGGGCTCAAAGGGAATTTTTTTGCTCATTGATGGGATGTGGGCATTGCTGGCTGGACCAACATTTATTGCTATACCTAGTTACTTTGAGTAAGTGGTGATGAGCTGTCCTCTTGATCCACTTCATTCATTTGGTGTATGTATTTGGTATTTCTATGTAGGTACACCTGCAGGGCTGTTAGGGAGGGAATTGCAGGATTTTGATCCAGCGACAGTGAAGGAATGGCAGTGAGGAAAGGATGGTGAGTGACTTGGATGGGAGCTTGCAAGTGGTGGTGTTCCCATGTATCTGCTGCCCTTGTCCTTCTAGGTGGAAGTGGTCAGGGGTTTGGAAGGCAATGTCTAAGGATCTTGGGTAAATTTGCTGTAGTGCATCTTGTAGCTAGTACACGCTGCTGCTACTGAGCATAGGTGGTGGATTGTGTTGCTCCCATGTATCTGCTACCCTTGTCCTTCTGGGTGGCAGAGGTTGAGAGTTGGAAAGGTACTTTCTAAGGAGCCTTGGTGAATTCCTGCTACTGATGGCTGGGAAGAATCAGCCAAGTTTCCTGACCCACATTATTGTCTAGTTATCCTGTTTATAAGTGCATGTGAGTGCTGGTGGGTGGAAAAGGAGTCAGGCTCTACTCTAAAGATTATTTGTTACACATCCTGACCAAACTCACTGCTGCTGCTGAGTTTCAGTAGTAAAGGGAGTGAATATTTAAGCTGGTAGATATGATGGCAATCATGCAGGATGTTTTGTCCTGGATGGCTTGAGCTTCTTGACTGTTGTTGGAACTGCATCAGTTGAAGCAAGTGGGAGTATTCTACCACACTCGTGACCTTACTTTGTGGGTGGTGACAGGCATTAGAGAAACAGAAGTTAATCACCACAAAATTCCTAGCTTCAGAACTGATTTTGTCACAATATTTATATGGCTGGTCGGATTCAGTTTCTGGTAAATGATCTCCAGGACAGTGAGTGTTAGGGATTCAGCAATGGTAATGCCAGTGAATGTTAAAAGGTGATAATTAGACTGTCTCTTGTTGGGTTTTGTGGTACTGTAGTTTCCCTAATGGCTCTCTTTGGGCTTCCTGATTCCATCACGTCTCTCAGTCATTTATCTTGCCGACTGCTGTGTTTCCTCCCAGATGACCCATATATCTATGTATTTCATCATTAGCTCCTCTGTGTCTTTCCCATACAACCTGCTTCAATATCTTATACCCAATCATAACAGCCTTGTAAGGGAAAAGGATTCGGATGGACAAGAAGGCAGGATACAAGAGATACCAAGAGAGATTCAAAAGCACATCTCTATTCTGTGCAAGAAAGCAAAATCAGGCTTTTTTAAAACACTGTCCAGTTTTGAACAAGTTAGAAGCAGGTGCTATATTCTGGTTAGATTTCAAGATACGGTAACAACCAACTAACAAAACTGCATTGGTGAGTCCATTTTACATTCATGTGCAGAAAAGCTTACAAATACTGTCCTCCCAAATTTTAGATAGTACTAATCAGAGGCATTCTCCACTTTTAGCACAACTGTACACAATTGTCAAAATCAGAATAATCAACCAGAGGTGTATACATCCACACATCCAGCAGTGTGTGTCATATGTATACATGTGTCAAGATGAGCATTAATGGCAGCCTGTAGCAGGACACTTAAATTATGCTATCCAATTTGGTCTCCACTTGCTGGCACATCTGATCATTAACAGGGGACAAACAGCAGTCTGTTCAGAAAAAACAGCAAGTTCCTTTGGAGACAGGAAATAACTTACATTTAGGAAGTTACAGGATGTTACATACAGCCAGGGTAGGCAGCCCTTACTCTGGAGAAATAGGCTGAAAGTCTAATACATAATTGTCCGACAACACAAGGTATAGATAGGCTTAGCAGTTGGAAAATTGATATTTATCTTTCTTTCTTTAAAGTCCACACTCTGGTGTGAACATGTTACATTTTGTCTTTAATCTCAAGCATGCAAGGTTGACCAGCTTTAATCAATTTGGTATATGAACACACACCCCTCAGATAATAACCTAAGTTCCAAAATAAACATTGGACAAAACAACCATGCTTGAAAGTGTTTCACATCCAAATGAAACAATAATTTGAATATTTCTTACCTTCCTTGATGCTGCCTGACCTGATTGGTGGAAGAGCTTGTGGAGGTGGGATCTGCGTGATAAGTGGCTGTTGCTGTGGTAATTGTTGTATAATTGTTGAGGGCTGCTGGGGAAGCTGGGAGAGAGAAACCAAGAGTTAACACGAAATAGTATACAGAAATAGCTGAGCAACAATTATTGACAGTAAATTAATTTTCGTCGCTAAGTAGCATGCTGCTGAAAGAAATGTAAAGTAGAAAATGCGTTAAAAAAGGCTTAATAGCAACTTCCACAGACCATGATGTTCCAAAGAGTTTACAGCTTATTAATCTGGTCAACTCTGTATCTCAAGCATCACATATTGTGGCTCAGGACCCTCCCTCTGGCACTTGCTACAGTGGAAAAGAGTGGGTTGAAAAGGTACACAATTTGCTGGCTTCTATTTCCTGTGGGCCCTCTTCTTGACCAGCAAATCTTTCTGTTTCTCCATCTGTCTTCCAATGCCTCTCTAAAAATCAGACTTCAGAGATCATGGCCATCAGTGACTACCTTCCAAGATAACAAGCATGGGGCTGGATGAACACAGCAGGTCAAGCAGCATCATAGGAGCAGGAAAACTTGACGTTTCGGGCCTAAACCCTTCATCAGAAATGGGGGAGGGGAAGAGGGCTCTGAAATAAATAGGGAGAGAGGGGGATGTGGATAGAGGATGGATAGAGGAGAGGATAGGTGGAGAGGAGGCAGACAAGTCGAAGAGGCGGGGATGGAGCCAGTAAAGGTGAGTGTAGGTGGGGGGG
>JAHRHZ010000173.1:1550662-1571731 GCA_024137785.1 Ginglymostoma cirratum
ACCTACACTCACCTTTACTGGCTCCATCCCCGCCTCTTCGACTTGTCTGCCTCCTCTCCACCTATCCTCTCCTCTATCCATCCTCTATCCACATCCCCCTCTTTCCCTATTTATTTCAGAGCCCTCTTCCCCTCCCCCATTTCTGATGAAGGGTTTAGGCCCGAAACGTCAAGTTTTCCTGCTCCTATGATGCTGCTTGACCTGCTGTGTTCATCCAGCCCCATGCTTGTTATCTCGGATTCTCCAGCATCTGCAGTACCTTTTATCAGTGACTACCTTCCAGTTGTCTGTGTTGGCTTCATATTTTGTTTGTAGAGGAGGTATGGACTTCCAGCAGGTCAAGATCTTGCGGCTATTTCACTTGACAATAGATATTTGGATATATGTTGTCATCCATTCAATGCACATGAAGACAACATTGGCTTAATAGGGTGGCACTGTGGCTTGGTGACTAGCCCTGCTGCTTCATAGCACAGAGGACCCAGGTTCAATTCCTGTGTGGACTTTGCACAGTCTCCCTGTGTCTGCGTGCATTTCCTGTGGGTGTTCTGGTTTCCTCCTAAAGTCCAAAGATGTGCAGGTTAGGTGGATTGGTGATGGGACATGCAGGGTTACAGGGAAGGGGTAGGGGTCTGGGTGGGATGCTCTTTGGAGGGTCGGTGTGGACTTGAGGGGCCAAATGGCCTGCTTCCACACTGTAAGGGGACTCCATGTATCTAAAAAGTGTCTGCTAATGGAATAAGCAGCTTTGGGATCCCCTACTTGATGATATTGTCTTGCTGAGAAATCCTGAGGCTGCATCTAAGACAGCAAATAAACTTTTGTCTTTTTCCTTGCCAAGCATTTGTTGTCTCGATCTCTCCGCTTCAGAGAATTACACTGAAGATGCAGTGGTAGATTGCTGTGTAGTGTCCTCATTTAGGTTGCTGATGTTCTACACTCTCTTACTCAGCTAAAACGTAACAGCTGCAGCTTTTTGATGCACATGCTGATTTCAGCATCAAGTGACAGATTGCTGGTGACACTAGGTATGTGAACCTATCAACAACCTCCTGTAACACATTGTCAATGCTGATGGATGGTAGTATGGCAATATTCTGGCCATGGTGCTTATCTTCCTGATGGTAATGGTCAAACCAAATGCTCAAGGAGAGAGAGTCTGCCTATATTCCTCAAAGTGGAACGTTATTGCAGCATTGTATGTGTAGTACGACGCTATGATGTAGACTTCGTAGATTTTGTCTTTGATCTCAGACAGGCAAGCCTAACCAGCTTTACATCAATTCTCTCTGAATACACACCCTCTGAATATAACTTGATGGCAAATGAAGCAGCAAAGAGAAGAATGTGTCCAAGAGTGTTGGTACCAGAACACAGCCCTGTTTGACCCCTCTCAGATGCTCAGGTTCTGAAGATCTGACATCATCGCTCACCTCACCCATCATTTTGTCATGGAAAAAGGAGATCACAGTGAGCAACTTTAGAATGCCTGTTAAGTCCAGGAGCTTAAATCAACCACCTCTGCTCATATGGCTGAGTGCTTTGGTGAGATTGCTGAAAGCAATATTCTGTGTTTGTTTTTATTCACAACATTTTACATGTTACTGTTGGACTCATGTCATTGTGGAACTACCAGTTCTGAAACCACAAGAAGAAATTCAGGGCATAGGAACGTGATTGGGCCATTCAGCCCGTTAAGCCTGTGCCCCCATTCAATACAATCATGGCTGATCAAAAGCTTCAATGCCAGATGTGTTCAGCCAGAATCTGCAGTCTGGCTAGAGGAAAAAATAGATATACTTGTACCACATTGTTCACTAGGGAAATATCTTTGTAGCTGTCACAATCCTCTTCTTGTTGAGGGCCACAGCGTTTGCATCATGCATAACCTGAAGCAATACACTCTCCCTGCAGCAGACCAATTATGCAAATAATGCATGATTGCTGGTTTCCGATGCTTGATGAATTCAGGTATTCTAGCATTGACTGAAGTGTGGTCAATAGCTGGTACCTTTGCTAAGTTCCTTCACCGAGAGTTTGATGTCCAGCTCTTCCATTGTAGTGGGCTATCAATGATGTCTAGAGCTTCCCATTCTCAGTTCCACCTAACTGTCTGAGTATTGCAATCAACAATGACTTAATTTTGTCTCAATGTCACTGTTTTCTTTACAGATGGACTTTTTGATCCGCTGTGTTGGAGGACAGCTTTGTTGGAGGACATTCTGGCAAACTTGTAACTGTAGACATTGCCTAGCAGTCTGAGTTTACTTCAGGCAGCTCCCAGGTCATTCCAAATATTAAGGTGTAGAGTTGGATGAACACCGCAGGCCAAGCAGCATCATAGACCCTTCTTCAGGTCTAGGCCCGCTCCCATGATGCTGCTTGGCCTGCGGTGTTCATCCAGCTCTACACCTTGTTATCTTAGATTCTCCAGCATCTGCAGTTCCTACTATCTTATTCCAAGTATTCTTGCCTAGATTCTCCTTGTAATACGCGATCACAGATTGCTTGGCCTCAGTGACAGGGTCCCAGCCTCAAACTAGATGATGTTCTTCCACTCTTGCTTGCCACATATTGAGAATGCAGTATTGTAAATCATATTTTGAAGTACATTACATTTCTGTTCTGCATTCTGTGTGGGAATGAGGGAGATTGCTTATTCAGTGGAATTCAGGAACTGTTTTAAAGTACCCTACAAACCTCGGGGTGCTGCATCCCAATGCAATGAGAAGGGATGGAAATCCATCCATCCTGCTGTTGTGGAAAGTATATCAAACAACCATCCTTGATTCATGTGCTCTGTTGGGTCCATTCATAGCCAGGTCACTTCTGGATTAAAGATTGTAGATTTGAGTGCATTATTTACATTACACTCCTGCGTCGAACTGATAATGCAGACTGAATTGTTAGTATAATGTTCCTTCTAGTGTGATGATACTGTAGTTTTAACAGGTGTATTTTATCCAGTTTTTTTCATGAAGGGTGGTTGAGACAGAGGCGTTGAGTGGTCTATTCCAAAGCAATAAAGTGAACAGCTTGTGAGGTCTTGGAGTTTTTTTTATTAAAGTTGCAACAATAGAAGCAGCATGAAGGGGTGGGGTCAAGCTCCCACGGAACCAGGATTTTAGTTTAACTTCCAGTAGCTGTTGGTGTTTGGAAGCTGCCATGTATCTCTCCCTGCTATGGCAAAATGCTTGAGTTCTTTCTCTCTCTGTCTCTCAGACACAGGGTTTTCTCTTGATGTTCTTTTCTCCTGGATTGGAGAATTGCATGTGAGACAATCTATTTTACTGAATTTGCCTTTGCCAAGGATGTGTTTATGAGATGTTACGATATTAGAACAGTTGCTGTTTAGTAGTTAAATAATAACTCTTCTCCAGAAGAGTTGTTATTCCAGTTCTTCTTTCTTTTGTTTGTATTTTAACTATGGTGTTAGAATAAAGTGCGTTTTGCTTCAAGGCTGGTAGTTTGACCAACTGAATTGCATCCAGAACACAATACCTTACACTTGCTTTAAAAATAAGAAAAGGATGCAGTGTAGGCTATCATCTTAATATATTCTGAGGGGGTTTGGTCTAATCTGTAACACTTGGATGAGACATTAAACTTAGGCCCGTGATGTCAATAAGTACATGTTAATGACCCATTGTCCTATCTTATTAAGAGTTTGGTATCCTCTTTTCATAGTGCTGGTTGAAAATCGGCCAAAATAAAAGTGACTAAATGCCTTTTTTTCACCATACAGCTGATTGTGGGGCACGATGAGCACAGAACAGCAGCTGTGTTTGTTCACTTTACAATAATTACACATTTCAAAACTATTTAATTGTGTGAAGAATTGTATGACCTACAGACACCTATGAGACATGAAGGCTCTAACTTCACTTTTTAAAATTGTTCAACAATACTTGATAATAATTCAACAGCATTCATTGTATCTTAGGAGTTAAATATTCAATAATTAGCATTCTTACAATCATGACTGTTTAGTTATGATTCGGAGGTCTTAGGAAAACTATATTAAAGGCTCCAAGTTTCTTTTTAAAATTGACCTTGGAAAAGACACCTTGTGCATTGGCATTATGGCAGGATATCTCCACAGGATGCCATGAAGATAGAGCGATGTCAGTATTCATATTAGCAGTGAAAGTCCTCTACTAAAGCTGTAGAACCTGGAACCACATTGACACTGCCCAAGGTCATTTCATACATGTATGATAACTCAGTATAAGGATTAATGTTATGTAGTAGGGCCTCCAACACCAGTTGATGGTGCAGGTGTGTACATCAGTGGCTCTGATGAGAAGACTCCTCAAATGAAACCATATGGGTAGAACATAAAACCAAAACAAAAAGAGTAATCATGTTGCTGGGAATGTACTATAGAAACCCAACAAAAAAATAGAGGAACAGATATGTAGGCAAATTTCAGAGAAGTGTAAAAGTAATAAGGTGGCAATAGTAGCGTGTCTCAGATTGCCCAACATTAACCGGGGTAGTCATAGTATGAAAGATTTAGAGGGAGCAGAATTCTTAAAATGCATCCAGAACAGCTTTTTAAGCCACTACATAGAATGTCCTACAAGAGAGAGGGCAGTCCTGCACTCGGTAATGAAGCTGGGCAAACGGTTGAAGTTATCAGTGGGGGAGCACTTTGTCGACGGCAATCATAACTGTTAGATTCAAGATTATTGTGGAAAAGAACAAGGATGGCCTGTAATCAAAGTTCTCCACTGGGGGAAGGTTGATTTTTATGAGGTAGAATGGCAGAGAGGGCAGCAGAGAGACTTCACTGAGGAGCATTCTGGGAGAAGTCAGCTCAGTCACAATGACTGAACAGCAGAGTGAGGAAGAACACCATGTCAAGGAACTGTAAGCCACAAACATTACATTACTGTAGTGTTTCCATCCTTCCCACCTCCTCCAACTTAAAAAAGGGAGAGAGAGATAGAGAATGACTGTTAGGAAGGTTGTTGTAGCCTGAAAAGGACTTGGTCTGTTTGTAAAGATTGCATTGTAATTGAAGTAACCAGTTAATTGGAAATTACCAACAAAATAATTTGAGAGAGGCTGCTGTGTGGTGGAAGTGCTGCTGGTTGGTATAAATGTGGGCTTAAGTGAACACTGGACTTCAGTGATTAAGGCAAGCAAGGTCAAGGCAAGGTCCTTTATTCTTTATTCATTCACGGGATGAGGGTATCGCTGATCAGGCAGCATTTATTACCCATCCCTAAGTGCCCAGAGTCAACCACATTGCTGTGACTCTAGAGTCACACGTTGGCTAGACCAGATAAGGATGGCAGTTTCCTTCCCTAAAGGACCTTAGTGACCCAGATGGGTTTTTCCGAAAATTGGCAATGGGTTTATGATCATCATTAGATTCTTAATTCCAGATATTTTTACTGAATTCAAATTCCACCATCTGCCATGGCAGGATTCAAACCTGAGTCCCCAGAACATTATTTGGGTCTCTGGATTAACAGTCCAATGATAATACCATTAGGTCATTGCCTTCCCCAAGGTAAGATTCTTTTATTTTTCTTCATGTAAAGGGGCAGAATTGGCAGTTAGAGAAGTGGTGTGCTCCTCCTGCCAGACGTGGCAGATCAGGGAGCAGTCTATTGTCTCTGACAACTATGTCTGCAAGAAGTGTGACCAGCTGCAGCTCCTCACAGACTGAGTTGTTCAGTTGGAACAGCAGTTGGACGCACTAAGGAGCATACGGGGCCAGAGAGTGTGATCGACACTAGTTACAGGCAGATGGTCACACTGCAGGTTGAGTCAGGTAAATGCATGACTGCCAGGAGAGGCAGGCAGGTATGCAAGAGTCTCCTGTGGCTATTCCCCTCTCTAATAGGTATTCTGTTTTGGGCAGTGTTGGGGCGAATAGCCTCTCAGGGGAGTATAACAGCAGCAGCCAGGCCTATAGCATCACAACGGACTCTGCGGTAGAGCAAGGGTCAGGCAAAGTCCAAGCGAGCAATAGTGGTAGGAGACCCGCTACTTAGGGGCATGGATAGACATTTCTGTGGCTGCGTTCGAGATTCCAGGATGGTGTGTTGCCTCCCTGGTGCCAGGGTCAGGAACGTCTCTGAATAGTTGCATGAAATTCTTAAGGAGGGGGGTGAGCAGACAGAGGTCATTGTGCACATTGGTACAAAAGACACAGGTAGAAAGAGATATGAGGTCCTGCAGAGTGAGTACAGGGAGTTAGGAAAGAGACTGAAAAACAGGACCTTGATGGTAGTAATCTCTGGGTTACTAACAATGCCACATGATAGTGAGGCAATGAATAGAAAGATAGGACCTATGAATGCGCAGCTAAGGAGCTGGTTCTAGGGGCAGGATTATTGGATCATTTGGACCTCTTCTATGGCAGGGGTGACTTGTACAAGAGGGACGGGTTGTACCTTAACTGGAGGGGAACCAATATCTTCACAGGGAATTCCTTAATGCTACTTGGAGTGGTTTAAACTAGAGTGGCGGGGGCTGAGATCCAGAGCAGCAGGTCAGCGAGTAGAGGGATTGAGAGAAAGTCAATGTAAAGTCCAGTAATTCAGGAAGGAAGGACAGGCAGAAACAGGTAAATGAACATGATGGTACCAACAAGATTGGAGATCGCAAGAACTGCAGATGCTAGAGTCAGAGTCAACACAGTGTGGAACTGGAGGAACACAGCAGGTCAGGCAGCATCAGAGGGGCAGGAAAGTTGATGTTTTGCGCCTAGACCCTTCATCAGGACTGGGGAGGGGGAAGGGAGATGGAAAATAAATAGAGGCAAGAGGGGTGGGGCTGGGAGAAGGTAGGTGGGATGGCAATATGTGGATGCAGGTAGGGGTAGTGGGGATTGGTCAGTGGGAAGGGTGGGGCAGATAGGTGGGGAAGAAGAGGACAGGAAGTGTCTGATCAAGGAGGTGAGGATGAGAGGGAGGGTTGCGTAGGGGTGGGGAGATTTTGAAACTGGTGAATTCTATGTTTAGGTCATCAGGCTGTAGACTCCCAAGGCGGAATATGAGGTGTTGTCCCTCCAGTGTGTGTATGGCATCATTGTGGCACTGGAGGAGGCCCAGGATGGACATGTCACCAAGGGAGTGGGTGGGGGAGTTAAAATGTTTACCAACTGGAAGGTGTTGTTGACTATAGCATATGGAGCGCAGGTGCTCCACAAATCTGTCACCGAGCCTACATTTAGTCTCACCCATGTAGGGGAGGCCACATTGGGAGTAATGGATACAGTAGACCAGGTTAGAGGATTTACAAGTGAACCTCTGTAGAATATGGAAAGTTTGTCTTGGGCCTCGGATGGGAGTGAGAAAGGAGATGTAGGGGCATGTGTAGCACCTTCTGCGGTTGCAGCAAAAGGTGGAGGGTGTGGTGGGGTTGGTGAGGAGTCTCTGAATGAGCGGTCCCTACGAAAAGCAGATAGGGGTGGGGAGGGTAATATCAATTTGGTAGTGGGGTCAGATTGTAGGTTGAGGAAATTACGGAGGATGATGTGCTAGATGCAGAGATTGGTGGGGTGGTATGTGAGGACCAGGGGAACACTGTCTTTATTTTTGTTGGGGGGAGGGGATTTGAGGGCAGAAGTGCAGGAACTGCAAGAGATGCAGTTGATGTATTTTTGATCAATGGAGGAGGTGTGTTGCGGTCCTTGAAGTAGGAGGTCATCTGAGATGTCCAGGAGTGGAATGCTCCATCTTGGGAGCAGATGAGGTAGAGGCGGAGGAATTAGGAGTAAGGGATTGCATTCTTGTAAGAGGGTGGGTGAGTGGAGGTGTAGTCAAGGTAGCTGTGGGAGTTGGTGGGTTTGAAATAGATGTTGTTGCTGAGACAATTACTGGATATGGAGACAGAGAGGGGAGGGAGGTATTGGAGATGGTCCAGGTGAATTTGAGGTTGGGGTGAAAGGTGTTAGTAAAGTTGATGAACTGTTCAAGAACCTCATGGGAGCATGAGGCAGCGCCAATACAGTCATCAATGTAGCAGAGGAAGAAGTGGGGGATGGTGCCAGTGTAACAGCAGAACAGGGATTATCCTACAAAGAGGCAGGCATAGTCTGGATCCATACGGGTGCTCATAGGCACCCCGTTAGATTGTAGGAAGTAGGAGGAGTAAAAGGAAACATTACTGAGGGTAAGAACAAGTTCTTAAGTGAATAAGGGTGTTGGTGGAGGGGGACTGGTTGGATCTGTGGGAGAGGAAGAAGCGGGGACTTTTAGGCCATCTATATGGGGGATACAAGATGTCCATGGTGAAGATGAGGTTTTGGGGGATGGGGAATTGAAAGAATTGAAAGAGGAGGTGGAGGGCGTGGGTAGTATCCCAAACATAGGTGGAGAGTTCCTGGACCATGGGAGAAAAGACAAAGTCAAGGTACACAGACATGAGTTCAGAAGGGCAGGAGCAGGCTAAGACAATGGGTCGACTGCAGTAGTCTGGTTCGTGGATCTTGGGAAGGAGATAGAACCGGGCAGTGCAGAGTTGCGGAACAATGAGGTCAGAGGTTGGGAGGTTTCCTGAGGCAATGAGGTTATGGATGATCTGAGAGATGATGGTCTGGTGATCAGTGGAGTCATAATCAAGGGGGCTGTAGGAGGAGGTGTCAGAGAGTTGGCACCTGGCCTCTGCAATGTAGAGGTCAGTGAGCCATACCACTACTGCACCCCCCCCCCCTTATCTGCGGGTTTGATGGCGAGGTTGGGGTTGGAGCAGAGGGCTGTGCATCCCAATGGGAAGGGGTTGGAGAGGGGTGGAGAGATTGAGGCGATTGATGTCACAATGGCAGTTGGAGAGGAAGGGGTTGAGGGAGGGTAGGAGGGCGTGGGGTAGTGTCGAAGAGGATGAGGTTTGTTGGAGGCGGGAGAAGAGTCGGCAGAAGGTGGGTTAGACTCCAAGTCAAAGAAATAGGAGCGGAGGCGACGGTAAAAGAGTTCAACATCCGGACATGAATGGAATTCATTGATGTGTTGGTGCAGGGGAATGAAGGTCAGTCCTTTGCTGAGGACTGACAGTTTATCCTCTGTGAGAGGTATGTCTGGGGGGATGGTGAAACCCCAGCAGGGCTTGGGGACTGGGGCTAGGTGTAGAGCTGGAGCTGGGGGTGGGGGTGGAGACTGTCTCGGGAGTGGGTGTGTATATGGGGATGGTCATGTATTGGAAGTGAAAGTGGCGTCATCGACATAAGTTATGTCGTTGGCTTCAGCAGCAGAAGTGACATCATCGGCGTAGCACTGGTGTTGTCAGGGGCAGTGGTATAGTCGGCAGTGGCGGTGACGTGGTTAGCAGTGGTGGAGAAAGTGACGTTGCCAACGTCGGCAGAAGTGATGTAATCAACGGCATCAGCGGGAGAGGCCAAGGCGACTGCATGGCTAATGGCACCAGGCAAACTGAGAGTGAGGTGCTGGATGGGGTTGGGGTCTGGGGCGGTGGAGGAGGGCTGTGTTTGGAGGTAAGCACAAGCAAATTTGGTGTACTTACACTCCTTGATGTCCAATAGAGTGGAGAAAAAGTCTTCGTTAAGGGTGTGGATCCTACAAATGGGCTGATATGTGTTTATTTCAATGCAAGCAGTATTACAGGTAAGACAGATGTGTTTAGAGCATGGGACAATGATGTTGTGGCCATTACAGAGACTTGGTTCTAGGGTTTTGTTGTTTTAGACGAGATAGAGAGGAAGGTAAAAGAGGTGGAGGAGTTGCATTACTAACTGGGGAGAATGACACATCTGCAGTCAGAAAGGATATACTGGAGGGCTCATCCATTGAGGCAATATGGATTGAACTCAAAAATAAGTTGGGTGCAATCACTGTGATAGGATTATACTATACAATTCCCAACAGCCACTGAGACACTGAGGAACAAATATGTAGGCAGATTACAGAAAGATGCAATAACAACAGGGTTGTCACAGTGGGTGACACTAACTTCCTCAATAATGACTGGGACTCCCTTACAGCAAGAGGTTTAGATGGGACAGAATTTGTTAAGTGCATCCAAGAGAGTTTCTTGAAACAGTATGTGGATAGTCCAAATAGAGGACCTTGTATTAGCTAATGAGCCTGACCAGGTGACTGACCTTTCAGTGGGACAGCATTTTCACAACAGTGATCACAACTCCTTAACTTTTAAGATAGCTATGAATAAGGATAAGTAAGGACTTTGCAGGAAGGTACTAATTTGGGGGGAGGGAAAATTATGTCACTGTTAGGCAGGACCGAGTGAGTGTTATTTGGAAGGAGCTGTTTTTGGGCAAGTCCACATTTGACTTGTGGGAGTTGTTTAAAAACCTGTTAATCAGAGTTCAGGAATGGCATGTTCCAGTAAGGAGGAAGGACAAGGATGGCAAAGTAAGGGATACTTGGATAATGAGGGAGGTTGTGAAATTACACACGCTTCTTTTTTCCATTTCACTAATGTTTCAGAAGCTAAAATCAGATAGGGCCCATGAAGAATATAACGAAAGCAAGGAAGAACTCAGGCAGGGAATTAGGAGACCGAGAAGGGGCCATGAAATGACCTTGGCAAGTAGGGTTAAAGAGAATCCCAAGGAATTCTATACAGACATTAAAAACAAGAGAACAACTACAGAGAAATAGGACCACTCAAGGATACAGACGGTAGTGGTGAAAGGATGCTTTTCGGAATGGAGGGCTGTGACTAGTGGTATTCCACAGGGAAATAGTGGTATTTCCCAGTGCTGGGACCTCTGCTGTTTGTGATCTGCATAAATGATTTGGAGGAAAACCTTTGCAGACAATACAAAGATTGGTGGAGTCGTGGGTAGTGAGGAGGGATTGTAAGAGCATCCAGCAGTATATAGATCAGTTGGAGGCATGGGCAGAAAAATGGCAGATGGAGTTTATTCCGGACAAATATGAGGTCTTGCATTTTGGAAGGTCAAGTATAGTTGGAAATTATACAGTGAATGACAGAATGCTCAGAAGTATTGATATGCAGAGAGACCTGGGTGTGTAGATCCTGAGATCACTGAAGGTGGCAGCGCAGGTGGATTAGGTAGTGAAAAGGGCCTATGACATTCTTGGCTTCCCTGGAAGAGGCATTGAGTATAAGGATAGACAAGTTATGCCACAGCTTTAAAGAACTTTAGTTAGGCCACACTTGGAATATTGTGTACAGCTCTGGTCACCACATTACCAGAAAGATGTGGATCCTGAGGAGATGGCACATAAAAGGTTTTCCAGGATGTTGCCTGGTATAGGAGATATTAGCCCAGGTTGGATAGACTGGGCTTGTTTTCACTGGAACACAGGAGGTTGAGGGGCAACCTGATAGAAATTTATAAGATTGTGAATGGCATAGATTGAATAGAAAGAATGAGGCTTTTTTCCTCAGGTGGAGGGGTCAATTACATGGGGACACAGGTTCAAGGTGTGAGGGGGAAGGTTTAAAAGAGATGTGCAAGGGACATTTTTCACACAAAGGGTGGTGAGTGCCTGGAATGCACTGCCAGTGGAGATGGTGGAAACAGACACAATAGAAGCTGTCAAGAAGCACCTGGACAACTACATAAATACGAAGGGAACAGGCGGGTACAGATCCTGTAAGTGAATACAGTTTTAATATGGAAGGGCAAAATGTTGGTGCATGCTTGGAGGGCCGAAGGGCCTGTTCCTGTGCTGTATTGTTCTTTGATCTTTATTTTTCCTTTGATAAGGATGGAACCTGTGCTTGGAGGCAGAAGATGTAGGTGAGATCCTAGATGAGTACTTCTTGTCAGTATTCACCCAGGAGAAGGATATGGAAGTTATAGAATCCCTCCAGCCCAACAAGTCCACACCAAACCTCAGAGCATCCCACCCAGACCCATCCCCCCACAACCCACCCAATCTACACCACGGGCAATTTAGCACAACCAATCCACCTAACCTGCACATCTTTGGACTGTGGGAGGAAACTGGAGCAAACCCATGCAGACACAGGGAGAATGTGCAAACTCCACACAGACAGTTGCCCGAGGGTGGAATTGAACCCGGGTCCCTGGTGCTGTGAGGCAGCAGTGCTAACGACTGTGCCACCGTGCTGCCCTAAAGGAGGATTTTGAGGTTTGTGTGAAGCATGAAGGAATTGGTGTTGGGGCTTTTGGAAGAGCATTAAGGTAGCTAGGTCCCTAGGCCCTGTGGTATCTGCCTTAGGCTATTGAGAGAGGCATAATAGGAGACTGCTGAAGTTTTGAACAAGATCTTTGTAACCTTGCTAGCCACTGGAGAGGGTGAGTAGCTAATGTTGTTCCTCTGGTCAAGATGGGAAAGAGAGAAAATCCAGGAAATTACACACCGGTAAGTCTCACTTCTGTGGTTGAGAAGGTATTGGAGAAAATTCTGAGGGATAGGATTTATGTGCATTTGGAAAAGCATGGCCTAATTAGAGACAGTCAGCATGGCTTTATGTGGAACAGGTCATGCCCTTCTACCTTGGTTGAATTTTATGAGGAGGTGATGATGGTGATCGATGAGAGTAGAGCAGTGGATGTTTTCTACATGGATTTTAGTAAGGTTTTTGACAAGGTCCCTCATGGCAGGCTCATCCAGAAGATTAAGATATATCGGATCTGTGCTGACTTGGCCACGAGAATTCAGCATTGGCTTGCCCGCAGAAGGCAGCAGGTAGAGATGGAAGGGTGTTTTTCTGGCTGGAGGTCTGTTACTATTGGTATTCCACAGAGATCCATACTGAGACCTCTGCTGTTTGTGACACATATAAATGAGAGAAGAAGGCTAAGAGGGGATTTAATAGAGACCTACAAAATGATCAGAGGATTAGATAGGGTGGACAGTGAGAGTCTTTTTCCTAGGATGATGACGTCGGCTAGTACGAGGGGGCATAGCTGCAAATTGAGGGGTGATAGATTTAAGACAGATGTCAGAGGCAGGTTCTTTACTCAGAGAGTGGTAAGGGCGTGGAATGCCCTGCCTGCCAATGTAGTTAACTCAGCCACATTAGGGGCATTTAAACAGTCCTTGGATAAGCATATGGATGATGATGGGATAGTGTAGGGGGATGGGCTTAGATTAGTTCATAGGGCAGCGCAACATCGAGGGCCGAAGGGCCTGTTCTGTGCTGTATTGTTCTATGTTCTATGACTCGTATGATAATGTAGTGGGTGGATTAGTAAGTTTGCAGACGATACAAAAATTTGTGGAGTTGTGGATTGTGTAGAAGGTTGTCAAAGCATGCAGCGGGACATAGATCAATTGCAGATACCTGTGGAGAAATGGCAGATGGAGTTTAATCCGGGTAAGTGTGAGGTACTGCACTTCGGGAGATCAAAAGTTAAGAAAAACTGTACAGTCAATGGCAGGACCTTGAACAGCATTGATGTACAGAGGGATCTTGGCATTCAATTCCATAGCTCCCTGAAAGTGGCCATGCAAGTAGATTGCGTGGTAAAGAAGGTGTACGGCATGCTTGCCTTTGTTGGTCAGGGAATTGAGTACAAGAGTCAGGATGTCATGTTGCAGCTTAATAAGACTTTGGTTAGGCCACACTTAGAATATTGCGTTCACTTCAGGTCGCCACATTACTGGAAGTATGTGGAGACTTTAGAGAGGGTGCACAAGAGGTTTACCAGGATGCTGCGGGGATTAGAGGGTATGAACTATAAGGAGAGGCTAGTAAAACTTGGGTTGGATTCTCTAGAGCGGCAGAGGCTGAAAGGAGACTTGATTATGAGATGCATAGAAAGGGTTGACAGTCAGAATCTTTTTTCCGGAGTTGAAATGTCTAAAACTAGGGGGCATGCATTTAAGGTGGGGGGGAATGTTCAAAGGAGATGTGAGGGCAAGTTTTTTACACAAAGTGTGGTAGGAGTCTGGAACATGCTGCCGTGATGGTGGTGGAGGCAGAAACATTAGGAGCATTTAAGGGACTTTTTGATAAACACATGAATGAAGGGATATGGACTATGGGCAGGCAGAAGGGATTAGCTTACTTTAATGTTATGTTCGGCACAACATCATGGGCTGAAGGTCCCATTCCTGAACTGTACTGTTCTATATTCTATGTAAGATCATGTATTATTTGGCTAGAATGGACTGGGAGCAGATACTTTCAGGTAAATCTGTGTCAGAATGGTGGAACACATTCAAGAAGAAAATAGGGAGAGTACAGGGCCAACACACTCTCATAAAGAAAGAGGGTCAGACCATCAATCCCTATGAACCCCGGATGTCCAGGGATATACAGCATTGGATGAGAGAAAGAGGGAAGCCAATGGCCCAAAACAGCAGAAGCCCCAGAACAGTATAGTCTGTGCTAGGGGAAATTTAAAAAGGAGATTAGGGACCAAAAAGGGGACAGGAAAGAATAACAGCAGGTAACATAAAGGAAAATACTAAGTTATGTTACAAGTACATTAAGGGCAAAAGGATAACTCAGGAAAGAGTAGGGCCCATTAAGGATAACAGTGCGGAGAGCCAGAAAATGTAGGTAAGATTCTGAATGAATACTTTGTGTTGGTGTTTACTAGTGAGTGGGATGACTTGGGTGGAGAAATCAGGGAGAAAAACTGTGATATACTTAAAAGAAATTAGCAGAGACAGACAGGAGGTTCTGAGTGGTCTGGTAGGCTTAAAAGTAATAAATCTCCAGACCTTGATAAATGAATCACAGATTATTGAGTGAGACAAGGAAGGAAATCGCAGGGGTGTTGGCAGTAATTTTCAACTTCCCTCTGGCCACATAAACCAGGAATCTACAGGCCAATCAGTCTTACCCAGTGGTGGGGAAACATTTGGATGCAATTCTGAGGGACAGAGTTAATCTGCATGTGGATAGGCAGGGATTAATCAAGAACAGTCAGCATGGTTTTGTTAAGGGATGATCATGACTGACCAACTTGACTGAATTTTTCAAAAAGGTGACCAGGTCTGTAGATGAGTTGTATGTAGATGTGAACCATTCAAAATAGTCTAGTAGACTTCAGCATGACTTTTGATGGGGTCCCATTTGGTGAACCTTGGTGAATTTGATTCAAAATTGGCTGAGTGACAGGAAGCAGAGGGTGATGGTTGAGGAGGATTTTTTCTGACTGAAAGTCTGTATCCAGTGAGGCCTCACAGAAGTCAGTGTTGGGGCCCATGCTGTTTGTATTTATATATGTGATTTGGACTTGAACGTAGGAGGTTTGATCGGCAAGTTTGTGGGTGATATGAAAATTGGTTGGGTGGTAAATTGTGAGAAGGAAAATCTTAGATTATACGAGGATATAGATGGGCTGGTCAGATGGGCTGATCAGTGGCAAATGAATAAGTTGGATAAATGTGAGGTGATGCACTTGAGCAGGACAAATAAGGCAAGGGAATACATGTTGAACAGTAAGACCCTGGGAAGCACCAAGGATCAGAGGGACCCTGGTGTACATGTATGCCAGTCCCTTGAGGTATCAGAACAGGTGGATAAAATGGTTAAGAAGGCAAATGGGATAGTTACCTTTATAAGCCAAGAGTTTAAGAGCAGAGAGATTATGCTGGAAGTGTATAAGAAGTTAACTAAGCCTCAGCTGGAGTGTTGTGAGCAGTTCTGGAAATCACATGAGAGGAGGAATGTGCTAGCAATGGAGATAAAGAGAGGAGTTAAGGAACATATGTCACCTAGGCTGCAGAATTTAAGTTAGGAAGAGAGATTGATTTCATTTGATTTGATTTGATTTGATTTATTGTTGTCACATGTACCTAAGTATAGTGAAAAGCTTTGAAGTGCGACCAGTACAGGCAAATCATTACATACAAGGACATACAGATCATAGGGTGTTTGGACAGAGAGAGGCAGACAAGGTTACAGCTGCAGAGGAAATGTGCAACAGCAAGATTAACATTAGATTTGAAATTGGAAATGTCCATTCAGCAGTCTAATAACACCAGGGAAGAAACTGTTCTTGAATCTGTTGGTACCCGTGTTCAAACTTCTGTATCTTCTGCCTGATGGAAGAGGCAGGAAGAGAGTATTACCGGGATGGGAAGTATCTTTGATAAAGTTGGCAGCCTTTTCGTGACAATGAGAAGTGTAGATGGAGTCCATGGATGGGAGGTTGGCTTCTGTGATGGTCTGCGCTGTGTACACAATTTTGTCTAGTTTCTTATGGTCCTGGGCAGAGCAGTTGCCATACCAAGTTGCTATGCACCCAGATAGAATACTTTCTATGGTGCATCTGTAAAAGTTGGTGAGGGTCGTTATGGACGTGTTGCATTTCCTAAGCATCCTCAGGAAGAAGAAGCGCTGGTGTGCCTTCTTTACCGTCGCATCTACATGGGAGGTCCAGGACAGATTGTTGATTATCGTCACTCCTGTGAAGTTGTTGCACCTAGGACGAACTTGGGGTTGTTTTCCTTAGAGCAGGGGAGATTGAGAGGGAACATGATTGTGATGTATAAAGTTATTAGGGGCATAGATAGGGTAGACAGGAAGAAACTTTTCCCCTTGGATGGATCGATGCATGGGGCATAGATTTAAAGGTTTAGAAGGTTTAGAAGAGATGTGAGGAAAAAGGAGAATCTGGAACTTGCTTCCTGTAAGGGTGGTGGAAGCAGAAGCTCACATAACATTTAAGAAGTATAGTATTTAGATGTGTACTTGTGATGCCAAGGCATACAAGACTACAGGCGCAAGTCCTAAAAATAGTATTAGAATAGATAATTGGTTGTTTTTGACTGGAACGGACTCAATGGGTTGAAGGGCCTTTTCTGTGCTGCAGATCTCTATGACTCTATGGGTTCCTCTGTGCCTTTCCTGTAGGGAGCAGTTTCTATGGCAAGCTAAGGGCTAGAGAGAGAGAGCGAGAGAGAGAGAGAGTTAATGGGCAATGGACAAATATGGGTGCAGAAGGCCTGAATTTGTGATTAGGAAGCCTCTGGTACAGTCTACAGAACCAGGAAGAGGCATTGGAGAGGCATGCAATTGCTGGTTACTGAGGTAAATTGGCCAAAGAAGCCTCGTGCAGCGAGAGAGAGAGAGAGAGAGAGAGAGAAAGAGAACATGAGCAGGGCACCAGCCAGGAGCTGAAGCCGTGTTCCAGACAGCAGTGAAGTGCAGAAGCCATGAATGGTACAGACCAAATAGCCACCAATAATGTTTAGAAAACAGGGAGATGGTAGCTACAGGAGACCTGGGTGAACTATTGGGACAAAACCCCTGAGTTCAAGTGCTTATTGGAGAGAAAAAGATCCCCTTTGTGTCTGGGAACTAAGGTACTGAGTGTTACATTGTCATGGGAAGAAAGTGATGTGAGTAAAAAAAAATTTCACACAGCAAGCAGTTATGGTATGGCATGCACTGCATGGCAATGTAATGGAGTCAGGTTTAACTGAGGCATTCACGAGGATAATTGATGACTGTTTGCATGGAAATGGTGTGCAGTGGTATGAGAAAAAGGCAAGAGACTGGCACTTGGTGATAGAACTGGAAGAGACATAGTGGGCCAAACGGTCTCCCCTTCACTACTGTAACAATTCTGTGAAGATAGCCCCAGGAGTTCCCAGGGCTGACTTCATTGCCTAGCTGTTTAGACGTTACGAACAACATTCCCTCTAAGCTGCACACGCAAAGCTACTCTGATGTTCCATGCACAGCAGTTTGACCAAAGGACCTGTTTCTGTGCTGTATAACTCTATGACTCTATAACTGATATTGGCACACCGATCAGGGCATTGACCTCTGGCTCCAGAAGTCGCTGCCACAGGGGCCTTGAAGGCCCGCACAACTGGAATGAAATTTAGAGGGATATTGATTATGAGTTAAACTCTACAACAATATCCTAATGGATCTGCAATATCCATTATTTGCCAATGGAATAGAGAAGTCATCTTTTATGGTCTTTGTGCAGTGTGCGTGTTTAAATCATCTGTTACAGTTAATATGTAAATAAGATAGTGTACCTCATTGGCGATCCAACATTACATGACTACCAGAACCAGTAGGAGACCATTCTATCTAGAAGTCTTATGTAAAGTCTTGTAATCATAGTTCAAAGACAATGGTCAATAAATGGTCATTTTTACTGATGGCGAGGCTTCTTTGAATGCCAATCCTGAACATGACAAATGGTCGAAACAGAATGTAGTTAAGACTTTTACCCACTTTGGCTTCTCTAGACTTCAACATATTTGTCATTGTTTAATACACTGTGCTATTCATCTTCTCTGTGTCTTTAGCTGTAATAGAATGACAGCTGTGAACCTGGGGTTGTTTTGAAGGTAGTCAAATGTATTTTGCAGTAATTTGTCATCTTTACATGTTTGTCCAGTTCAAGCCGATTATTTTGAAGGTTGTATTCCAGATTACTTAGTTATAAAGAGGGATTTCTGATAGCATGTTCTTTCTGAAATTTCTGTTAAGTAGATCATAATTGAAAGAAAAACAAAATACTGAGGATGCTGGAAATCTGAAATAAAACTGAAAATACTGGAAATGCCCAACAAATGTAGCAGCAACTGTTGAGACAAAACTGTTTCAGAGAACACTGAGTATTTCCAGCTCTTACTGTTTTGCAGTCTTTACTTGAACCACAGTTCATTGCCTGGGCTTGTACCTACCGTGTGTTGAATGATCTGAGGTGGCTCTGGTGGATGATGCTGGTAGATCTGAATTGGTGGTGCCTGTTGAATGGGCTCCAGCCGTCGGTACCGTCTCCGGGTTCCTCCCCAGGTATGTGGCCGGCAGCACTCATCCAATATGTGCTGCTCCTGAAAAAATAACCTTGAATTATGCATGCTGTTTGAGCCTATCAGTCCTCCTGCTCTTTTCATCCCTGTTTCTCACCATTTTACACAGCAGCACTTTCAAACGAGCATTTTAGAAACCTAGAGGTGAACCGACACGAAAATTGGTGTTGCGGATCCAGACACATTCAGTGTACCATGGTTGCTAGGCATTGTTCAAAATCCGAAAACAAAAACTGCTCTGTCTTGGCCAGCGATCAGGCTTTCAGAATTTCAAACTTTGCAGCGTAGACTGCACCTGTGGGATCCAGGGCTGTCAGTAATGCAGTTCTGAAAGGGATAATTATGCAAATCTCCTCCTTTACTTTAATTCTTTTCTTTCTTCAAATTGGAATGCAATCTTGAAAGGGTGGCAGAACAGACTGAATAGCTGACTTTCAAAAGGCATTTAATCATACGTTCAAAAAATTTTCAGAACTATGGGGGAAGAGTTTGTTCTATATCACTTTTTCAGGCAAGATGCTCTCCTGTGTCACATTATTTTATGGGCTTTTCAGAAGTCACTGACAGTCTAGAATACGAACCAATTCGGCGAAGAACAAAACTTGAAAGTGAAAACTGAAACTCTTTTGTAAATCAGGCATTCACTTGACCAGCTGAGTCCTGCTTTGTTGATGCAGATCAGTTTCTGATCTATTTGTGATCCTTTCGCATTATAGAATTGTTAGCTTTACATAGACTGCGTGTAATTCACTGCTAACTGCACCTTAACTTGCAGTGAGGCCCATTTCCCAATATTCCCTTTCAAGGAATATGGACATCACTGGCAAAACCCGAATTTGTTGTCCATCCCTAATTCCCTCAAACTAAGTGGCTCACTAGACCATTTCAGAGGATAGTTATGAGTCAATCACATTGCGATGGACTCTGAAGTGACATATGGACATGATAGGGACACCAGATTTCCTTCCCTAAATTACACCAGTGAACTTAGATAGGTTTTATGACAATTGATGATAATGGCTGTAGTCTCCATTACAAAACCAGCTTTCAATTCCAGACTTACGAAATCCCTCCATGTACTAGTCACACCCTATCTCTGTAATTTCCTTAAACCCCACCGCTCTCCAAGATAGATGAGCTTCTCTGTGGAGGAGAGGAGGCAGAGTGATACACTTGAATAGCCAGTGTCAACAGGGTGAGGCTTGGTCCCGTGCCTTCAAATACACCATTTGGAATAAGGAGAAGCAGTAGTAAAATCCAACTCTCTGTTTTCTGGTCTTAAGCCAATATTTTATCTAAGCTGACACTGCGACTCCTTTTCTAGAAGGGTCAATTTCGTGTGGCAGTCTTTCATATGGTACTTTGGCAAATGTTTTCTTATAATCCACAGATACAACATTCACTGTATTAATATCCAGCGCATTCCCCTCATCAAAAAATTCAGGGAGATTGGACCATCTAAGCTGTCTTTTACCAATCTATGCAGGTGCTCTACTATTAAGTTGAACCTCTCCAAGTGCCTGTCCATCTTTTCCATGATTAGCTGACTGACTTGAAGTTACTAAAAATGTCCATAAAGAGTTTCTTGAATAAAGCAATCATGTTCACCATTGTTCAATGTAATAGCTATTCCCCCACCTAGGGACGATTAGAAGATTAGCAAATCTTTCAGCTAGTTCCATCCCAACTCCTTTTATAATGTTTTGGTTACAAGCCAACTGTGGGCTCTTGTGCTACTGTAGTAGTGTTCTTACTTCTGGACCCTATCTACTCCATAGGTGTGTCAGTCATAACATGCCTGAACAGGTCAATTAGAAATATCTACAGAGTGACTGACCAGTGGGCTGAATTTTCTGGGTGCAGATCGATAGTTGTGCCTCATTCCTAATGTGAAATCAGGTATCATGACATCAGCTTGGACAGCCGATATCATCATCCATTTGCACCCATACAGAATCAATGTGGGCAGGATACAAAATCATGAGTCTGGCCTCCTTACCAAAATAAAGTACTTAGGAGCTCACTGGGTCATAAAAGTGCCAACAGACTCAAATTTTACATGAGCCTGTACTTTTTCAGAAAGTGCAAATTGGAAGAGTGAATCTCAGCAGCTGTGGATGAGCAGTAAAGTGACATAAGGGCTGCAGAGAAGCACTTCCTGTGAGAAGATAAAGGCAGCAGCTGGGCCTGCTATTGGAGGTGAATGGGGGACTTGATATGTTTTGGATCCTGAGCCAAACTTCCAAAGTGATACAAAAACAAAGTTGCTGGAAAAGTTCGAGATAACAAGGTGTAGAGCTGGATGAACGCAGCAGGCCAAGCAGCATCATAGGAGCAGGAAAGCTTGACATTTCGGGCCTAGACCCTTCATCAGAAATGGGGGAGGGGAAGAGGG
>JAHRHZ010000173.1:1572131-1604369 GCA_024137785.1 Ginglymostoma cirratum
GTTCAGCAGGTCTGGCAGCATCTGTGAAGGAGAAAACAGAGTTAACGTTTCGGGTCCGGTGGCTTTTCCTCAGTTCTGAGGAAGGGTCACCGGACCGGAAACGTTAACTCTGTTTTCTCCTTCACAGATGCTGCCAGGCCTGCTGAGCTTTTCCAGCAACTTTGTTTTTGTTCCTGATTTACAGCATCTGCAGTTCTTTCGGTTTTTATTCCAAAGTGATACAGTTCATTTTGGGGAGGAGCTAGAAGGGAGTCACAGTTGAGGAAGCCTGGAGTCACTGAGAATCCTGGAAAGGGAAGGATCAAATGAAACGGTCAATGGCTTCATGAGCTTTGTGCATTCCTGCAGAATCTCTTCAAGTGAGAAGGAGAATGGGAGGAGGAGGAGGAGGAGGAAAAGCTGGGTAGTTACCTAGGAACAGCAGTGCCCTGCTGACCAATTGGATATGGCACCTCGTGATGTTGATGGGCTGCAGAGACCACCATCACGGATGTCTCCTAATAAGACTTTATCCTCTGTTTATCACTCAACCTACCCGCAACAGTCAGAATGCCAGTGTCATCATTGACTATGTCTCCCCTGGGTGACATGTGTATGAGATGCTAGCACAGACTTAGGACTCTGGCTCTCAATTTACCAGTAGCCCTGAGATTTGATGTCTTAGGCTCAGGCTCTCAAGGAGCAAACAAAGATCTCTACAATATCGCAAAGGTATCAGTGCATCACAACATTATAATTCCAGATGTACTGGGTGACTTCATTAATAACACCACCAATGTGGTCCTTCAGCCTAATAGAACCAGAGGATTTGGTGACAAAGTGGGATTCCCAAAGTCATTAACCATACGCATGTGGTCACTGAGGCTACCTTGGCCCAGCCAGGGGGAATTCATGAATTAGAAGGGGTTTCATCTCCTGAATGTACAGATTGTATGTGGCCATTACCAGATTGTGCAAGTTTGTGCACATACCTTTGGAATAGCCCCAACACCTACCTCCTCAAGAAATTCCAGGTGGCACAGCTATTTGCACCAATTGTAGTTGGAGGGGAAGACATTTGACTACAGGCTCCTGAACCTGGGAAAGAACCGACTCAAAATGACAGAGCCATGCCTGGACTAAGCTGATAGCACATTGCAGTATGTGCAGGCTCGGCTCTGCCTGATTGTTATAGTCCACAGTGGCCTGCAAAACCTTGTGCTGCAGAGGGGTGGTAAGGCCCTAACAGAAGAGAATCTTGTTGACTGAAGAATCAGAAGAGGATCAGGAGGATTCAGACTAGCCTGCACTACCACCTAAGGACTTACATGAATACTAAGGTACTTCTCCTGAGGATGGCATGGGCAGCACATTGACTCAGTGGTTAGCACTGCTGTGTCACAGCACCAGGGACATGGGTTTGATTCCACCCTCGGGCAACTGTCTGTGTGGAGTTTGCACATTGTCCCCGTGTCTGCATGGCTTTCCTCTGGGTGTTCCGGTTTCCTCCCACAGTCCAAAGATGTGCAGGCTAGGTGGATTGGCCACACTAAATTGCCCATAGTGTTAGGGATGTGTAGATTAGGTGGGTTACATGGGGATGGGTCTGGGTGGAATGGTCTGAGAGTCGGTGTGGACTTGTTGGGCTGAAGGGCCTGTTTCTATGATGAAAAGGCCTTTTGATGCCAACAGCAATGTCCCTGCATTCTCCCGCTCTACCACCTCATATGTTAGACCAAAGGCAGCTGTTTGGTGCATGAGAAAAGGAGCCTCTGAGGATCCATGCTGCAGCGCATGCATTTAATAAAGATCCTCAAGACAAATTTCTCACAAGGGAAACCAATGTACAAAGAATACACAAACAAAGAACAAAGAACAGTACAGCACTGGAACAGGCTCTATGGCCCTCCAAGGCCTTTCTCTCCTCTGAAGAAGTACCTTAATATTCATTTAGGTCCTTAGATGGTAGGGCAGACACATTTTGCCATTCCATTCTAAAACTGTCTTCACTTACGGGATCCGTATCCCTCTATTTCCTTCCTATTCATGTATTCATCAAGGTGCTTCTTGAATGCTGCTATCGGGTCTGCTTCCACCACTTCCTCTGGCAGCATGTTCCAGACACTCACCACCCTTTGTGTGAAAAATTTGCCTCACATGTGTCTTTTGTGAGTTCTTAATAATTTTACATGTGCTGAATCGTGGGGATTCACCGTTGCTGCCGGCTACACTGGTGCTTATGTTATACCTTCATGCCCTTTCACCTGGTATGGTCTTTGCAGATGTCCTCTGGTCATCCTGAGGCTGTGGAGGTTTGGCATTATGAAAGACTCCTGCACTGTGGCAGGTGCCTCCTTTGTGGCTGCAACCTAAGGGAGATCACATACTGCTTTGATGTCACGGCAGTCACTCTCACCTCCCCTCTTGATTTCAGCTTTCTTGTTCCAGCCAGTCTGGAGCCCAGTGGCCCAGAGTTTTATGCAACAGTAGCAAAGAACAGTATCTCGATCTTGGCTCATTAGCAAACTTGTAGGAGTGTCCATCCATTCAATTCTGTGCAAGGGTTCTAATGTTTTGACTCCTGCTGAAGCCTGAATTGTGTGAAGCTTTGCCTTTGCATGCAAAGCTCTTGGGGTGTGTTTCCTCCTGACCCTTACCCTCAGTTTTTGGAGCAAGCCTTTTCTTCGCTTCAATGCATTGTGTAGTGCATCACCCTGTCCATCCAAACTGCCTGCACAGAAAACAAACAGACTGTTTGACAGTTGCTTCAGTTCTCTTTCTCAAAGCACAAAAAAACTATACTTATGTTCTTCAAATGCGAAGGAAGTCTCAAAGTATTAGACTGTAGGAAAAGAAAACAAGTTAACACTGAGTAGGAGGAAGAAATGGACAGACCATATAAAACAGAAGAGAATCCATTTGGAAGGATCTTTGAAAGTAGGATAAGAGTTAGCAAAGATTTAAAGAAAAGATTCAGAGGGCTGGAGTATAGTCACGGAAAAAGCAATCATCATAGGTGGAGGGTAGAGGAAGTGGTTTGTGTACAACATAGAACATGGGACATAGAACTGTACAGCACATGAGTGGGCCCTTTGGCTCATGACATTGCGCCAAACCTGACACCAAAGTAAACTAATCCCTTCTGCCTGCTCTTGGTCCATATCCCTCCATTCCTTGCACGTTCATGTGCTTATATAAAAGGCCCTTAACCACCCTTATCGTGTTTGCCTCTACCACCACCCCTGGCAGCGTGTTCCAGACTCTGTGTAAAAAAAATTTGTCCCTTGCGTCTCCTTTGAACTTTCCCCCTTTTCGCTTTAAATTCACGCCCCCCTAGTTTTAGACATTTAAAATCTGGGAAAAAGTTTCCATCAATCCTACCTATGCATCTCATGATTTTGTAGACTTCTATCATGTCTCCCCACAGCCTCTGCTGCTCCAGAGAATACAACCTGAGTTTTTCTAGCCTCTCCTTATAGCTCATACCCTCTCATCCAGGCAACATCCTGGCAAAACCCTTCTGCACCCTTTCGAAAGCCTCCACATCCATCTTGTAATGTGGTAACCAGAATTGAATGCAATACTCTAAGTGTGGCCAAACCAAAGTCTAATAAAACTCTAACATGATATTGTGACTCTTACACTCAAATCCCTGACCAATAAAGGCAAGCATGCCATACACCTTCTTTATCACCCTAACTACTTGCGTGCTCACTTTCAGGAAGCTATGGACATGAACCCCAAGATCCCTCTGTACATCAATGCTTTTCAGGGTCCTGCCATTTACTGTATACTTCTCCTTAACATTTGAACTCCTAAAGTGCAGCACCTCACATTTACCCAGATTAAACTCCATTTGCCATTTCCCCACCCATATATGCAATTGATTTATATCCCACTATATCCTTTGACAACCTTCTACATTATCCACAGCTCCTCCGGTCTTGGTACCGTCTGCAAATTTACTAACGCACCCATCTACACTTTCATCCAAGTCATTTATATATATCACAAACAACAGAGGTCCCAGCATGGATCCCTACAGAACACCACTAATCACAGACCTCCAACCTGAAAAACCCCCTTCTACGACTATCCACTGTCTTCTATGGGCAAGTCAATTCTGAATCCACCTGGGAAAGTCACTGTGGATCCCATACATCTTAATCTTCTGGATGAGCCTACCATGAAGGACCTTGCTGAAAGCCTTACTAAAATCCATGTAGACAACATCCACTGCTCTATCCTCATCAATCACCTTCATCATCCCCTCAAAAAATTTGATCAAGTTGGTAAGACATGACCTGCCGTGCACAAAGCCGTGCTGACTGCCCCTAATTAGGCCATGCTTTTCCAAATGCGCACAAATCCTATCCCTAAGAGTTCTTTTGAATAGCTTCTCAACCACCGATGTAAGTCTATATTTCCTGTTTCCCTTCTTGAACTGCTTGCCAGTCCTCCAGGACCTCTCCAGTGGAGAGAGTTCAGAAAAGATTTATCAGAATGTTGCTGGGAACAAATGGTTTGAGATATTAAAAAAGGCTGCATAAGCTGGAACATTTTTCACTCGATCATAGGAGGTTGAGGGGTTACCTTTTAGAGATTTTTTAAATAATGAGGGACATAGATAAGGTCATTGGCAAAGGTCTTTTAAATGGGTTAAGAAGTTCAAAACCAGGGGGGGACACTTTTAAGGTGAGAGGAGAAAGTTCTAAAAAGGACATGAGGGACAACTTTTTTTACAGAGTGTTTCATGTGTGGAATGAACTGCCAGAGGAAGTGGTGAGTGCAGGTGCAGTTACAACATTTAAAAGACATTCGGGTAAGTACATGAATAGGAAAGATTTGGAGGGATATGAGCCAAACACAGGCAAGTGGGGCGGGTTTAGTTTAGGAACATGGTCGGTGTGGTCTGTTTTCATGCTCTATACCTCAATGACTCTGAGTCTGCGCACACACAAGTGTCATCTGTGTACTGCAGCTCAATGACAGATGTCGGGGTGGTCTTGGTTCTGGCCTGGAGTCATCAAAGGTTGAACAGTTTCCCACTTGTCTTGTTGATTAACTTGACTCAGTGGGGAGTTTGATTAAGATAGGGTGGAGTGTTGCAGCAAGGAAAAGTGTTGGTGCGATGATGCTGCCATGCTTGACTCTAGTTTATATTGGATGCGGTTGTGGATTGATTGGTTTTAGACAAATTGCTGAGAATTTCTTCTCTTTAGCCACAGAGTCACACAGCATGGAAACAGATCCTTCAGATGAACCAGTTTTTGTCTTCCTGACTTCCTTCTTCAGAATGCCCCTATACTCTTCATATTCTTCAAGAGATTCAGTTGATCCCAGAACTTCAATATCTTTATCCATCCATTATTCCCTAACCTTACCAGCCTTGCTTTTCACGCTAATAGGAACATAATGCCTCTGAACTCTCATTAGCATACTTTTACAGGCCTCCTACTTGTCAGTTTGCCTTAACCTTAAATTTGCTTTACTGCAATTCAGAGCTTTAACTTTTGTCCTTTTCCATAACTATTTTAAAATTAATAGTATTGTGATCATTAGTCCCAAAGCGTTCCCCTATGAACGCTTCAGTCATTCGCCTTACGTTATTTCCCAAGAGAAGGTCAGTTTTGCTCCTTGATAAAGAAAATTTTCTTGAACACATTTAACAAATTCTACACCTTTTCTACAAACCTTTAACACCATGGCAGTCCCAGACAATGTTTGGAAAATTAAAAACCCCTACTAGTACACCATTATTATTCTTACATATATTTGAGATCTCTCTACATATTTGCTTCTCAATTTCCTTGTGACTGATGGAGGGTGGGTGTGGGCCTATAGCAGAATCCCAACAAGGTGATCATCCCTTTCTCATTTCTAATTTCAAACCATATATTTTCACCAAATGATCCCTCAGAAATATTTTCTCTAATTATAGTAGTAATGTTTTCTTTAATCAAAAACGCCACTCACCTTCCTATCTTGCCTCTCTTTCGATCCTTCCTGTAACATCTAAAACCTGGAACATTGAGCTCCCAGTCCTGTCTATCCCTGTAATAGCTACAATGTCCCAGTCCCATGTTCCCATACATGCCCTGAGTTCACCAGCTTTACCTGTAAGACTTCTTATATTGCAACAAATTTAGTTTAATTCTTCAGAGTTACTTCATTCTGACTTGCTCTTGTCTGTCTTTTCTAATTAACTTGCTCTTTTCTGATTCAGAACCATCCTCATCTTTATTTCTATTTTCACTGTTACTTAGGAAGCCCCCAACCCATTCTCTAAAAGTTTACAGGGTCACTAAATAGAACTAGCAAATCTCCCTGTCAAGATACTGGTCCCTTTCCAGTTCATCCTTTTGAACAGGTCTTTTTGTCCCAGAAGAGATCCAATGATCCAAGAAACTGAATCCCTGCTCATTGCACCACCTTTTCAGCTATTGATTTATCTCCCCCAGTTCTTTCTTTCCCAATTTCTTCCCCCTTTATAACCTGGCAGTGGAAATAAACCAGCGATTACTACTTTTGATGTTCTGTTTTTTAACCTTCTACCTCACCTCTTATATTCACTCTACAAAGCCTTAACCCTTTCTATAGCTATATCATTCCTACCAATGTAGATATTCGTAGAATCCCTACAGTGTGGAAACAGGCCCTTCGGCCCAACAAGTCCACACCGACCCTCAGAGCATCCCACTCAGACCAATCCACTATAACCTATTTAATCTACACATCCCTGAATACTATGGGCAATTTAGCATGACCAATCCATCTCCTGTTCTAATGTCAGGTTTCTCTCTGGCTGGGATCATAACAGGTGAATGGCTACTGGGGTCTCTTGATGGGATGTTAGAGTGCATTGGATTTAAAAGGGATCAGTGTCTTTCTTGTTAAAGTAACTGTACAATAACTTCCTGCTTCTCACACTCCCTTTTGACAGGATGTGTTTTCACTGGCTGTCTAAAACCCAAATGCTTTCGAAGGAGGTCGCACCACTTTTTGTGCCAGGTGCAGAGATCCTGGGCAAACTTCTGCCATGACTTGAAGTCAATAGGAAAACTCCTAAGTGAACTCCTAAGTCAGAGTATCCTTGTAGAACTTCTCTTGACTGCCATGAGAGCAACGCCCCAGACTCAAGCACTCCATTGAAGATTGATTTTGGTAATCGAATGTCAGGCATTCCAGCTATATGACGAGACCTACTTAGATGATTTCACCATGAAGTGGATTGGCATGCTCACTCAAATGTCCTACTATCTAATCCTCAGAAATTCTCCAAGGCAGCTCAAGTGCAAATGGCTAAACCTTTGCTGCCACATTGTCCAAGTCTTAGTTTCAGTTTTCAGACTTTCAAATTAGTAGGTAGACTCATTGCTTTGTGTCCTCAGACTGATTTTCAAAGTCTGCGGATGGCTACATTTGCTTTAGCCATTCCTGCCTGTGTCTCTTTGTTAATACAGCATGAGAGAAGTGAACTTATGACAGGTTCTGGGCATAGACTGAAAACCTGGCCTCAAGATAGGACTCCCCTGGAGCAATCTGGTGCATAACGTCCGTTTTATTTGTGCTGATTAAGGCTGAAGTCATCACATGCATTGGAGAACAAGTCCGTGCATCATTGTATGTCCAACTCTGAACCAGCAGCTACTGCACAGCTGGCCATCAGCAAATAGGATTTCAATTTCACAGTTTCCCATGTCCTAGGAGAACCTGGGCTTTGCCTGGAATTATCTCAAATTAGCAGCTTCCTAGCCAGGTGATACCTGATTTAGATGTCAGCATCACAATTGTGGAAGCCATCGGTGAGCACAACAGAGAAAAACATGCTGGAGAGGCCGGTGCTTCCACACTGCCTGTTCAACTCCATTAGCAACTAGGAATGCAATAATAAGGTATACAGGGATCCTGGGCTTTATAGTTAGAGATATGGAGCACAGAAGCAGTGAAATTATGATAAACTTTTGTAAAACCCTGCTTGGTCCTCAACAGGAGTATTGTGTCCAATTCTGGCAACACATTTTAGAAAGAACATGAAGATATTGAAGCAAGGAAAATTTCCAACAATGGTTCTGATTATGAGGGACTTTACCTAGGGAGAACAATGGGGAAGCTGGATTGTCTGCCTAAAAGAGGAAGAGCTTGAGAAGAGATTTGGTTGAAGTGTTCAAAATCCTGAAAGATGTGGACAGCATAGATAGAGAGAAACCATTCCCATAGCTTTAAGTGTTGCAAAGCAAAGGACACCATGTTCAAGTAATTGGGAAAATGAACCATTGGCAATACAAGGAGAACACTTCTTTATGCAGCATGTGGTTAAGATGGAAAATAGAGTGCTTGAAGCGCCTGCGCGTGTTGGAAGCAGATTCAGTCATTGCACTCAAAGGTTAATTAGCTAATCATCTGATTTGAAAGGATTTGCAGGGCTGTAGAAAAAAGGAAGGTTAGTGAGGTGACCTGAGACGGTCCTAGCAAGAGGCGGCATGGACATAGCACTTCTATGTTCTAATAAACCAATATTCAAACAGAAATAGATACAAGCAGTTGTAGACACATTTATCTTTCTTCAGCTCTCTGTAAGTCATGAAATCTTACCCAAATGACCATGAAAATCATCACAGAACCATAAAATATAGAAGAGGACCTTTGGCCCATTGAGTCTGTACCAGCAAAAATACACTGCTACCTACACTAGTCCCATTTTCCTGCATTGGGCCCATAGCATTGAATGTTATGACATTTCAAGTGTTTATCCAGTACTTTTTAAAGGTTATGATGTTTCCCACCTCAGCTATTCTCCCAGGTAGTGCACCACCTTTTGCGTGCTGCCCTCTAAACCTCCTGTCTTTCACTTTAAAATTATGCCCCTTGATTTTGACCCTTCAACTAAGAGGAATAGCTGCTTTCCAGTCACCTTGTCCACGTCCATATAATCAATATTGACCAAGTTAACAGTAGTCAACATATAAAGGAAATATTCTTCCTGATCAACCTTTAATTTCTTGCACCACTCATACTGGGATTACTGTAAGGTCATCGATAAGGTCATTTCCACAAAAGAAGATTGTTAATCAAGCTTAAAGCCTGGGGGAATCTGGTGGAGAGAATACTGAGTGGGTGCTGAAAGATTTAATCTGGACAACTATTATTTTAATTTCCATCAGTGGCTTTTATCCTACAATGTACTGCCCATTGGTTCAAATTGGAGATGATGCATTCTTATGTTAGGAAGTGGAGTCAAACAATTACTTAGAATCCCTACAATGTGGAAGCAGGCCATTCTGCCCATCAAAGACTGACCCCCTGAAGACCATCTATGCCCCCCCACCCTATCCCTGTAACTCTGCATTTCTCATGACTATCCCAACTGCCTGCACATCCCTGAATGCTACGGGCAATTTAACATGACCAGTCTACCAAACCTGCACATATTTGGACTGTGGGAGCAAACTGGGGCATCCGGAGAAAACCCGCGCAGACAGGGGGAGAATGTATAGACTCCACACGGACAGTGGCCCAAGGATGGAATTGAACCCAGGTCTCTAGCACTGTGAGGCGGCAGTGCTAACCATTGAGTCATCGTGCCCAATAGTCAAACAATTAGAGGTATGAACAAAGAGATGTCTAAATAGATGAAGGGGAAAGTCAGTGAATGAGCTGTGGCAGACATTTCATTGTGCTCAGCAAAAGTTTATTCCTGTCATAAGGAAGGATTTGATGAAAAGGATGAAACACCTGTGGTCAACCACCCTCTGTGCATAAAAAAAGCCTGTCACTCTCATCTCCTTTAAACATGTCCCCTTTTACCATAAACCTATCTCCCCTTGTAATTGACATTTCCACCATAGGAAAATGACTCAAACTGTCCATTCTATTCCATTCTGTAAATGTTTATCAGGTTGTCCCCTCAGCCTCCATTGTTCAAGTGAAAACAAAGCAAGTTTGTCCAACCCCTCCGCATAGCTAATACCTTAAAAACCAGGCAACATCCTAGTAAAGCTTCTCTGTACCCTTTCCAAAGCATCCACATCCTTCTGGTAGTGTGGCAACCAGAACAGTATACAATATTCAAAATGAGGCCTAATTAAATTTTTATACAGCTGCTATATGACTTGACAATTTTCATGCTCTATGTCCTGACTGATGAAGGCAAGCATGCCACATGCCTTTGTGACCACCACTTGTATTGCCACTTTTTGGGAACTTTGGATCTACACACCTGATCCCTCTGTATGTTGGTGCTCCTAAGGGTTCTGCCATTTACTGTACACTTTATTCCTGCATTAGCCTGTATCCATGTGTAGTAAATGTCTCAAAGAGTTGTGGAGGCTAGATCACTGAAAGTATTTAAAGAAGTAGATAGACTTTTGAATTAGGGAGTTGAGGGCTACGCAGAGCTGATATGAAAATAGGTGTTCCACCTTTTATTTTTCATGGAACCCAGCGATGATTTGTGTCTTTTTAAGCATCACCTTTTTACTCAATTCACATTGCTAATCCATTTTTTAAAATCTTTTCTCACATTTTGTAGCTAATAAACTCTTTTTATAACTCAAAAAAGCCTTGTTAATTTAGCTTCTTTTAAAATAAAGTACTTTTGGATTAAGAAAAAGGTACTATAAAGGAAGTAGACCATTTCAAATTAACTTGTTCTCACCAACTATGGAAGGAATTGAATTAAGAAGGAGAGCCAGTTCATCCCTCACTTAGAAGCATAGCCATTTGGAGTATCCCGTCCAAATCATAACAAACTGGTCATAACAATACACAAATGCGGTGTCACTGTCCTCATCCACATACTCCTGTTACCCCATCAAAAATACAGCTGAGTTTGTTGAGTATACTTTTCTGTTAACAAAATCAATCCTGCCTGGCTTGACTCTATTAATCCAGCTTTCTCCAAGAATCTGTTAATAGTCTGGGTGAAAATTGTTTCTAAAGACCTCCCACAACCAACATTAAACTGACTGGACCATTATTCAAGAAGTATCAAATAGTTATTCTTACAGTGAAGAGTTATTCATTTGATGTTTTTGACGCCTGATTGCCAGCCATTGTTTACATCTTTCATTTCATGCTTTCCTTTCCCAAATGCTAGATTATCCCAGAAAATCTAACTTACAGATCCCAAGACCAGGTGAAGGTGTGTAATTGCATGTATAATGGGATTGAGGGTACGTGCAAAAATAATGGTAACTTACCCATCCTAGTATAAATTGGAAGTGGCCTCATGCTGCAATAGAATCTTTCTTTTCACGTAGTTAGGTTGCAAATCATGGTTTGCATCATGACGTAACTTTCGGACAAGAACTGCCTCAGCAAGTGTGAAGGTTGTACCCATACGCTCACCACTATTTTGCACCACTCTCTAGTCAATTGAGCTCATCAGCTCCCTCTGCAATAGAATCAGAGCTAATAAATGGGGTACAAATCTGTTCCTAGACACAATGGGGCAAATCCTTGTGCTTCTACTCAGAAACTTCGCTTAGTGGGAGTGTGTCACAAAACTGTTTCAAAGGATTATTGCTGGTCCTTGACTTTAGCATCTTTTATTTTTTCATGAATATTTTGCTTCAAAGGGAAGCTAAGAGTCAACTACATCAGTGGATTAGTGAACTGGGTTAAATGAATATTGTACTCACTGAGGGGATCTCGCTGCTGGATCAGGTTCTTACAAAGATAATCATCCACAATATAGAATTGCTGGAACCTCTGGCATAAGTGACCACAATGTGATTATACTTGATGCTGCTTAGCAACAGGATTAGTGAGGACACAAGTACATGATCAAAAGAAGCCAATCTTCAGTGGAAGACAAACACAAGAAATTAAATTGCATCTGTTGCCAATTGATAACTTCATCGGGGGACCAAGAAAGTTAAGTGATCTTTGAGGGGTGATTTGACAAAACTGAAATTTTGAAAGATGGTAAAGGAAGTACATAATAAGGTAGTTAACTATGTGTAAGGTATAAACAAACCAAGTAGTGGTTGCAGCATCCAATTAAAAACATTTCTTAATAGCGCAGCAATTAAGAATACCTTTAAAAAGAGGTCAGAATGCTGAAGGATAGAAATTATAGGGTAACTGAAAATGGACGATAAACAGAAATGAATGATTATTTTCAATTTTTATTGACTTGGTTGGTAGCACAACAAAATTTCAGGGAATCTTGTAATAAAGTGCAGGGTACTTAATGAGATATATACATCCTATGGGCAGATGCATATAATAAGCATTGTAAGAGAGATACAGCCAGTATTGATGTAAATGTTTAGTAAACCTGTTTGATGCATCGGATCCACAGTGACTTGGCCACATGAGCCTAGAGATAAATTAAGGGAAGGGGGTGGAGCCAGGTGGGATGGAGGTAGGTGGTTGCAGGTAGGGGGTTATAGTGGTTGGTCAATGGGAAGGGTGGAGTGGATTGGTTAGTAGGAAGATGGACAGGTTGGGAGTGAAGAGATTTTGAAACTAGGCCCGAAACGTCAAGCTTTCCTGCTCCTGTGATGCTGCTTGGCCTGCTGCGTTCATCCAGCCCTACACCTTGTTATCTCAATATTTAGGCCATTGGGCAGTAAGCTCCCAAGGCGAAACATGAGGTGTTGTTCATTGGGTTTACATTTGGCCTCACTCTGACAGTGGAAGAGGCCAAGGATGAACATGTCACCAGGGGAGTGGGACGGGGAGTTAAAGTGATTGGCAACTGGAAGTTTGAGTTGGTTGGTGCGTGCAAAGTGCAGATGCCCCACAAACTGGTCTCAGATGTAGAGGAGACCACATCGGGAGGATGAGAGAATGTGTGCTATAAGGAGAGGCTAGAAAATCTCAGGTTGTTTTCTCTGGAGCAGCGGATGCTGAGGGGAGACTTGATAGAAATCTATAAACTCATGAAATGCATAGGTAGGGTTGACGGTCAGAATTTTTTTCCCGAAGTTGAAATGTCTAGCACTAGGGCACATGCATTTAAGGTGAAAGGGGGAAAGTTCAAAGGAGATATGAGGGGCAAGTTTTTAACACAGAGCATCTGGAACGCGCTGCCAAGGGTGATAGTGGAGGCAGATACGATAGGGGTGTTTAAGGGAATTTTAGATAAGCACGTGAATATGCAAGGAATGAAGAGATATGTGCCAACTGTACGCAGATGGGATTAGATTAATTTGCTGAATCTTTGGCACAACATCATGGGCTGAAGAGCCCATTCCTCTGCTGCACTATTCCGTTCTATGTTACATGTTCTGTGACTTCTTTGAGGAACGTTACCAATAAAGTGTGTATTTGGACTTCTAGAAATCTTTGAACAAAATTTCTCATAAATAATTATTAATTAAGCTAAATATTATTGGAATCTGAGGTTGAAATGTTGCTCTATAAGATAAATTACTGGCAGCATATAGTTCAATAATACATCTGCATGATTTTAGTTTATTATTAAATATTTTATTCTATGTTCTTATGTAATGCATATGTCTCCAACTGTATGTGTTCCTATTATAGACAATAGACAATAGACAATAGACAATAGGTGCAGGAGTAGGCCATTCGGCCCTTCGAGCCAGCACCACCATTCATTATGATCATGGCTGATCATCCACATCAGTATCCTGTTCCTGCCTTATCCCCATAACCCTTAATTCCATTATCTATAAGAGCTCTATCCATCTCTTTCTTTATTTGTCATTCTGAGTGTATATCATCAAGTGGGTAGCACGGTGGCTCAGTGGTTAGCACTGCTGCGTCACAGCACCAGGGACCTGGGTTCGATTCCACCCTTGGGTGACTGTCTGTGTGGAGCTTGCGCATTCTCCCTGTGTCTGTGTGCGTATCCTTTGGGTTCTCTGGTTTCCTCCCACAGTCCAAAGATGTGCAGGCTAGGTGGATTGACTGTGCTAAATTGCCCATAGTGTTCAGGGATGTGTAGATTAGGTGGGTTGTCTGGCTGAGATGATCTGAGGCTTGGTATGGGCTTGTTGGGCTGAAGGGTCTGTTTCCACACTGTGGGGATTCTATGATCTAATTATACAATTATTCTTCAATGTGCATGCTGTATAAATCTTTAATCAAGAGAACAAAAGAAACGGAATATGAGGAGCAGGCCATCTGCCCTATGGAATCTGCTTTGACATTCAAACAGATCATAGCTGATCATCTACCTCTAGATTTCAAAGTACCAGACATTCTGATGCCAAATTGTTTCACATTTCATAGCTACTTTAAACTCATAATACACAGCTGTATTTGTATTAGTAAATAATCCATTTGTACTGTAAGCGTCAAACCAACCAAACCTCTCTTATCCCTCCCGTCCTCATCTAAAGAGGTGGGGTATTAGGGCTTAGCAGTACATGAATTGCTCAGTATGAGGGCCAGAATGAACATAATGGGTTAAGTAGCCTCCTTCTGTACCATGACAATTCTATCATTCCTTCTCAAACATGAACTTACGTGCTGTGGATGCTGCTGTATCCGATTGCTCATCTAAGTTCTCTCGTTCATTTTCCAGTTTCTGAAATTAAAAGCAATTTAATTTCAACTTGTGGACCTGTCTTTTGTGCGGAATACATTTTGAAAAACCCTTATTCTTCCTTCTGTCCCCAGGCCAGTTTACTTTGCACTGGGTTTGGTTTCTGTAGCAGCCAAGTTCCTGTTCTGCGCATGCAAGCCAAGACAGTGAGCATTGCTCAGATATTTGATTTTAGAGGCCACTGCAGCCAAATCCAATTTTGTTCTTGCTTGAATCATATGCTGGCTTTCCAGAAGGAGTGACTGAGTCATAACCAAGAATGTCAAACTGCGTTGACATTCCTATCTCACAGCTGTTGGCAGTTACCCCAGCTGGAACAGCCCATTATTGCATTTAGTTTTCTTCTTCAAGTTTTGCATGTGCACAAATAACAGCAACTTGATGTCCTGTAACAAAGATAAAACTACAAAACAGTTTATCATTTTGGAAACTGATGAAGGCAAATGAGTGCAGTCAGAGTCAAATTTGTCACACCACCAGCAGCTCAGCTGTAGCGGAGGGGAGGAAGAAGAAAGGGGGAACAATAGTAATAGGGAAATTATTAACAAGGGCTGCAAAGTGGAGGTGCTGGTGTTGGACTGGGGTGGACAATGTCAGCAGTCACATGACACTAGGTTATGGTCCAAAAGGCTTATTTGAGATTTCAGAGCTTTCGGAGCATTGTCAGGTGAAGTCACGTGCTGGACTATAACCTGGTGTTGTCTGACTTATGACATTAATTAGGACAACATGGAGTCTTTTCTTTGGCCACAGATACAACTCTAGGATGGTATACTACGTCTCTGGTGCCAAGGTCAAGGAAGTCACAGAGCAGCTATAGATTCTTTTGAGGGAGGGTGGACAGCCAGAAATTGTGGACCATATTGATAGGTCACACGCAAGTGAGTACAGAAATATCAGGATAAGGCAGATGAATGAGTGGCTGGACAAGTGATGCTGGAGGAAAGATTTTAGATTCCTGGGACTGGCTCTGTGGAGATGACACCATACAAGATGGGTTGCTCCTGAACACAGCCAGAGATATGTTCCTTACTTGGCATTTTGCTAGTGCTATTGGGAGGACTTTAATTTGGCAGAAGTGAGTGAACAAAGTGAGAATTTTAGAGAAGAATACCAAGGTCCACAAAATACCTTGAGAGACAGACAAGCACGAGCATAGGGAACAGTATGTTAACAGATGAAGTTGGAATAAGGGAGAAAGTAATGAAATCTAAATCAGGCTTTCTGAGCATGTGTGTGAATGCATGAAATATAGCAAGTAAGATTAAGAAGTTAAAAGCACAGCAGATTGCCATAGATCATAGAGACATACAGAATAGAAACAGGACATTCAGCCCAGCATGTCTATGCTGATCAACAAACATCAAATTATATTAATCGCATTTACTTGCACTCGGTCCATAGTCTACTATTCCCTGGCATTTTAAGTGCTCGCCCAGATACTTCTCAAATGTTGCAAGAGAGCAATCTGCCTCCACCATGCTCTCAGGCAGTATGTTCTATATTTCTATCACCTCCTGTATAAAAGAATTTTCCCTCAGATCCTCGCTCAACTACTTTCTCCTCACCTTAAACTTATGGCCTCTAGACACATCTGCTACAGGGAAAAGATTCTCATGACCTACCCTATCTATGCCTCTCATAATTTTGTGCACCTTGATCAAATGCCTGCTCTGCTCCAGGGAAGATAAACCCAGCCTATCTAAGCTCTACTCATTAGTCAGACTTTCCATCCCAGGCAACATCTGGTGACTCTCCTCTGAACTCTCTCCAGTGCAATCACATCCTCCAAAGGTGTGACAACCAGAACTGCACACAGTATTCCATCTGTGGCCTAACCAATGTTTTATTAACTTCCTTGTTCATATATTCTATATCCCAGATATTGGAGGCAAGCATTCCATTTGCCGCTTTCATCATCCTGTCGACCTTTGCCAACACCTCTTCAGGGATCTGTGGACTTGTACACTAAGATCCCTTTGTTCCTCCGTACTCAGGTGACCTACCATTTATCATGAGTATCATTCCCTTATTAGACCTCCCAAAATGCATAATCTCACAATTATTAGTATTAAATTTCTTCTGTATTATTCTGCCCATTTACCAGCTGATCAATATCAGACTGTAGCCTGAGAGCATCCTTCTCATTGTCAACAACACCAATTTTCAAGCCATCAGCAAACTTACTAATTATACCTACTGCAATCACCTTCAAACCATTAACGTACACAGCAAACAGCAAAGATCCCAGTACCAATCACTGTGGTACACCTCTGGTCACAAGCGTACAATCATAAAAACAACCCTCCACCATCACCTTATTCCTCCACTTGTAAACCATGTGGAAATATGTTGTCGCAAATAACAGACATCTGACTCAGGAAGGGCAACACTGGCTAAAAAATATTCCTGGGAATGAGATATTACAAAAAGATATTAAAGCAAGGTAAGGAGGAAGAATGGTCATAATGATTCAGGAGAGCACTGTAATGCTGGAGAAAGACAAGATCCCACAGGTTATGAGAATAGATTGGGACAAGAGAAGAGGAGATCTGGTATAAGTTTTCAAAATTATGAGAGGTATGGATAAAGTAGATGGGGAGAAACTTTTCATGCTTGTAAAAGAAGAATGAGAGGGCACAGATTTAAACTAATTTGCAAAATAGCAAATGTGATGTGAGAAGAAGATTTTTGACACAAGAAAAAAATCTCAAATGCACTTTCTGGAAGTGTGCCAGAGGCAGGTTCAATTGAGGTATTCAAGAGGGCATTAGATGATTATTTGACTATAAATAACATGCAAAGATTATGGGGACAGGAGGGAGAATAACACCAAGATACAATGCATGTTGGAGAGCCAGTGAAAATGTAATGATGCCAACTGGCCTCCTACTATGCCAAAACAATTTTGTGATTCTACGATTTTGAATTCTCTTAATGGGCGCATGCCTAAATATTCTTATGAAGCAGTTTGGCTGAGTACTGACAATCTTCATCTCATTCATAAATAGAGTGAACACTGAGGAATCTGATAGTCTCACAATGGTGCAGGCTACCATTCAGATGAGAGTGGAAGAAGTTAAGAGGAATGCAGTTGAAAGAGGGGCCAGTGTAGTCAGTAGATAGATATTGTTTTCTGCAGCCAGAAGCATTAGAATCATATAGTGCAGAAGAGGCCTTGTGGCCCATCAGGTCTGCATCAACACTTGAGAAACACCTCAGGTTCAACCTAATCTCATTTACCAGCCCTTGGTCCACAGCCTTGAATGTTATGATGTGCCAAGTGCTGATCCATTTACTTTTTAAAGGATTTGAGGCAATTTGCCTCTACCACCTCCCAGGCAGTGCATTCAAGACCATCATCACCTTCTAGGTAAAAAAGCTTTTCCTCATATCCTGCATAAACCTCCTGTCCCTCATCGTGAACTTCAGTCCCCTCATGAATGACTCTTCACTAAAGAGGAACAGCTACTCCTTATCCACTCTGTCCATACCCCTCATAATCTTGTACATCCCGATTAGATTGCCTCTCAGTCTTCTCTGCTCCAATGAAAACAATCCAAGCCTATCCAACTTTTCCTCATAACTTAAATTTTCCATCACAGCAGCGTCTTAGCAAATCTCCTCTGCACCTGCTCCAGTGCAATCATATCCTTCCTGTAATGTGGCGATTGGAACTACACACAGTACTCCAACTGTAATCTCAAAGTTCTATACAACTTCAAAATAACTTCCCTGCTTTTGTAATCTATATCTCGACTGATAAAGGTGTGTCCCATTTGCCTTTTTCACCACCCTACTAACATTTCTTCCTGCCATCATAGGTCTGCAGTCAAACACGCCAAGGTCCCTTTGTTCCACAGACCTTTGTGGTGTCATGCCGTTCATTGAATACTTTCTTGTCAAGTTATTCCTTCTAAAGTGTATCTCACACTTTTCAGGGTTAAATTCCATCTGCCACTTATCTGCCCATTTGACCATTCCATTCATATCTTCTTGTAGTCCAAGACACTCAGCCTTGCTGTTAACCACCCGACCAATCTTTGTGACATCTGCAAACTTACTAATCCAACCACACACCCGCACAGTCATTGCTGTCATTTATATAAATAACGAACAACTGGGGACCCATTACAGATCTCTGTGGTACGCCTCTGGAAACTGGCTTCCAGTTACTATAGCTTTCTGTCATCACCCTCTGTCTCCTACAACTGAGCCAATTTGAATCCACTTTATAAAATTACCCTGTATCCCATGCGCATTTGCCTTCTTGTTAAGTCTCCTAAGTGGAACCTTGTCAAAGGCTGAAATCCATATAAACTACATTAACCCTCACCTACACATCTGGTCACCATCTCTAAAAGTTCAATCAAATTTGTTAGGCATGACCTCCCTTTGATGAAACCACGCTGACTATCCCTGATCAAGCCTTTCCTCCCCATGTGGAAATAGATGCTCTCCTTCAGAATTTTGCCAGTCGATCCATTCATCGATTTTGCTTCCAATTTCCACCCGACCCTCACTTTCACCTGGTCTATGTCTGGCTCCTCCTTTCCCTTCCTCAACATTCCTGTTTGCATTTCTGCAGATAGACTAGCCACTAATATCCACTATTAACCCACGAACTCCCGCAGATACCTGGACTATACATCATCACACCCTGCTTCCTGTAAAGACTCCATTCCTTTTCCCAGTTCCTCTGTCTCCATTGCATATGTTCTGATGAGGCTAACTTTGACAAGGGTGCCTCCGAAATTTCCACCTTCTTCCCCAGCTGAGGAATCCCTAGCACAGTTGTCGATAGGGCCCTCAACTGGGTCCGATCCCTCTTCTGCACTTCTGCCCTCACCCCCTCTCTTCTCTCCCTGCAACAGCGATAGGGTTCCCCTTGTCTTTACCTACCATCCCACCAGCATCTACATCCAGAAGATCATCAGATGCCATTTCCGCCACCTCCAGCAAGATGCCACCACAAGACCCATATTCCACTCCCCTCCCTTGTCCGCCTACCGCAGGGACCATTCCCTCCAGGACACCCTAGTCCATTCTTCCTTCACTCTTAACACACTCCCATCAGCTGCACAGCACCTCCCCTGCAACCAGTGAAGTTGTAACACCTGCCCATTTATGTCCTCTCTCCCCAGTATCCAAGGGCCCAAACATACCTTTCACATGAAGTGGCACTTCACCTGCACTTCACACAATCTAGTCAACTGCATTCGCTGCTCACAATGTGGTCTCCTCTACATTGGGGAAATGAAGCGTAGACTGGGTGACTGCTTCGCAGAACATCTACATTCTGCCTGCAAAAATGAGTCTGAGCTTCCAGTTGCCTGCCACTTTAACACACCACCCTGTTCCCCTGCCAACATCTCCATCTCAGGCCTGCTGCAGTGTTCCAGCGAAGCTCGGCACAAGCTGGAAGAACAACACCTCTTTTCTGGTTGGGAACCCTGCAGCCCTCCAATATTGACTTCAATAATTTTAAGGCCTGACCTCTCCCATGTCTTAGCCCTCAATCCGATGTGCCAGGCCTTGTTATCACGTAGCCTGCCATTACACACTATTTATTGTTAGTCACTAACAGTCTCCTTTAACAGCTATTTACCCTCCTAGCCAGATTGTTATCTACTCCTTTGTCCAACTGCTGTTCTCTCTCTTTGGGCTCTATCCCCACCTATTGGTTACTGGCTAACGCACACGCCCCCACCCCCATCCCAGACCGCTGTATCTTCTGCATACAAAGCAACATTTTTCTAGCTACCATCAGTTCTGAGGAAGGGCCGCCAGAACCGAAACATTAACTGTGATTTCTCTTCACAGATGCTGCCAGACCTGCTGAGATTTCCAGCACAAAGATAATAATCTCTGAATTATCACCTGAGCCACAAGCAAATCAGCATGGGGTAAAAAGGTTTAAACAGTCAAATGTGTGACTAAAAGATTGGTTTTGAAAAATTGGGCTTTTATTGCTGGGGTACTGAGGACAGAGGGAACTGTACCATTGGGATGGTCTTCATTTGAACTGCACTGGGACCAGCATCCTCACAAGTCATACAGGGCTGTAGAGAAGGATTTATACTTTGGAGGAATGTGGATGGTTCATGTGAGGACAGATTTGCTAAGTTCAACAGAAAGGACAAGGCAATAGTGAAGGTTGGTGATGAAGGTACTGATAAGCAGTGCAACAAGAAAAGACAGAGTGTACAAAAATAACAGTGCACCAGCAAATAAGGTCACAGTCAGGAAGAATGGTAAAGAAACAGAATTAAAGGTTTTTTTTTTAATCTAAATGCTTGCAGCTTTCACAACATGTTGGCTGAATTGATAGCAAAGTTATAAATGAATATGATGCTACAGAATGCTGTATGCACATGCAGCAAGTAATCAGAAAGGCAAGTAGAATGTTGGCCTTTAATGCAAGAGGACTGAATGTAGAAGGAAGGAAATCTTTCTACGATTGTCTAGGGCACTGGTGAGAGCACACCTACAATACTACCAAGTCTCTCTACATTTCCACTGAAGGCAGTTCATAGAAGGTCTACCGTTGATTTCTGGGTTGAAAGAGTTTTCTTATGAGGGAGAACTGAGGTCAGGGCCTTACATTTGGAATTTAGAAGAATGAGAGGTGATCTCATGTTTGAAACATGTACATTTCGAGGGGGCTTGCTTAAGAATGCTGAAAGGATCTTGCCTCTCATGGAAGAAACCTATAACTAGGGGACACTGTTACAGAAGCAGGTGTGTCCCATTTAAGATGGAAGTCAGGGAGAAGTTTTTCCCTCAGAGGGTCATATGTCTTTGGAATTCTATTCCACAATCGGGAAATTAGGTAATTCGATGTGATCAAGGCGGAGTTAGGTTTTTAGTCTGTAAGGGAATCAAGGGTTATAGGTGCTAGTATGAAAGTGGCGGTTGATACATTACTGCTGTAGTACACAGGAACTGGTGGACACTAGTGTGATCCAATGTCAATCACATCTGCAGAAATGCGCATAGCTCAGCTCAGAATGATTGCAAATAGGACATACCATTCAAGAAGGAAGTGAGACAGAAAGCAGGAAACTGTAGTCTAGTTAACTTAATATTGGGGTACCGGGACATGCCAAAATCTAATATTAAGCAAATACTAGCAGGGCATTTATAAAACTATACACAATCAAGTAGACTCACCATGGTTTTGTAAAAGGAAAACATGTTTGACTGATTTGTTAGAGTTGTTTGAGGAAATAACAAGCAAGATGGATTAGGAGAACCTGTAGATATGATATACTTGGATTTTCAAAAGACATTTGATAAGACGCCACATAAAAGGTTAGGACACAAAATTACAGCTTATGGTTCAATAGTAACATTTTTGTATAAATAAAGGATTGGTTAGGTTACAGGAAAGGAATCAGGAATAAATGGGTCATTTTCAGATTGACAAGCTGTAACTAGTAGAATTCCACAAGGATCAATGTTACAACTTTACCTATTTCTAGTCCAGATCAATGACTTGAGCAAAATAACTAATTTTGGTTGCTAACTTTGTAGATGATACAAAGATGGGCAGAAAAGTAAGTTGTCAAGATTTCTTTTCCCTTCTGCTGATGACACAAAGCTGGGTCAGATTGTGAGTGGTAACAAGGATGTAAAGGGTCTTCAGGGCATTTTAAATAAATTGAGCGCTTGGGAAAATACGTAGCAGTTGAGGTGTAATGTGGGGAAGTATGGAGTTATCCACTTCAGTAGGAAAAACACAATGGTGGAGTATCGTTTAAATGGTGATAGACTAGGAAAGATTGAGCTACAAAGGGACATGGGTGTCATTATAGACCAGTCACTGAGAGCAAGCATGTAGGTGCAACAAGCAATTAGGAAGACAAACGGTATGTTGGTCTTCATTATAAGCGGGCCTGAGTTCACGGGCAGGGAAATCTCACAACAGCTGTAGAAGGCCTTAGTGAGACCACACTTGGAGAACCATGTGCAACTTTGGTCTCTATACCTAAGACAGAATATACTTGCACGAGAGACAGTGTCGTGAAGGCTCACCAAACTGATTCCTGTAATGGCAAATGTATCATTATAAGGAGAGTTTGGGTTGACTGGGCTTGTATTCACTGACATTTAAAAAAATGAGAGGGGATCTCAATTAAACAGAGCTGGACAGACTCGATGCAGAGATAATGATTTCTTGGTTAGGACTGGTCTGGACCAAGGGGTCACAGACTCAGGAACAAGGGGTAGGCCACTTTAGACTGAGTTGAGGAGAAATGTCTTCACTCAGAGGGTGGTGAACATATGGCATTCTCCACCACAGAAGGCTCAGGATCAATGCTTTTTCTAAGCTGTGTAGTCATTTCGAAGGTGCGCCAATACCGTCTGCAGCATTGACTTCTGTTTTAGGGCTGCTGCCACACACTGACCTCAGAGGTTTGCACGGTTGAAAACAAAAATTAGTGAGAACACTGCTGAGAAGGCAAAACCACTGTATATATTGAAGAAAGAAACAGATTTCTAGACTTTAAGAGCATCAAAGAGATCGGAAGAGTATGGCGTTGAGATACAGTATCAGCCATGATGATGTTGAATGGTGCAGCAGGCTTGGTGGACTGAATGGCCTACTGCTCCTCCAAGTTTGTACGTTTTTACACCATTTAATGGGAGTAGGAATGGAGAAGAGGGAGGACAAGGGAAGATTCTAGAAATAGTCAAATCAGAAAGTGAGTTTTTTCTAACCTTGCTTTAAGTAAACATTCCAGCTATTCAGAGTCAACTGCAATCCTGCCATTTCCAAGCCAGTACTTGCCCTTTAAGCACACAGTTGTTTTAAAATTAAAGTGATAGTATACTGAACCTATGACACCACCTGTGATCCTGCACCCAGTCCCGCAAAACTGTAGATTTTTGAAGATTTTGGGTAATTTTAACGGTGGGCAATGGCACAAGATGTATGATGAATTACTTTACAAAAAGTAATTCTTCCTTCGCCATTGTATTTTTCACAATTTTCTAACCACTCCTCCCAACCTGGACTCAAATGTTGCACTGAAATTTCCCTAAAACACAGATCCTGCATCAGAGCACTGTAGGACCAAAAGAGATAAAGACTATAAAAAAATAGAAACAGGAGTAGGCTATTTGGCCCTTCAAACTTGTTCAATAGGGTCATGGCTCATCCAACATTCCTCATGTTCACTTTTCTGCCTTTTCACTGTAACTCTTCATTGCTCCAATGATCAAGAATCTATCTACCTCAGCCTTAAATATACGCAAGGACTCTGCCCCATAGCTTTCGGTGTCAAGGCGTTCCAAAGACTCAAAATCCTCAGAGAAAAAATTCTTCCTCATCCCAGTCTTAAATTGGTGCCCCTTTATTCTGAGACTATGCCTTCCAGTCCTAGACACTCCCATGAGAACAAGAATAAACAACAATACAGCACAGGAACAGGCCCTTCAGCCCTCCAAGCCTGTGCCAACATATTTTGCCCTTCCATACTAAAACTGTCTTCACTCACAGGATCCATAATTCTTCTATTCACTTCCTTTCATATATTTGTCCAGGTGCTTCCTGAATGCTGCTCTTCTGTCTGCTTCCACCACCTCTCTGGCAGTGCGTTCCAGGCACTCACCACCCTTTGTGTGAAAAACTTGCCTTGCACATCTCTTTTAAACTTCCCCCCTCACACCTTGAGCCTATGTCCCCTAGTAATTGACCCCTCCACCCTGGGAAAAAACTTCATACTTTCCACTCTATCCATGTCATTCATAATCTTATAAACTTCCATCAGGTTGCCCTCAACCTCCTGCATTCCAGTGAAAAAAACCCAGTCTATACAACCTTTCCTCATAGCTAAAATCCCCCATACCAGGCAACATCCTGGCAAACTTTTGTTGTACCCTCTCCAAAGCATCCACATCCTTCTGGTAGTGTGGTGACCAGAACTGTACAGAATATTCCAAGTGTGGCCTAACTAAAGTTCCATAAAGCTGCAGCATGACTTGCCTATCCTTATACTCAATGCCACTTGCAATGAAGGCAAACATGCCATAAACTTTTTTTACTCCCTTATCTACCTGCACTGCCACCTTCAGTGGTCTGTGAAACTGCACCACTAGATCTCTCTGAATATCAACACTGTTGTGGTTGGTTGGCTCGCCGGGCTGGTTCATTGTTCGATGAAGCATCAGAGGCTGCACTGATGTTACCCAGCAGGGTAATGAAACGTCTGTGGAACAACGAACCAGCTCGGCGAGCCAACCAACCACAACATCCACAACCCGAGCTACAAATCCACTCAAAAATCTTAAAATATCAACACTCCGAAGGGTTCTGCCACTCACTGTATAATTGCCACTTTGTACTTGACCTTCCAAGATCCAAATGCAACAAATTTGTCTGTATTAAACTCCATCTACTAATTTCCTGGCCATGCCTCCATCTGATCTATTTCCTGCTATATCCTCTGACAGTCCTCGTCACTATCTGCAATTGCACTAATCTTTGTATTGTCCGCAAACCTAGTAGTTAGACCAGCCATGTTTTCCTCCAAATCATTTTTGTAGAGCACCAATAGCAGAGTTCCCAGCACTGATCCTGTGGAACACCACTAGTCATAACTCTACATTCCAAAAAACATCCTTCCACCATTACTTTCTGTCTCCTATGGCTATGCCAGTTCTGTATCCATCTTGCCAGCTCATCCCTGATACCATGTGACCCTACCTTTCATACGAGTCTGCCACGAGGGACCTTATCAAAGGCTTTACAGAAGTCCATGTAGACAATGTCAATCGCTTTTCCCTCATTAATCATCTTCGTCACCTCCTTAAAAAACATGATCAAGTTAGTGAGCCACGACCTCCCATGCACAAAACCATTAGTATTGCCAATAAGTACAATTGCTTCTAAATGTGTATAGATCTTGTCCTTGAGAATCTTTTCCAATAATTTCCCTACCACTGACGTGAGACTGACAGGCCTGTAATTTCCTGGATTATCCCTGCTATCCTTCTTAAACAATGGGACAATATTAGCTATTCTCCAATCCTCTGGGACCTCACTTGTGGCCAAAGAGGATACAGAGACATCTGTCAATGCTCTAGTAATTTGTTCACTTGCCTCCCTCGATATTCTGGGATAAATCCAATCAGGACTCAGGGATTTATTTACATTAATACTTTTTAAGACACATAACAACTCTTTCTTTTTAGTAGCAACTTGGTTTAGAAATTCGATCCTCCCTGCCCTGAGATTATCCTCCACCAATTCCTTCTCATTGGTGAATACCAATACAAAGTATTTGTTTAAGACATCGCCTACCTCTTCTGAGTCCACATGTAGATTCCCTCCTTTGTCCTTGAATGGGCCAACCCTTTCCCTGCCTACCCTTTTGCTTTTTAACTATGTATACAAAGCCTTGGGATTCTCCTTAATCCTGTTTGTTAACGACTTTTCATGACCTCTTTTAGCTCTTCTAATTCCTTTGTCAAGGGCTTTGTCAGTTTCTGTACCTATCCTTCGTTCTTGCAGGCAAGTACTGCTCCTGAACACTTATCAACTGCCGTTTGAAATAGTCCCATGTGCCTGATGTGGATTTACCCTGAAACAGCTGCCTCCAATTAAAATTCTCCAGTCCTGCCTAATATTGTTGTAGTTCACCTTTCCCCAGTTTAACACCTTCACCCAAGGATTGCCGTTAACTCCATTCATGAGTATCTTAAAACTCATGGTATTATGGTCACTACTTCCGAAATGCTTCCCACAACCAGGTCCAGTAAAGCCCCTTCCCTTGTTTGACTGTTTACGTAATGTGTCAAGAAACCCTCCTGAATGGTCCTTGCAAATTCTGCCCCATCCAAGCCCTGACCATGAAGTGAGCCCCAGTCAATATAGGGGAAATTAAAATCATCCACCACAACAACCTTGCTGTTTTTACATCTTTCCAAAATCTGTCTACATATTCTCTCCTTTATCTCTCGCTAACTGTTGGGAGGCTTGTGGTATACCCCCAGCATTGTGATTTCATCTTTCCTGTTCTTGAGTTCCACCCATATTGCCTTGCTGCACGAGTTCTCTGATGTGTCCTCCCTCAGTACAGCTGTGATATACTCCTTTACAGCAATGCAACTCCCCCACACCTTTTACATCCCCTCCTATCACACCTGAAGCATCTGAATGTCCCAGGATTTAGAAGACAGTCCTGTCTCTCTTTCAGCCAAGTCTCCGTAATCGCAATAATGTCATAGTTCCAAGTACTAACCAAAGTTTTAAGTTCATCTAACTCGCCTATTATACTACTTGCATTGAAACATAAGCACTTCTGACAACCTCCCGTGCTCTTTTCAGCAGCGTTTCCCTGCCTGTTCTTGTTCTTAGTCCTGTTTGCCTTGGTTTCTACCATTCCCTCAATTTCTGCATCTACTGCCCTACTCCTCTGGTTCTCATCCCCATGCCACACTTGTTTAAACCCTCCCCAACCACACTACCAAGTATCTCCCGAAAGACATCAGCCCTGGTGCTGCCCAGGTGTAATCCGCCCAGCTTGTACAGGTCCCACCTCCCCCAGAACTTGTCCCAATGTCCCAAGAATCTGAAACCTCCCCTTCACACCATCTTTTTGGTCAAGAGTTCATCCTGTACATCCTGCTGTTTCTACTCTGACTAGCTTGTGGCACCAGTAGTAATCCTGAGATAACTACCTTTAAGGTCCTGCATTTTAACTTTCTTCCTAGTTCTCTATATTCTGCTTTTAAGACCGCATCTTTTTTTTTTTTAACCGATGTTATTTGTATCAACATGTGCCATGACCACTGACTATTCGCCCTCCCCCTCCAGAATATCCTGCAACTGCCCCAAGATATCCAGGACACTAGCACCAAGGAGGCAACACACCATCCTGGTCTCTCATTTGTTGCCACAGAAATGTCTATTCCCCTTATGATTGAATCGCCTATAACTAAAGCATTTATATCCTTATTTCTTCCTCCCTTTGCAGCAGAGCCAGCCAGGGTGCCATGAATTTTGCTGCTGCTGTTATTCCATGTCTGTCTGTTTTGCAAGGGAAGAGCCACAGGAGATTCATGCACTGCTTGCTTAGCCCTCCTGCTTTGCCTGGTGGTCACCTTCCTGCCTGTGGAGCCTGAGTCTGCAGTGTAAAGAAAATCCAACGCTCTTTTGGTTCCCTCCCCAATCACCACTTCTCGTGTTGCCTTCTCGCTGCCAGCAAAGGGAATGGGAAATGCAACGTGAGGAGAAGTGGTGAGGGGAGAGGGCTGCGACAGCTGGCAAGCAAAGATGTTGGCAGCAAGAGTGAGGGAGCCAGCAGCAGCTAAGATTTTCAATTGCACAAAGATGGCGTAGGCAGTTGGAAAAGCCACACGGTGCTTGCAGTCGAATTGGGGGACAACTTTCCAATTTATATTTTAATTTGTTCTTTCATGGCATGTAGAAGTCAATGGCAGACCCAGCATTTGTTGCTCATCCCTAATTGCCCCTTAATTGAGTGGCTTGCTGGGCTATTTCAGAGGGCAGTTCAAAGTTAACCACATTGTTATGGGCTCGAAGTTATATGTGGGCCAGATCGGGTAAGGACAGCAGATTTCCTTCCCCAATGAACATTAGTGGTAAAGGTAAAGTCATCATAGCCTGAATAGACTATAAAGCTGCATTCCTGTTAGAGAGATGACCAGTGATAGTTTGGCAACTGAGGGTCACCAAGGCCTTCATACTGACTGCAACTAGTGTGAGAATTGAACTCACACTGTTAACATCGCTCTGTATTGCAAACTAGTCATCCAGCCAACTGAGCTAACCAACACTCTGATAAAGAGTCATCTAGACTCAAAATGTTAGCTTGCTCCCTCTCTATGGATGCTGTCTGACCCATTGTGATCTCTAACATTTATAGTTTTCACCCAACATTACTGAACCAGAAATGAACACAGAAAATTGTTGGAGAAATTCAGCAGACCTGGCAGCATCTATGAAGAGAGAAACTTTGTGTTTGTATCAGATTTATGACATCTGCAGTACTTTGCTTTTATTAATAAACCAAATGGATTTCCAACAAAATTATAGTTTAATAGAACAAGCTTTGAATTCTTGAGTTTTAAATTCCACCAGTTGTTGTGGTGGGATTGGAATCCACATTCCAAGCATTAGTCTACTGTCTTGTGTTGGTCCAGTGATGAGTCACAGTATAGGACTATGTAGTAAAACAAAACATCCAAGACATGTTTTGCCACTGGTAGACAATACTAAAATCAAACAACCAGATTGACACTGTCATACCCTGAATGTCTTTCAGAAATGTGTTTGTTAACAGCCAGAATTGATTTTTCAAGCACTTAAACCCCTATTATTATAGTACATTAAACTCATTTGTATCCCACAGATTTCTAATCCAGAGTTAATGAGAGGTGATCTTATTGAGTTGTATAAAATTGTAAGGGCCTTAGACAGGATGAATGCGTATAGTTTTTTTTTCCCAGGGAAGGGGAATTGAAAACTAGAGGAGATAGGTTTAAGGTGAGAGGGGATAGATTTAAGAAGGACCTGAACGGCAACTTCTTCACACAAAGGGTGGTGCATATATAGAATGGGCTGCCAGAGAAAGTGGTTGAAGCAGGTACAATAGTAACATTTGGATAGGTACATGGATGGGAAGGGTTTAGAGGGATATGGATCAAATTTGGGCAATTAGAACTAGCTGAGTAGGCACCATGGTCAGAATGGACTAGTTTAGGCTGAAGGGCCTGTTTCCATGCTGTACTACTCTCTGACTCTAACTTTTCTTTTCCTTTATTCATTCATGGGATGAGAGCATCACTGACTAGGCAGCATTTATTGCCCAGCGTCAACCACATTGCTGTGGGTCTGGAGTCACATGTAAGGATAGCAGGGTCCTTCCCTAAAGGACATTAGTGAACCAGATGAGTTATTCTGGCAATTGACAATGGATTCATGGTCATCATTAGATTCGTAATTCCAGATATTTATTGAATTCAAATTTCACCATCTGCCATGGCAGGATTTGAACTCAGGTCCCGAGAACATTATCTGGGTCTCTGGATTAACAGTCTAGCTGATAATACTATCACCTTCCCTCAAATTCAGACTATTCTTGTACTGATCTGTTGGAACCTCATCAGATTACATGGAAACATAGGAAAAAAGGAATAGGAAAAGGACATTCAACCTCTTGGTGTTGTTCCACCATTTAATTAGACAAGGGCTGAATCTCATTTACAGATCTTAATCCATATTCCTTCATACCCAAGAGAAATTAGCCAATGCCAATTTTGAAATTTTCAATTGACCTGATATCAACAGCTTTTTGGCAAATTGAGCAGGTTACACAGATTTATAATGCAACCTAAGAGAAAGAGTGCTTCCTGATTATATTCCTAAAAGGCCCAGCTCCATTTTTTAAGATATTGTGATACTTTGGTCTGCAATTTTCCAACAGCAGGGACAGTTTGTTCAGTTTTCTATACTCAGGTTGTAGCAATGACCTGGTGATTTCGAAGAGAGAGAGGGGAATGGTGTTTTTAAGTTGGGACATTCTTTGATGCTGTCTTGGTGGTTCTCCATTGATCATACAAACATATGAATCAGGAACAGGAGTAGGCCATTTGTCCATCAAGCCTGCTCCTCGGTTCAATAAACTCTTCGCTGATCTGATTGTGGCTTCAACTCTACATTCCTACCTAACCCCAATACCCTTTGACTCCCTTAAATCTATCTACCTTTGCCTTAAAAAGACGCAACGTCCACCATTCTCTTGGAATGAGAGCTCCAAAGGCTGGAGATCCCGAGAGAAGAAATTCCTCCTCATTTCTGCCTTAAATGGGAGACCCTTACTGACAAACTATGTCCCCTAGTTCTAACCTCTCCCACGAAGGGGAAACATATTCAGCATCTACCCTTTCAATACCCTTCAGGATGTGTACCATGGCATTCTGTCTGATGGTAGGTTCACAGTCTTTCCAAATTATTCTATCCTATTCCTCCACTGACACATTTGATCTAGTTATGCACTGCTTACTGCTGCTTTAATGTGTAATTGTTTATCAAACATTCCAAAACTGCAATTCAACCCGCCACTGTCGGTTGTTTCCTTATTCTAATCACTTTTCCGCTTCATGACCAGGATGCATTTCTAGTTTTAATTTTTAATGCTGTTTGTATTTCTTGGGGTAACCTCATACTCCAGAATTATTTTAAATTGCTTTTAATCTTTAGTTAACTCTGCTGCATTTTATCAATGAACTCTGATCATTTCCTCCTGCCTTTTCTTCTTGGATCCTCCATCTGAGAGCTGTTTCTTTTCTATCACAGTGTTGCCTTAAGTGTGGATTATCATTTGGAAATGGGGCTGGAGTGATAGTAATACATCAACCAACAAGCTCCTGGAACCTGCATTGTCTTTGATCTTGAAGCTGTGATGGTGGTGATTGCAGACAGGGCCAGGGACAGACATCACAGACCTAGTGCTGCTCCTGGCCTCAGGCTCCAGTCCCACTCCCCAGCACACCCAGCAAGCTGCTGGAAGCACTTCCCACAAAGAATAATGCCTCCCCCAAGAGAAACTAGGATGATTTTGCGTTTGTTGAAAATTTCTGTACAATCAGTTCTGCTATAACGCGATAGTTGTGTTCCTGTGCAACATCACGTTATAGAAAATCACACTTTAGAAATAATGGGGCCTATGGGAAAAGTGGGGTTGGGGCAGACCACCAAAAAAAATCACTCAGAAATCACTCCAAAGCCTAACACAAAGGATAGCACGATTTGAATAAATGTTTAATTCATATCCAGTAATGAAATAAAGGTAAATTTAACACTTCACTTTGAAAAAATGTCAAGATGACTTGATGGGGAAGGAAGTTGTACTGTACCCTTCACAGAAAGCACCTCACGACAAAGCCCGCAAAATGATCCCATGATGCCAGCATGGAGACTCTTTCAGTGCTAACATTGTACATATTCACGCCAAAGCCTGTGAAATGATCATGTGATGTCGACACATACTCCTCTGCGCTCCAATGGAATTGCATTATAGCCAACACAAATTCGCGTTTTAGAAATAGCATTCCCCTATTCCTCAATCACATTACAGCTAATTCACGTTGACGGAACATGCATTATAACAGAACCAGCTGTATTGAGGTAGATAGTTTTGTTAAGGCAGAGTATTGAGGATTATAGAACTAAAGCAGGAAGGGGAAGGTGAGATCCTGATTAACCATGATCTAACTGAATTACACAGCAGGCTGAAAGGTCTGAATGGCGTACTCCTACTCTATGTTTTCAATACTCCTGTCATCCTCTGATCAGAGCTCCTCAAATCTTTCCTTTCCAAGTCAAAATCAACAGAACAGTTGGACTTTTTTATATTTGTTGGTTCTCCTCCCCTTGTTACACAATCTACTTTTGAGTCAGTGCGTTGAGGTTTCACATTGCGAGTAAGGACATGATCAAATAACAGAGGCTATTATGTCTGTGCAGTTTTAAAGGAGTTTCACTGATATTTTGTCCAAGCGTCAACCCTCAACCAACATAAACAAAATAATCTACTCGTCATTCAATTCAATACAGCTCATGGGATCTTGCTGTCCTAAGAAAATAGCTTCTGCATTTGCCTCCAAAACTCCAGTGGCAACACATGAAAGTACTTTGTGGACTGGAAACAAAATGCCACAGTGTGGCTGAGGTGAGACAAGAACAAAACTAGGTAACAAAAAAT
>JAHRHZ010000173.1:1604769-1627466 GCA_024137785.1 Ginglymostoma cirratum
GTTTAGGCCCGAAACGTCAAGTTTTCCTGCTCCTATGATGCTGCTTGACCTGCTGTGTTCATCCAGCCCCATGCTTGTTATCTCGGATTCTCCAGCATCTGCAGAACCTTTTATCTCTGAAACAAAAAATAAAGTTGTAAATAACCGGAAGTGTAAAGTTCTTAGTGAGCTAGTGTTAGCAGTCCAGATAAAGTTTACAAGACACCTGTTGCTTTCACAACATTCCACCAATAGTGTTGGACAGAGCTATCTGAGAAGTCATGGACACTTTGGTGCCCCTGGTGACCACATGTGCAGGAAACTGCGGCTACTGACAAACCGCATTCAGTAGCTGGAGCAGTGGGTGGACTCACTGTGAAGCATCTACAGTACTAAGGTTATCATGGACAACATGTTCAATTAAGTGGTCACACTGCTGGTAAAGACTGTACAGACAGAAAGGTTATGGGTGACCATCAGGCAGTGTACAGGAAGGCGCATAGTGGAGGAGTCCCTCTCTAACATGTACTCTCAGGGGATAGTAGCTGAAGCCAAGTCCATGGCACCAAGAGTGGCTCTGGTGTACAAGTAAGAAGAATGATAGGGCTATAGTGAAAGGGGGTTCAATGGTAAGGGGGACAGTCTGCAAAAGAGACTCCAAGATGGTATGTTGCCTCCCTGCTGCCAACAAGCTGTGTATCAGGAGTTAGGACATAAAGTAAAAAGTAGAACCTCAAAAGTAATAATTTCAGGATAACTACCAATTCCATGTGCTAGCAAGAATAAAAATAACAGGATACCAAATGAATACAAAGCTGGAGAAATGGTATAGAATGGAGGGATTCAGGTTCATGGGATGGTGTTAGAGGCAAGGTACTGGCATGGTTAGTGGATTGGCTGACTGGCAGAAGATAGTGAATGGGGAATAAAGGGGACTTGTCATGATGGCAGCCGATGACTAGTGTAGTTCTGCAGGGGGTCAGTGTTGGGACCACGACTATTCCTGTTATATGTTAATGATCTGGATGAAGAAACTGAGGGCATTGTTGGTAAGTTTGCAGAATTCACAAAGGTGGGTGGAGGGAGAGGTAGCACTAAGGAAGCAAGGAAGTCGCAGAAGAACTTGAACAGACAAAGAGAGTGGGCAAAGAAGTGGCAGATGGAATAAAATGTGGGAAAGTGTGAGGTTATGCACTTTGATAAGAAGAATAGAGTATTTTCTAAATGGGGAAAGGATTCAGAAATCTGAAGCACTAAAGGATTTGGGAATCCTAGTTCAGGATTCTCTTAAGGTTAACATGTAGTTTCAGTTAGCAGTTAGGAAAGAAAGTGCAATGTTTGCATTCATTTCGAGAGAACTAGAATACAAGAGCAGAGATGCTGAGGCTGTATTAGGCTCTGGTCAGACTGCATTGGTAACATTGTGAGTAGTTTTGGGCCCCGTATCTAAGGAAGGATGTGCTGGCCTTGGAGGGGGTCCGGAGAAGGATCACAAAAGTGATCCCGGAAATGCAGGGCTCATCATATAAGGAGAGGTTGAGGACTCTGGGTTTCTACTCAATGAAGTTTAGGAAGATGAGGGAGGATCTCTTTGAAACTTACAGGATACTGAGTGGTCTGGTTAAAGTGGTTGTGGAGAAGATGTTTCCACCAGTGGGAGAGACAATGATCTGAGGGCCCAGCCTCAGAGTGAAAGGACGACCTTTAGAACTGAGATAGGGAGGAATTTCTTCAGTCAGAGGGGGGTGAATCTGTAGAACTCATTGCCACAGAATGCTGTGGAAGCCAAGTCATTAAGTGTCTATAGGCAGTTATATATAGATTCTTGATTGGTAAGATGGTCAAGGGTTACTGAGAGAAGGCCGGAGAATGGGGTTCAGAAACATATCAGACATGATTGAATGGCAGAGCAAACTCAATGTACCAAATATCTTAATTATGCTTCAATGTCTCATGGTCTAAACGGTTACGATATAGATGCAATTACAGAGACACGACTGCAGGTTTACCAAGAATATCAACTGAATATTCAGGAGTACTCATTATTTAGGAGTGACAGAGGGAAGAAAGGAAAGGACATGAGATTACGTTGTTAGTAAAGAAGGAAATTACTTCATCAGAGGCTGCACTGAGGATGTTACCAAGCACGGTAACGAAACGTCTGCAGAACAACAAACCAGCTCAGCGAGCCAACCAACCTCAACACCCACAACCCGAGCTACAGATCTACTCCAAAACCTTAAAGGAAATTACTGCATTAGTGAGGAAGTTAATTGGCTCAGAAAAATCATTACTTGGAATCTATATAGATAGGGAATAAGAAACACTAAAGGGCAGAAATTTTTGTTGGGGTTTATCTAGAGGCCCTCAAACGTAGTGAAGATGTAAGGGAAGACATTAAACAAGAAATCGGAGATGCATGCAATTGTACTGTACAGGAGCATTTCCTGAAGTGTGTATGTCATAATTTTTTAGACCTATACATTGAAGAACCAACCAGCATACAGGCCATTCTAGACAGGCTACTGTGCAGTGAGAAACGATTTATGAACAATCTTGTTGTGTGGCTCGCTTGGCAGGGAGCAACCATAATATGATAGAATTCTTCATCAAGATGGAGACTGTGGTATTCGAATCTAAAGCTAGGGTCCTGAAGCTAATTAGCGGGAACCACAAGATATGTGGCACAAATTGGCACAGGTAGACTGAAGAACCTTATGGAAGGGACTGACAGTGGATAAGCAATGGTTAGTATTTAAAGAACATGTGCATGAATTATTCATTTCTGTCAGTGCAAAAGTAAATGAACAAAGTTGGCTCAACCATAGATTATAAAAGGAATTAGGAAGAGCGTTAGATACAAAGTGGCTACTAACATTGAAAGATGCACAAAGGCACCCAGGTACCTTTGTACATCTACACCTCACCTCTACTCAACTAGGAAGGCAAAATTGTATATTGACCTTCATTGCAAAAGGATTTGAGTTCAGGAGTAGGGATGTCTTACCGCAGTTATACAGGGCCTGAATAAGACTGCATCTGGAGTATCGCATGCAGTTTTGATCTCCCTCAATAAGATAGGATACACTTGGCAAAGTGACAGTGCAGCAGAGGTTCACTAGGCCGATGCTGGGATAGCAGGAGTGTCCTATGTGGAGACAGTAGTTCAACTAGGCCTATATTCATTAGAGTTTAGAAGGATAAGCGGGGATCTGATTGAAACATATAAAATTCTAACAGGGATGGACAGAATAGATGCAGAGAGGTTGTTTCCTCTGGTTGGGAAGTCTGGAATCAGGGGACACAGTCTCAGGATAAGGGGCAGGCCATTGAGGACGGAGTTGAGGAAATATTTTGTCACTCAAAGTATAATGAATCTGTGGAATTCTCTACCACAGAAGGCTTATTATATATATAGAAAGATTTTTTAGCTATTAAAGTCATTAATGGGTACGGAGAGAAAGCAGGAATATGGCATTGAAATAGAGGATCAGCCATTATTAAATTGAAAGGAGCAGGCTCAAAGGGTCGAATTGCCTACTCTTCCTTCTACTTTCTGTGGAAAAATTATTCTCAAATATGCATGCTATATACAAGGTCTAGTATTAGTGGATAGGGAGGGTTCATTGTTACTTAGAGCAATATGAAGCATTTTCCAATTCATTTACATGATCTGGGTGTCACTGATGAGGCTAATGCTTATTGCCCATCCCTAAATAGCTGAGAAGGCAGTGGTGACTTGATTGACTACTGCCCATGTGGGTACACCAGAGTGCTCTCAGGGAGGGTGTTTAACCCAGTTATAATGAAAGAGTGTGATAGACTTCCAAGTCAGGATAAGCTGTTACAGAAAGGAATAGGGAGACAGTGATGTTTCCATGCATCAGATGACCTCATTCTCCTAGGTGATAAAGATCACAAGTTTAGAAGGTGTTGTTGAGTAGGTTGCGATGAGTCATTACAGTGCGTCTTGTAGATGCCTGCCTCTGTCTTTGGAGGAAAGTAAGTCAATGTATAAGGTGCTGGATGGGATGCTAATCATGCAGGCTGCTTTGTCCTGGATGAAGTCAAGCTGTCACAGTGTTGTTGGAGATGTACACTCCAGGCAAGTGGGAAGTATTCCACCACACTCCCTACTTGTGCCTTGTAGATGGTGGACAGGCTTTGGGGAGTCAAGTGATCAGTTACTTATTGAAGGGGTAATGCCTAACAATTTGTTAGAATTTTTTGAAAATGTAATCAAGTGTGCGGATGAGGGGAGCTCAGTTGATGCAGTTTATATAGATTTTAGCAAAGCTTTTCACAAGGTCCCACGTGGGAAACTGAGAAGGTTAAAGTACATGGAATTCAGGAAACTTGGCAAGATGGATCAGAAACTGGCTTTGTAATAGGACACAAAGGGTAGTGGTAGAAGGCTGTTTGAGTGACTGGAGGCCGGTGTCCAGCGATGTATCACAGGGATCAGTTCTGGAACCCTTATTGTTTGCTATATATATAAATGAAAGAAATGAAAATGTGCGGAGAATGTTAAGCAAGTTTGCAGATGATTGGTAGAGTGGTTAATAGTGAAGAAGATGGTTGTAGGTTCCAGGAAGATATAGCTGGGTTGGACAGATGGGCAGACCAGTGGCAGATGGTATTTAATTCCAATAAGTGTTAGCACCTTGGAAGAAGAGAAAAGATGAGGGAGTATTCAATGAATGGCAGGACACTGGATACCGGGTAGCTTAGAGCAACAGGGTAATTATTCACAGATCCCAGAAGTCAGCAGAGCACCTGAATAGGATAGTTAAGAAAGCATATGGGATACAGTCATAGCATAGAATATAAGAGCAAAGAGGTAATATTGGAGTTGTACAGAGCACTGGTCAGGCTACAGCTGAAGAACTGTGTGCAGTTCTGGTCACCTCACTACAGGAAGGATGTGATAGCCTGAGGGGTATAGAGGATATTTACCAGGATGTTGCTTGGGATGGAGAAATTGAGCTATGAATAGAGACTAAATAGGCTTGGATTGGTTTCTTTAGAGTAGAGGGGACTAAGGGGGTCATTGACTGAGGTGTATAACATTATGAGGTGTATGGACAGGATGAATAGTGAGCAGCTGTTTTCCTTGGTTGAAGGGTCAATCGTGAGAGAGCATAGTTTTAAGGTAAGAGGCAGCAGATTCAGTGGGGATTTGAGAAAAACATTTTTCACTGGGCTGGTGAACTTTTTCACTCAGTGGGTGATGGGAATCTGAAATGCATTGCCTGGGAACCTTCAAAAAATATTTGGATGAATACTTCAAATACCATAATATTCAAGGACATAAATACTGCAGGATGAGTGTGGGAAATTGGGATTAGCACGCCTTTAGTGGTAGTTATTGTCGACTCAATGGACCGAAGGGCCTTTTTCTGTAGTGTATGAATCTATAATTTGAGGTTATGGCTGAGCAAGTGCTGTTTCATGGAACTATCAATTCTCTTTCTATCACTTCGCTGACGATGAAAACTGATAGGGCGGTAACTGACCAGGTTGGCTTCCTCCTGCTTTGTGTGAACAGGCAGATGTGGACAATTTCCGACATTCTAAGGTAGATGTCAGCGTTGAAACCGGAATGCAACGGGGTGGGGGCTAATCCTGCAATCTAAATTAACTCTGTAGCACAGGTAACATAAACACGGCATGTCAGGCAGCAGCTCTGCGGCGTGTTTACCTGCAGTATATCCATACCTAGACACTAAACGGTTCAGTGACACCGATCTTCCGAATGAATTTAGACCCTCTTCCTCTGTTCCAGTGCAAACACCCTTCAGGGTTGCTTACCTTTTCCAACAGTTTTAATTTCAACCTGGCCATCTGGTCCACGAAAGACGGATCTGCAGTTTCCATTTCTCATTCAGGGGCAAAGAATCATTGATGCAAGAGTGGGTAGGAGATGAGGGCTCCAGGTTGGGAGGTAGGATTCCAGGCAAGATCTTACTACAGGTGAAAGATCAGCAGAGTACTCAGTCCGCTGGCGGGCAAACATTCGCGGCAAGTAACGGCTTTTCGTTCTCTTGGCTATTCCTGGCCCGTCGCTCTTTCCCCTGGTTGCTAACCTGCTTGTCCTGTAAACAAGGCGGTTGCTGCAGGTAAACATTCATTTGTATTGTGGCCCCGCCTCACTACAACTGCTCAGGTTATACAAACTGGAGGCTGGGGCTACCACAAACAAAGTTTGTCCTGCCACGAAGTGCACGTCCTGTTTCTTGGGAGTACTTGGAGGTGTTGTGAGCTGAAAATACCTACAGGTCGAATATTTCTACCTCTCAAATTGCAGTTCCACTCCGGCTCCCGCCCACCCCAACGTTAAACATGGTCTTTGCATGCATTTTAAGTGGTGTCCCTTATGGGTCATTCTCAATTGCTTTCAATTGGGAATTTCAATCCTTTCACGTATGAATTATGAATTCATGAAATATGAATTAGGAGCAGGAGGTAAGCCATTTGGTGTCTTGAACCAGCTCTTCCATTCAAAAGATCATGATTTTGTGGCCTCAACTCCACATTCTGGCCTATACCACTTTTCCAAGTTGACTTCCCAATTCAAATTCTTCTTCTGGTTGAAAGCACTGTTGTATGTCACTGGCTCTTTCCTTTCTGCGCTTTGACCAGTTTGTAATTCAGTTGACTTTCTAGCCACTCTTCCTGTCTTTTCTCATTGGCCTCTCCCAAGGTCAAGTCATGAGGAGAGTCATTGTTGCACAGAAGGAAGCCTTTTAGTCCATTGAATGTGATGCTTCACCAGAATTAACTCTAGCCCACTCCCCAGTGAGTTCGCATTCAACACCAGGATATTTATTCTAAGTGTCTTGGAACAATGGCAAACATTGAGGATAACACATGCACAATGAAGTAACCAGAACTACACTCAGTTCACAAGCTGGAGCTTAACCAATCATTTAAATGGTTCTATCATAGCTACTTTGCTCTTATATTGTATAACTTGGCTAATATCAGAAAGTGTTCCATATGCCTTAACCCCCTTATCAACATGATCTGCTATCTTCAGGGATCTGTAAATATTCACTCTAAAGTTCCTCAGTTCCTCTACGTGTCTCAACTAACATATCTTTCTTTGCTTTGTTTCACCTCCCCACACTCAACACCACACATTCTCATGAGATGAATTCCATTTGTCACTTCTTTACCCTTCTGACCAGTCTATGATTATCCTCCTCAGTATCAACTACATGGCCAACTTTTGCGTTGTCTTAGAACTTCTTGATCATGCCCCGTATTTACATTGAAATCATGAATACATGCCACAAAAAGCAAAGGGTCTGGTACTGAGCCCTGCATAACCCCGCTGGAAACAGTATTCCAGTCACAAAAATACCATTCAACAATTAACCTTTGTGGCATGCCACTAAGCCAATTTTGTATCCTCAGTTCCTCTACACAAGTCAATTCATGTGTACGTCTTTGCTTTGTTTCACCTCCCCACACATCCAACTTGCTACATCACCATGGGTTCTTTTTTAAATCAGTTTGCCAAGTGGTTCCTGAAAAGAAAAGGCTTGCTAAAATCCATGCTGGCCCTATCAACTGCACTAGCCCTATCAATCCTCCTTGTTACTGCACCAAAAAATTCAATCAAGTTAAACAGAAACAATCTTTCCTTAATAAACCCATGCTGAATATCCTTGATTAATCTACAGTTTATCCCATATCTTGGAATTGATTCCAATAATTTGCCCAACACTGAGGTTAGAATGACTGGCTGGTAATTATGTGGTCTTTCCCTTGCTCCTTTTCTAAACAAAGAGACAATGTTAACACTCCCCCAAGCCTTCAGCACCACAGCTCCATTCAGTGAGGATTGGTAAACAATGGTCTGACCTCACCTATGTCTTTTTGCCTCACCTAGGGCTTCTTCTAACAGCCTGAGGTTATCCACTTCCAAGGATGCTAATCCCATTAATATTCCCTCTCTCCCTGAATCCCTAAATTCAATACATCCAATTCTTCACTCTCGCTTCTTAACTACAATATCTATATTGTCTTCTTTTGTGAAGACAAACGCAGAGTATTAATTTGGAACCATACCAATATCTTCTGCCTCTACCGATCGTTTACTTTTTTGGTCTTTTATATACCCTATTCTTTCTTTAGTTATCTTCTTACACTTAGTGTATTGATGAAACATATTGGGTTCACCCTAATTTTACTTGCCAGTATTACTTCATATCCTTTCTTTGCCTTCTTATTTCCTTGTTGACTTCAACCATGCACTTTCTATATTCTGTCAGCTTTCTGTGGTATTGAGTTCTCAGTGTTAGAGATAAACTTCCCTTTTCTGCCTTATCTTGTGTTGTAGGCTCCTTGATATCTAGAAGTTCTAGATTTGATCTACCCATCCTTTTTCAATTGTGTGAACATGTTTACTTCTCACCCCTTGAATTTCCCTTTTGAATGCTTCCCACTGCCCTGACACTGATATCTTCATGCAAGTGGTACCAGTTCAGTTTTGCTAAATCATTCCGCAGATTCACAAAATTGGTCTTGACCCAATTTTAACTCTTAACTTCTCTTCTATTTTGGCTCTTTCTTTATAATTATGGCAATGGTGTAGTGGTGGTGTCACTGGATTAGCAATCAAGTAATGCTCACCATAGCAGATGGTGGAATTTGAATGTAATAACATCTGGGAATTAGTGATGATCATAAAACCACTGTTGATTGTTGTAAAAATCCATCTGGTTCACTAATGTCCTTTAGCTGCTGATCTTATCTGGTTTACATGTGACTTCAGACCCACAGCAATATAGTTAACTCTTAACTGTCCTCTAAAATGGCCAGGCAAGCCTCTCATTTATATCAACTGCTAAAAAGACTCCAAAAAAAGGAATGAAACCAGATAGTTCACCTGGTATCAACCTGGGCACTGGAAATAACAATGGCAAACTCAGTCCATTCAACCTTGCAATATCCTCCATGCCAACATTTGGAGGCTTGTGCCATAAATGGGAGAGTTATTTCACCAATTAGTCAAATAACACATTGATGGAATCATCAGGAGTCATAAATGGTGTTGAACATTGTGCAATCATGAGGCTGCACAGGACACTGGTGAGGTCTCTTATGGAGTACTGTGTTCAGTTCTGGTCACCCTATTAAAGGGAGGATATTATTAAGCTAGAGAGAGTTTAGAAGAGACTTACCAGGATGTTGCCAGATATAGAAGGTTTCAGTTATAAAAAAAGGCTGGATAGGCTGGGACTTTTTTCACTGGAGTGTAGGAGGTTGAGAATTGACCTTATAGAGGTTTTTAAAATCATGAGAGGTATAGATAGGGTTAATGGTAGGTGTCTTTTCCCTAAGGATGGGGGATTTAAAGACTAGGTGGCATACTGTTAAGGTGCGAGGAGATGGATTTATAAAAGATATGAGGGGCAATTTTTTTTACGCAATGGGTGGTTTACACGTGGACTGAACTCACTAAGTGGTGGATGCATGCACAATTACAATGTTCAAAAACATTTAGATAAGTACATGAATAGGAAGGGTTTGGAGGGATATAGGCCAAGTGCAGGCATGTGGGACTCATTTAGTTTGGGATTATGTTGGGCATGGATCGGTTGGGCCGAAGGATCTGTTTCTGTGCTGTCTGACTCAATCGGTGAACATCCCCACTTCTGACCTTAGGATGGAGAGAAGGTCATTGATGCAGCAGCTGAAGATGGTTGGACCTAGGATACTACTTGAGATCTCCTGTAGAGATGAAATGGAGTTGAGGTGACTGACCTCCAACAACCACACCAATCTTCCTTTGTGCCAAGTAAGACTCTGAGTAGCAAACCAAGTTTTCCCCTAAATTCCCATTGACTCCAGTTTTGCAGAGCTCTTTGATGCCACACGTGGTCAAATATGACCATAATATCAAGGACTGTCACTCATAACTCTGGATTTCAGCCCTTTTTCATGTTTGAACCAAGGCTGTAATGATGTCAGGAGCTAAGTGACCCCAGTAGTCTAATATGTGGTACCTTATCAACACCTTCTCAAAATCAAAATATCATGCATCTACTATTTCCCCTTTATCCATCCTGTTTATTACCTTCTCGAAGAATTCTAGTAAACTTATAAGGCATGATTCCCCCCTTCATTATTGCCATGTTGACTCTGTTTGATCATATCATGTATTTCTAAACGCTCTGCTATTACATCCTCTACATTTTCCCAATAACAGTTGATAAGCTAAATGACCTTTTTTAAGTGTCTCTTTCCCTTTTTAAAAAGAAAGGTGTTATATTGGCAGTGTTCCAATCCTTTGAGACTTTTCCAGAATCTAAGGATTCCTGGAAGATTTTTGAAAATTCTCTCACTTTTATTTCGTCTGCCTTCAGGACTGATCCACTAACTTTCTGCCTTCCATTTTCATTTCTGATTTTGTCCCAACTGAATCTACCCCATTCCCTACCAAACTAGTTTTTACTTACCCCAACTGCAACAGTAAAACATCCCACAAGAAACTTAGTCCTGATTCTGTTCAGTGCATCCTATCTGATCCCATATCTCCCAGAGCCAGTCCCAGTGCCTCAAAAGTCCTCCTTTTTATACCAACTTTCCATTAGTCTGCCTTATCCTCCAATTCCAGGACACACTTGCATGTGGCATTAGGAACAAGTTTGAGATTACTACTTTTGAAATCTTGTTTGCTATTTTTTTTAACCTAGCTCGCTAGATTCTGACTGCAGGACGTATCTCTCATTCAGCCTATGTCATTGGTTCCAATGTGGACCATGACTAACTGGTTGGCCACCCTCCCCTCTAAGGGTGGTCTGTAGCTGCTCAGTGATATTGAATAAAATCATAGAATCCCTACAGTGTGGAAACAGGCCATTCAGCCTGTCAAATCCACACTGATCCTCCAAAGAGTAACCTGCATTTCCGAAAGCTAATCCACCTAGTTTGCACATCCCTGGACACTATGAGCACTTTATCATGGTCAATTTACCTAGCCTGAGGGTGGAATTGAACCTGGGTCCCTGGCACTGTGAGGCAACAGTGCTAACCGTCATGCTGCCCCATCCTTGCCCCTGGCACCAAGGAGGTAACTCATCATCCTGGATTCATTTTTGCAGCTATAGAAAAGCCTATCTGCTGATCTAACTACCAAATCACCAATCACTATGGCTCTGCCAATCTTTCTTCTACCTGCTTATGCAATTGCCTTGGGCTTGTCTGTGACTGCACTCTCAGAAGTACCATACTCTTATCCACATTTGGAACTGAATGCTAATTGAAAAGTGCAATGCATTTAAGGTACTCCTTGTGCTACCTACCTTTTCCTTTTTGAATGCGTGGTGGTCATCCATTCCTTCTCTCTCTGCATATGCTGAGCCTTTGGAGTGACTACATCTAAAACCTGTTATCCTCATAGCTCTTATTAATGCACCGCAGTGACATCAGCTGTTGTTCAAGTTCCAAAACTCAGAGCTCAAGTTGTCCCAACTAGAATCATAGATTCACTACAGTGCATACAGAGGCCATTCAGCCCATTGAGTCTGCACCACCCCTCTGAAAAGTATCCCACACAGACCCACCCCTCCTAATTAATCATGCTACTGCTAAAAAGCCTTGCCAGTAGCAATAAATCTTACATTTACTGATAAATTCCATGAATACTTAATATACATTACTTATTGTAATAATTTATCTAAATATGTCACACGACACTTCGCTGCATTAGGTGTACTTTGCTGTGTCTGCCTGATTCATCAGTTTGCAGGATCCTGAATTCTGCTACTATGGTAAGGATTCCATGGAGCATTAACTGATTTCTGACAGCTGTGACACTCCTTTAGATCCTTGTGTTGTTTTTCTTCCAGAGGGCTTAGTCTCATGAACTGCTCTCTGATGTCTGTTGCAAAAAAAGCCTATCAAAATGTAGGGTATTTTTGAGGTGAAACACTGCCTTTTCATGAACTCCCCCACTGCTGAAATCCTGTTTCTTTAGCAATTCCCCTCCCCACCTCAACATATAAAACCACATGAGAAGAGATTGAGCTTAAAAGTAGGTGACAAAGGTAGGGTGCAGTACAAATAGGCTGAAGAAGACAGAAGCTGATAGGCGCAAATGTATAGTTCCTGCAGCAGACTGAATGAGAGATGCATCCAGCAGCTAAATGTTAATAACATTTGTGGATCTACACCACTATTAGCAAAGCTGAGCAGGATCTGCAGATGTGTGCCTTTTTTATGAAGACTGTGCCTGTACAATGGGAGTTGGTTGTGCACTGAGAAGAAAAGCTGAAATTCTTCATGAGGAAGACAAAACTTTGAAGGGCTTTCTGACCAAGGTTCATAGACTATGGTAGATTGACTGTCCAGCCAATTTGTAAGATCTTAGTTTAATGTATCTGCCATTTAATGTACAATTTATAGTTTATAATGACTGCAATTTGCCTGGTAATTCATGTTTAACTCATATTGACTATATTTTTAGAGTATAGGGCAGTTAGCTATTTAGTGTTTGCTTTGTTTGATTATTGCATAGCAAAATTTTCTTTTATTTCTTCTATTTAAGCTGTGGTTCTCATGACCTAATTCTTTCAGTAAAGAACCAGAGATGTGGATTTCTCTTCCTAATGAAAATGTTAGTGGTCTTGACAGCGATAATAATCCTGTGTTTATGCTCTGCATGAGCTTTCTCTGACCTTACTTAGTCTAACTTTGTCAATACATCCTTTTACTTCTTTCTTCATCACATATTTATGTAAATTCCCCTTCAGTGCTCCATGCTAATTAACCTCACGCACTCTTTAGGCTAGCAGATTTTCTGAAGAATGATTCCAACCCGAAACCTCAACTTTCCTGCTCCTCTGATGCTGCTCGGCCTGCTCTGCTCCTCCAGCTCCACACTGTGTTACCACATGCTAACCATGCTCTGGCTAAAGAACAGAAAGGTTTATCCTTAATTCCATATTGATTCATTAGTGACTATTTTAACTTTATAGCCCTGAGTTTTGCCTTCCTCTCCTCAATAGAAATATTTCTCAATGCCCTGTTATACCCTTTTATAGAAACATATAAAATAAAAGCAGAAGTAGGCCATTCAGCCTTTTCAGCATGCATTGCCATTCAGTATGATCATGGCAGGTCATCCAACTCAGTACCCTATTCCCACTATCTTGCCATACTCTTTGTCCCCTTTAGTCTGATGAACTACCTCTAACTTCTTCTTGAAAACATTCAATGTTTTGGCCTCAACCACTTTCTGTGACAGAGAATTCCACAAGCTGGATGAAGGATTTCTCCTTGGCTCTGTTGGAAATCGTCTACCCTGTATTCTAAAATTGTGTTCTGAACTCTTCAGTCACCAGGAACATCCTTCTAGCATTTACCCTGTTTGGTCCTGTTAGAATTCTATGAGATCCCCTATTTTTCTAAACTCCAGTGAATATTGTCCTAACTGACAGTTCTTCATATATCAGACCTGACAATCCAAGAATCAGTCTGGTAAACCTTTGTTGTACGTCCTCCAAAGCCAGAACATCCTTCCTCAGATTAAGAGATCAAAACTGCACAGCTGTGTTATTGCCAATGCCCAGTACAATTGCAGCAAGACATTCCTGCTCCTGTACTCAAATCCTCTTGCAATGAAGGCCAACATACCATTTACCTTCTTCACAGATAGCTGCATCTGCATGCTTACTTTCTGTGACTGGTGTACAATGACACTCAGGTCTCATAGCACCTATCCTTTCCCCAAGCTATCACCATTCAGATAATAATATGCTTTCCTGTTTCTATTACCAAAGTGTTTGCCCACTCACTCAACTTGTTCAAATCAACAGTGGCATCTTTGCATTCTCCTCACAATTCACCCTCCTACCCAGGTTTGTATAATTTATGCTTTTAAGTCTTTTATCAGGTCATCAGTCTTCCAGATATTATATTAAAACTTTTCTGATAGACCCATTAGTTCTGGTATCAACCTTGTAAGTCTATTTTGCAGCTGTGTCAGTGCAACTTTACCTGCAGGAAGCTTTTTATTAAGTCTGGCCTCACTTCTTAAAAATCACTTGAAGAGCAAAATAGTTTGTTCTGGAATGTATTGAGAACTATTCCAACAATTGAAATGTTTGTGTTTATAGATTCATTTCGGGAATTGAGGATAGAAAGTAGTGAGAGATGGTATTTGAGGAAACGTTGATATTTACTTGTAAAGAATGTATTCCTGCAATAATGTTGTGCAACAGCTGGTTTCAGCCTCGTCAATCACGTGCATTATCATAAATCACAAGTGACTCAACATATAGTTAAAAAAGTCGAGTTTTGATGACTCATTTGTTATCAAAGTAGGTACTGACTTCATGAGACTTTGAGAATGAGGCTATCAATGTGTGAAATTTTATTCCATTGTACTAATGTCTTAAGTGTCAGATATAATAACCTTTTTTGTTTAACTTCTTAGCACAGGAATATGTGTGGTTTGTATTCTGTCTCCTTTACCCCAAGGGTGGACGTGCCAATTGACCTTCTGCATTATTTCTACTTATGTAGCTAGATTGTGAACCCCAAGTTGTTGGCATATGACTCAAAAAGGAAATGTGTAGTTGGTTGTTTTAGAACAAAAAACAATATAGCACAGGAACAGGCCCTTCAGCCCTCCAAGACTGTGCCGACACATGATACCTTTCTAAACTAAAATCCTTTTGCCTCTATGTGGTTTGTGCCGTTCTATTCCCTGCCAGATAATATATCAGTCAAGATACCTCTTAAATGTTGCTATTGTATTCACCTCCGCAACTTCCTCTGGCTGTTGATTCCAGGCAATTACCACCCTCCGTGTAAAAAAGTTGCTTTTCACATCTCCTTTAAATATATCCCTTTTTATCTTAATCCTATGTCATCTGGTTATTGACATTTCTACCCTGAGAAAAGACTCCGACTATCCATTCTTTCCACACCTCTCATAATTTTGTAAACTTCTATCAGGTTGCCCCTCATCCTTTGGTGTTCACGTGAAAACAAACCATCTTTATCCAAACTCTTGTCATAGCTAATATCCTCCAAATCAAGCAACATCCTGGTAACTATTTCTGTGCCTCCTCCAAAGCCTCCACTTCCTTCTGGTAGTGTAGCAACCAGAACTGTACACAAAATTCCAAATGTAGCCTAATTAAAGTTCTATACAGCTATTGCATGACCTGCCAGTCTTTATATTCATGGCACCAATTGATGAGGACAAGCATGCCATATGCCTTCTTAATCACCTTATCCACTGTATGCTTCGATCCCTTTGTATGTTGATGCTATGAAGAGTTCTACCATTTACTGTACACTTTCCTCCTGCATTGGATCTTTCAAAATTCATCACCTTGCATTCGTCCCAATTAAATTCCATCTAGTCTTTCTCTGCCCAAGTTGCCAGCCTACCTATATCCTGCTATATCCTCCGGCTATCCTCCTCACTATCCACAGCTCCCTCAATCTTTGTGTTATCTGCATACTTACTAATCAGGCCACTTACATTCTCCTCCAAATCATTTATAAATAGTACAAAGAACTGGGCACATAGCCCAGATCTCTGCGGAACACCACTGGTCACAGATCTCCACTCAGAAAAAACACCCTTCTATCACAACTCTCTCTTTTCAATGAATAAAACAGTTCTATATCCATCTTACCAGCCCATCATGGATCCCATGTGACTTCACCCCCTCTATCACCCTTCCGTGAGGGAATTGTCAAAGGCCTTGCTAAAGTCTAGATAGGAAACATTTACCAACCAGCCCTCATCAATCATCTTTGTCACTTCATCAAAAATCACAACCAAGTTTATGAGACATGACCTTCTCCGAACAAAGCAGTGCTGCCTTTCGCTAATAAGTACATATTTTTCCAAATGTGAGTAAATCCTATCCCCAAGAATCAGCTCCAATAATTTCCCTACTACTGACATAAGGCTCACTGGCCTATAGTTTCTCAGATTATTCCTGTTGCCCTCCTTAAACAAAAGAACAGTGCTGGTCATTGTCCAGTTCTCTGGGATCTATCCTGTGACTAAACAGGACACAAAGATTTTGTACAATGCCCCAAGAATTTCCTTAACTGCTCCCCTCAGCATTCTGGGATAGATCCCATCAGGTCCTGGGTACTTGTCTCTCAATGCTTTTCAAAACACCCAAACCTTTTTTATATTGTCCTAAGATATCAACATAGCCTTTTTAGACTCATCATCTACCATGTCCTTCTCCTTGACGACTACCAATGCAAAATATTCATTCAGGACTCACCACTTCCTCGGGTTCCATTCATAAATTCCCTCCTTTGTCCTTGAGTGGTCTTACCCTTTCCCTAGGTGCCCTCTTGCTCTTTATATATGTATAGAATGCCTTGAGATTTTCCTTAATCCGGTTGCCAAACACATTTCATGGTCCATTTTAACCCTTCTAATTCCTTGTTTGAGTTCTTTCCTTCTATCTTTGTTTTCTACAAGGGCTTTATCTGGTTACCATGACATTGCATGTGAGTCCCAAAAGACAGCTTTATTTTGGATGGCAATGAGGTCTTTAAGTGTTGCTGTTGCTGAAATAGGTCTTCACAACTGATCAGGCAAGAATGCTAGTAAATATGTCAAGTTCCAACTCAGACATAGGACATCTTTTCTTTCTTGTCCACCATCATCTCAGGAGTTATTTTTATCAACCAGCAAGTTTGATGATGTGGAATGCACTGCTTGAAAGACTATTGGAAATGGAATCAAGAGTAACATTGAAAAGGGAATCATAACAAATATTTGAAAAGGGAGAGTTTGTGTAATAAATGGAGGCTTGTGTGAGGTAGTTATTCAGAATGAGAATGACATTTTCGTACAGCAAAAACCTATATACAGTAAGGATTTTTCTGCACTGCAGCCATCACACAGTTGTGGCTGATCACACTCACTCTCACTTCACTGCCCCAGCCAGAGACATATTGAAAGGATTTGTTGATTGATAATCAATGTGTTTGGCCATGGTGTGACACAACCTCCATAGCCATCAATTCCTGGAGTGGGCCCAGAGGTAAGGATGCTACCCACAGCACAACAAGACTTTCTAGGTAGGAGATAATTGAACAGCTGTTTCAAAATGTCAGCACAGGTATGAGAGACTAAATGGCCTGTTTCTGTCGGTGTAATTCCGTAATCTCCCTGTATTATTTCTGTTACCTTCTACAAATGTTGCCCAGTGCAACAATGTGCTGAGATCTCCATTTGGTTCTAATTGGGTAATGATGGCTAGACTCTGCTTGGTAACTACATGTGGGCAATTGGTGTGAACTTGAGTCTTACTTCGCTCAGGCAGAGTACATTGATTTGGCAGGAGACAGAGGGTGGTGGTAGAGGGTTATTTTTCAGACTGGAGGCCTGTGACCAGGTTTTGTCATTTATATAAATGATTTGGATTTGTGTATGGGAGGAATGGTTACTAAGTTTGCAGATGACACCAAAATTGGTGGTGTAGTGGACGGTGAAGAAGGTTATCTCCGTGTACAATGGGACCTTGATCAGATGGACTGACGAGTGACAGATGGAGTTTAATTTAGATAAATTTGAGGTGTTACATTTTGGAAAGGCAAATCAAGTCAGGACTTATACACTTAATAGAAGGGTCCTGGGGAGAGTTGCCAAACAAAAAGACTTTGAGATGAAGATTCACAGTTTTGGAAGGTAGAGTCACAGGTACTCACGGTAATGAAGAAGGCATTTGGTACACTTGCCTTTATTGGTCAGTACATTGAGTATAGGAGTTGGGATGTCATTTTGCAGCAGTGCAGAATATTGGTCAGGCCACTTGTGGAATACTGCATTCAATTCTGGTCTCCCTTCTATAGGAAAGATGTTGTTAAACTTGAAAGGGTTCAGAAAAGATTTACAACGATGTTGCTGAGTTTGGAGGGTTTGAGCAATAGGGAGAGGCTGAACAGGCTGGAGCTATTTTCCCTGGCACATTGGAGGTTGAGAGGTGACCTTACAGAGGTTTATAAAATCATTAGGGGCATAGATAGGATGAATTGCCAAAATCCTATTGCCAGGGTAAGGGAGTCCAAAACTAGAGGGCATAGGTTTAAGTTGAGATGAGAAAGATTTAAAAAGGACCTAAGGGACAATGTTTTCATGCAGAAAGTGGCGGGTGTATGGAATGAGCTGCCAAGGGAAGTGGTGGAGGCTGGTACAATTACAACATTTAAAAGGCATCTGGATGGGTACATTAGATGGGTTAAGAGGGATATGCACATAGTGCTGGCAAGTGGGACTAGATTAATTCAGGATATCTGATCAGCATGGACGAGTTGGAGTGAAAGGTCTGTTTCTGTGCTGTACAACTCTATTTACCTTAAATGATTCCTTAAAGAGATGCGGGGAATGTGCAGATGAATCTTTTTACACTGCAGATGGTACTTATCTGAAACTTGTTGCCTGTGGGTAGTGGGACCAGTGACAGATCATGACTTTAAGAGGAGATCAATAGAAATAAACTTACAAGGCTACAGGGATTGAGTGTGGAACAGAGTCTGATTGCAGAGACCGGTGTGGTCTCAATAGGCTGAATGTCCTCCTCTGGTCCTTTGATGACTAGGTGGGGAGAAGTATTTTTCTTTCCTCCTTTTAGAGTTCTTGAGGACCACATCCAAATGTAATTTTGTTTTTCATGTGTGCCTGCTCTGGACGTTTTTGACTTCACAGCCATGTCTGACCCTGTCCTCAATAGGCCAAGAAGCATCATAGGAGCAGGAAAGCTTGACATTTCAGGCCTAGATCCTTCATCAGAAATGGGGAAGAGGGTTCTGAAATAAATAGGGAGAGAGGGGGAGGTGGATAGAAGATGGATAGAGGAGAAGATAGGTGGAGAGGAGAGTTGCAGTGGGAGAGAGATCCCCTGAGGTTGGTCCGGTGGGAGGAGGGTAACTTCTTCAGGGTAGGCATCCTTAGAAGAGGCTTCGCAGTGGAGTTAAAATTGTATCTGAGATAATAGGAACTGCAGATGCTGGAGAATCCGTGATAACAAGGTGTAGTGCTCCTATGATGCTGCTTGGCCTGCTGTGTTCATCCAGCTCTACACCTTGTTATCTCGGATTCTCCAGCATCCGCAGTTCCTATTATCTCTGACCCTGTCAGTTGAATTCTGCACCCAGGCTCATCTGGCAGTGATTAAGGGACCAGGAACCTGACTGGTTGAGATCTCTTGGACTAGGGAAAGTAACAATGTTGTGCAGGGGGCCCAGTGAGTGTTGTGATACCCATCTGTTCCATAAGGTGTAGTGGCTGTCCTGGCTTAATAGAAAGTAACAATAACATGAGAAATGACTGCTCCTGTTCTGAACTGCTCTTGTACATCTGAAGATGAAACTCCAGACTGCCAGGCCTTTCCGAATTTTACTGTTTATTTCCATCATGCTTACAACCTTCCCCAATACTTTGCCAGGTATCAGCGCTCCGCCACTTGCCCAGCCCCGTCCTAACATCAATCATTTATTGGCTTAGCCCGTAAATGTCACATCACAAGATCGCTGCTGGGCGTGATTATACTGTGAAGAGTTTTTTTTAAAAGGTGAGCTGTGCTAGGGCAAGAATTCACTCGTCTCGTAGTTGGCTGTGTGTGAATTACTGATCCGAATTTCTGCCCTCCGTAAAAACCGAAAGAACTGCGGTTGCTGTAAATCAGAAACAAAAACAGAAGTTGCTGGAGAAGCTCAGCAGCTCTGGCAGCATCTGTGAAGAGAAATCAGAGTTAATGTTCCGGGTCTGGTGACGCTTTCTCGGAACTCAGTAGCTTGGATTCTGGGAGATCGAACCTCTGGGTGGGAATCACTGCACCACGTAAGTCTAGTCCCTCATCTAATTTGGTAAATAATTGTTTTGAGTTTAACTTTTCCTCCTGAAGAACCAGGTATCTAGATAGAGCGAACGTGAAACTGGGCAATTGTTAAGTCGGGAATTTTCGAAGAACTTATGTCTGTATTTTAAAAACAAAAGCGATATCCACTCGATTTGAAGAGAGAAAGAAAACACACACCCCTCCCCTCCTGCTGGTTAAATCTGAAGCAGAAGAAAGGCTGAGGGCAGAGTTCCGCTGCTGCTCACTGAGAGTTCAGTTTTCGGCGTTTGCGCTGATCCAGGAAGAAAAACGAATCTCTTCCTTCCCAGGGGGGACATTCCATGGTGAGTCCCAGTGATACTGACCTACAGCAGCGCTTTCCTAGCGCCCTCAGCCGTTTTTACGGGCGATGATAGCGCTGAAAGTCATTAACTTCTTAAATGTAACCCAGATATTCCAATAGCCAGAGAGTCACTTCTGCAGCGCAGTCTGGAGTTGCGGGTAGAGTCCATGCGGAAGTCCCATCACAGCTGACTCCGTGGGAATTGCCCGGGAAGTTGAAGTTTCCGTCGGCAATTTTCCAGCGTCTGGAACGTTCAGTCGGAGATTTCGGAAAGATCCCGGTCATTAAACTAATTCGAGAACAGTCAGAAGTTTCTAAAACAGCTCTAACTCCTGATTAATGATTAAACTGAAGTAAAAACAGAAAATCCGGAGAAACTCAGCAGCTCTGACAGCATCTGAGAGAACAAGAGTTAAGTTTCCAGTCTAATTTGACTAATGAATTTGACCTTGTTGCAATCTCTGGCTTTGAGTTTTGAATTTGATTCACTGTTGTCACATGTACTGAGATGCAGTGAAAGGTGTTGTTTTGCGTATTCTACGGGCAGACTGTACCATACAAACTGCATCAGGGTAGCAAAATAGTGTGACGATTACAGGGTTACAGCTGCAGAGAGAGAGAGAGAGATCAACATGAACGTTTGAGAGGTCCATTTAAAAGTTTGATAACGACAGGGGTGAAACTGTTGTTGAATCTGTTTGTATGTGTATTCAAACTTTTATGTCTTCTGCCTGACAAAAGAGGGTGGAAGGGCGTTTAACCAGGGTGGGAGGTGTCTTTAATTATTTTGGTTGCTTTCCTGAGGCAGCTGGAAGTATAAATGGAATCAACTGGATGGAAGGCTGGTTTGTGTAATGCATTGGGCTGTGTTCATGACTCTGTAGTTTCTTTGCAGTCTTGGAAAGAGCACTTGCCATACCATACTGTGATGCATCCAGATGGGATGCTTTCTATGATGCATCTAGAAAAATTGGTAAGAGTCCTTGTGGACATGCCCAATTTCCTTAGCTTCCTGAGACATGGATGGATCAGGACAGATTGTTGGTGATTGTCACTTGCAAGAACTGGACGCTGTTGACCATCTCCACCTCAGCACCATTGATGCAGTCGGGGTGTGCCCTCCACTCCGCTTGCTGAAGTCAATGATCAGCTCCTTCATTTTGCTGACATTGATGGAGCAATTGTTTCTTTACACCATGCTGCTAAGCACTCAATCTCTTTCAATCTGCTGGGTACTCATGTTCTGACCCTTACTGTCACACTCTGGTTATGTTTACTTGTATCTTTACTCTTCACCATTGCCTTTCCTTTCTCTTTAACTTACCACATCTCCCCTATCTGCTTTAAAGCCCTTTCTACAGCCCTGTTTATATGACTCAGCACAACAGTATGCCCAGGATAGTTCAGGTGAAGCCCCACCCAACAGGACAGCTCCCTCTTTCCCCAGATCTGATTTTAGTGGCCCTGACTTTAACTTTCTCCCACACCAATCTTTGAGCCACAAATCATTCAATTCTTTGATCGTATTTACTCTCTGATCAAATACAGGCTGTATTGTTCTTTTGTTCTATGAAACAATCTGAAGCATTTCACTGTGAATCTAAATCAATCCGAAAAGAAAAACAGAAGCTGCTGGAGAAACTTAGCAGATATGGCAGCATCAATGGAGAGAGGAACAGTGTTGATATTTCAAGTTGGGCTTGACTTCTTCAGAACTGAAAGGAGTAGGAAAATGAATTTTTTTGAATGCCATTGAGAGAGCGGGAAGAGGAGCGGGTGTAACAGCTGGTCAGGGTGCCCAAAAGTCAAATGTAGTGCTAAAGGAAAGTCATAGATGTAAAATGGGTATAAATGTTAGGTGTTAATAGGAGCAAATGGGTGCAGTCTGCAGAGGCCAAAAAAAAGGACACAAAGTAGGCAGAGTTGGGGTGTGGGCATGCAACAACAATGGAGAGCACAAGTCACGATCTGAAGCTGTGAAACTCAATATTGAATCCAAGAGGCTGTAAAGTGCTTTGGTGTAAAATACCTAAATGAAACAGTGTTATTCCTTGAGCTTGTGTTGAACATTGTTAGAACACAATAGCGGATCCAGGGCAGAAGTATTAGTTTGAGAGTTGTGAACTCAGCCCAGTCACAGAAGCATAGAATCCCTACAATGTGGAAACAGGCTCTTCGACCCAACAAGTTCACACCGACCCTCCATATGACATCCCACCCAGACCCATCCCCCATCCTTTCCCTGTAACCCTGCATTTGCCATAGCTAAAATACCTAATCTATGCATCCCTGAACACAATAGGCAATGATGGGAGGAGGTGGGTCTGGTTGGATGCTCTTTGGAGGGTTGGTGTGGACTTGATGGACTGAACGGCCTGCTTCCCCACTTTAGAGATTCTATGATCTTTGGCTTAGATGCCCAGTGCCTAAACCCCTAGAAATTCATAGATAACAAGCATGGGGCTGGATGAACACAGCAGGTCAAGCAGCATCATAGGAGCAGGAAAACTTGACGTTTCGGGCCTAAACCCTCG
>JAHRHZ010000173.1:1632466-1656247 GCA_024137785.1 Ginglymostoma cirratum
CATCTGTGAAGAGAAATAAAACTTAACATTTCAGGTCCGGTAACTCTGAGGAAGCGTCACCGGACGCAAAATGTTAACTTTGATTTCTCTTCACAGATGCTGCCAGACCTGCTGAACTTTTCCAACAACTTAGGTTTTTGAATCAAATTATTGATTTTTGTTTTCCAAAGCTTGAGCATGTAAGATGTTATTTCTTGTGTGATTTCATGATTAGTATTCACTGTCTGGAGTGCTGCTATTCTATTTGACAATGGAAAACCAATCATCCTTATTGTTTTTTACACCCACTTTCCAGTAATCTCTATTTGGAAGACTGATAGATTAGCATTCATAGAGCACACATTTATAACCTTAGGACATGACAAAGTGCTTTACAGCTAAAGAAAGACATCTGAAAAGTAGACACTGGTATGTGTAGAAATGTACAATTAAATATAGTCAAAAGGAGTGGGTAAAATTGGCTTCCTAATTTACAGGTTTAAAGGAAAGTAAAAGTCTCAGCTCTTAACTTAACGTGACAAATTAATGCAGTAGAGAGGGACCTGGCATCTTCTAGCCCATCAGCTTATTTTCACATTCACGTTTACCAATTTTTTTGGGTTACTTGTGCAGTGCCCGTGGTAGTGAGATTTTGAATTAAATGTTCCCATATACATTATTTTCAATATTACAAAATTTAGAAAACATTGAATAGATTGCAGCTTTGCATCTCACACTCAGCCAATTGTTGTTTCATAGAACAGTGCAGCACGGAAGGTGGTCATTCGGCCCAGTGGGTTTGCACTGGCTCATTCAAACAGCATGACAGCTATTGCCACTTCTAGTTGGGGGTCAAATGAGCATTTTTATATAGGTTTATATGACTTCTTGACTTCTGTGGTATAAATGCTTATTGTCTTCTTTATTATTCTTCAATAATTTTTAAGACAGAGGTAGATAAGCTCTGACTCCCTAGTTCATCAAGAATCTATCAGAGGTAGTTGGGAATGTGAGCTTGAGACCAAAATCAAATTGGCCATGATCTTACAGATCGGCAGAGCAGGCCTGAGGGGCCAAATGGCCTATTCCTGCTCCGAATTTGTATATTCATATGTGTTATGTATGTATTCTGTCCTGCCACCTTCAGAAATTTGTGCACAAATTTTGTATCCATGCTATAGCCACACTTATCCCATGGGGTTCAATTTTGCCATCAAATTTAGTATGTGGTATTTCAATTTTTTTGAAAGTCTCAACACATTATTGGACTACGTAAGCTCTCCTCAATAATAAATGATAAGAAGAACCCTAGCTGCTTTTTGTTTACCCTTTCCTGATTCCTTCCTGGAAATTGTACAATTTACCTGATTCCTAGCTAGCAAATGTGACTTGCTAAACAGCTGAACTGAGAAAATTCCTTCACCTTGAGTCATTTATAAGGATTTAATTTGTTCTTAAGGTGGAATAGATTTGTCATGCTATTTTATAACTCGTCATCAGCAAACGTTCTGCCAAGAATACGTAAATTATTTGATAGTGTGTTAATGCAAGATTTTCTTGACAGTGGCTTCCTCAAGGACAAATGTGTTAGAACTCTTTAAGGAAGTAACGAGCAAATTAGACAAAGGAGAGCCAATGGACATGATTCATTTGGATTTCCAGAAGGTCTTTGACAAGGTGATGCAGCAGGCTGCTAAATAGGATAAGAAATTGTTAGATGCAATGTACTGGAATGGATAGAAGATTAGCTGACTGGCAGAAGGTAGAGAGTAGGGATAAAGGGGTCTTTTTCAGAATAGCAGCATATGACTAGTGGAGCTCAGAGGTCCATATTGGGACCACAATTATTCATGTTGTACATTAAACATTTGGATGAAGAAACTGAGTTACTAAGTTTGCAGACCAGTGGGCCAAGAACTGGCAGATGGGGTTTAATGCAGATAAATGTGAGATGTTGCATTTGGTAAAACAAACCAAGGTAGGACTTTCACAGTTAATGGTAGGGTCCTGGGGAGTGTTGGAGAACAGGGAGACCTAAGAGTGCAGGTACATAGTTCCTTGAAGTGGCATCGCAGGTAGACAGGGTGGTGAAGAAGGCTTTTAGCATGCTTGCCTTCGTCAGTCCGAGCAGTGAGCATGGGAGCTAGGATGTCATGTTACAGCTGTACAAGACATTGGTAAGGCCACATTTGGTATACTGTGTAGAATTCTGATCGCTCTGCTATAGGAAGTATGTTTTTAAACTGGAAAGGGTGCATAAAATATTTACAAGGATATTACCAAGATTGGAAGATTTGAGTTATAAGCAGGGACTGGTTAGGCCACGATAGAGGTTGGTCTCGACATGACTGTGCCAGGATGCTCTGACAGATGCCTCCATTGCCTTCAGTAAGGACCCTTCCTGAAAATGTTTGAGACATGGCTGCCTGCTTGCTGTGCATGCAGTGTGTTTGCCATGTAAGCTCTGGCATATGGAGCAGGGGTGAGATGTCATACAGCAAATGGTACACACCCCTTGGCTGAGGACAGCTTATAGAGTTATACAGCACAGGAACATGCCCTTCAGCGCAACTTTTCCATGCCAACCAGGTGTCCTGAACTGAATCATCCCATTTGCCAATGTTTGGCCCGTATCCCTCTCAAACATTCCTATTCACGTACCTATCCAAGCCCCAAGCCCCAAGCCCCAATCCCATCTTACCGACCAGCCTAATCCCGCTTCCTCGACCTGTCCGTCCTCCCTGGACTGACCTATCCCCTCCTAACTCCCCACCTACACTCACCTTTACTGGCTCCACCCCCACCTCTTTGACCTGACTGTCTCCTCTCCACCTATCTTCTCCTTCATCCATCTTCTATCCGCCTTCCCCCCCCCCCCCCCATTTATTTCAGAATCCCCTTCCCCTCCCTCATTTCTGAAGAAGGGTCTAGACCCAAAACATCAGCTTTCCTGCTCCTCGGCTGCTTGGCCTGCTGTGTTCATCCAGCTCTACACCTTGTTACCTCACGTACCTATCCAAATGTCTTTTAAATGTTGTAATTGTACCCACCTCTACCACTTCCCCTGGCTGCTTGTTCCATATGCGCACCACACTCTGTGTGAAAAAGTTGACCCTCAGGTCCCTTTTAAATCTTTCCCCTCTTAACTTAAACCTATACCCTCGAGTTTTGGATAAAAGATAACAGTGTGGAGCTGGAGGAACACAGCAGGCCAGGCAGTATCGGAGGATCAGGAAATCTGATATTTCAGGTCAGGACCCTTCTTCAGGTCCTCTAGTTTTGGACTCCTTACCCTGGGAAAAGACCTTGGCTATTCACCTTATTCCACTCTTCAGGATTCCATGATAAATACAAAGAATGCTGGAGAAACTCAATAGATCTGGCAGCATCTGTGGAGAGAGAAACAGGGTTAATGTTTAGGGTCTATTTACCTTTCATCAGAACTGAAAATAGCTGGGAAAGGGTAGTATTTATGCTGATGGTGGGGTGAGGTGAAGGGGTGGGGCTGAATTAAGAGTTCATGGAGATTTTGCCGATAGAGAAAGGGATAGGAAATCAAAGATTGCTGATGATGATCTGAGAGATAAATGCTGGGTAGGGCACTAATGAGAAGAGTAATGTGCTGATGGAGAGAGAGGTTGAGAATGTGCATGTGATGACGCATGACTGAGTGTAGATCTTAGCTTGCAGCATGTACACTGGCAGAGGAGTGGATGTGCAGAAGATATTCCAGCCTGTAGGAGAGACTAGGACCCAAGGGCACAGCCTCAGAATGAAGGCATAACCCTTCAGAACTGAGATGAGGAGGAATTTCTTCAGCGAGAGGGTGGTTAATCTGTGGAACTCATTGCCGCACAAGGCTGTGGAGGGCAAGTCATTGAATGTATTTAAGACAGAGATAGATAGGTTCTTAATTAGTAGGGGAATCAGGGGATATGGCATAAATGATGCATGATGATTTATTGTCACTTGTACTCTTCACTTTATTTTACTGTGTTGTATATTGTAAAGCTTCAATTGTCGCCACAATCCAGCACCATTTTGAGTAGTAAAGATTAAAAAAAAAACTGAAAGGATGAAAAAAACCTGAAAGAGTCCATCTTCATCCCACCATTTCCACTATAAGTCCTGAGTCCTGCATTGCCGCCTTTCCATCACCTGCACCGGACCCACCAACATTGGAGTCGCCACTCTTCAGGCGCCATCTCTTTGTCTCTGGACCCACCCTCCCAGTGAGCTGCTGATGCCACACTTGCCTGGACCCACACTCGCCCTGCAACCAGGAACCACTGGCTCAGCTGCCACCGCCACTTTGTCGATAACCAGGAGACCCTGGCTCCAGCCTACCACCACCAGAAGCTGCCACCACCTGCCACTCCAATTACCATGAGACCCTGCTCTGGACCTCCTGCAACCAGGAATCCTGCTGCCTCAATGACACCTGGAGTACTCGTTCTGGGCATATTACATGGCCACTGCTTCAGCCATCACCTTGCCAAGGCCTGGTATCCCTGCTCCGGGCCTACCACAACCAGGAGTCCTTGGCTCCATTGAAGCTGCCGCTTTGCCGATGCCTGGAGTCCCCACTCTGGGCACACCACAAGCAGGAGTCCCCGGCTCTGCTGTCAGGCCAGGCCGCCGCCTTGTCAAGAGTCCCGCTCCACCCGCTCTCCTCAATGTCATTTTCTTCACCACTGCCAACAGGAAGAAGATTTAAAAAAAAGAAAGAAGGCAATAAGAGGTAAGGAATAAAGGGAGAAAGCAGCCGTCTGGAGCAGGCAGGTCCAGGAGCCCAAATGCTGCCTACCTTGCTGGTACTGCCATCTTGGAATGTAATAAAGGGTGAAGACAGGAGAATGGGGTTGAGAAACATACCAGCCATGATTGAATGGTGAAGCAGATTCAGTGAGCTGAATGGCCTAATTCTCCTCCTCTATCTTATGGTCTTGTGGCTCTCATATGCTGCAAATGCAACACATCACCCAAACTGCTATGTCTATCGTATTTTATTTAAATTGTTAATTAAGTATCATTTTAGTATCCCTGATACTTATGCTTGGAGAATCACTACTTGCTTTTCTTTTTATTTTATTCTAGTTCTTTTACGTACCAGTATCAATTTTATTTTGATTTAATAGAAGACGAAAGCTAAACACAAACTTTAAATTGACTTTAAAGAGTAAATGAACTCAGCAATTCTACTCATCAATCAGGTGCTTTGTTTATCCAAATACCTCTTTCCTTTTTCACTGAACTCCTTGAGATCCTCAACTCTGGCAATCTATTGTAAGTCACACTCAGGTGCTGATTCACTTACAACCTATGTGCGCTCCCACCACTTTGGGCCTGAGTCATCCGTTTTAGCTGGTTCTGAATATGGCAGTTTTTTTAATGGAACATTTGAAAAACAAACTTCACAAAGCTAGCAACTACTGTAGATTTGACTTTACACTCAACTATCGTATATAAATGTGACCTCACCCGAACAAAACTATGCTGAATGTTCTTGATTAATCCCTGCCTCTCCAAATAAGGTTTAATTCTATCCCTCAGAATTGCTTCCAATAGTTTCCCCACTGCCAAGGTTTTACTGACCAGCCTGTAGTTTCCTGATTTATCCTTTGTTCCCTTCTCAAATAATGGTACCATACTAGCTATCCCCAGTCCTCTTGTTCCTCTCCTGTGGCCGAAAGGAATTAAAATGTTTTGCAAGCGCCCCTGCTATTTCCTTTCTTGCTTCATTCAAGAACCTGGGATACATTTCATTCAGCTCTAGAGATTTGTGTACTATCAAGTTTGCTAGACCACTCAGCAACTCTTCTCTGTCTATGAAAATTTCTTTACTTCTGTCACACAACTCTGCTTTTGCTTGTCATTTATATAAATGATTTAGATGAGAATATAGAAGGCATAGTTAGTAGATTTGTGGATGACACCAAAATTAATGGCATAGTGGACAGTGAAGAAGGTTATCTAAGATTACAAAGAAATCTTGACCAATTGGGTCAATGGGCTGAGGAGTCACAGATGGAATTTAATTTGAATAAATGTGAGGTATTGGTAGAACACACAAGAGCAGGACTTATGCAATTAAAAGCAGGGCCTTGGGTAATGTTGTAGAATAGAGAGACCTGGGGGTTCAGGTAAATAGTTCTTTGAAGTTTGCATCACATGTAGACAGGGTGGTTAAGAATGTGTTTAGCATGCTTGCTTCATTGCTCAGACGTTTGAGTATAGGAACAAAAATAGAAATTGCTGGAAAAGCTCAGCAGGTCTGGCAGCTTCTGTGGAGAGAAAGCCGAGTTAATGTTCTAGGTTGAATGACCCTTCATCAGAACACTAGACCCAAATGTTAATTCTGATTTCTCTCCACAGATGTTGCCAGACCTGCTGAGCTTTTCCAGCAATTTCTGGTTTTGTTTTGGATTTAACAGCATCCACAGTTCTTTCAGTTTTTCTTTGAATATAGGAGTTGGGAAGTCATGTTGAGGTTGTACAGGATGATGGTGAGGCCTCTTCTGGAGTAATGTGTCAAGTACTGGTCACCCTGCTATGGGAAGGATATTGTCAAGCAGGAGAGAGTTCAAAAAAGATTTACCAGGATGTTGCCAGGAATGGAAATGTTGAGTTATAAGAAGAGGCTGGATAGGCTGGGACTTTTTTAACTGAAGCATTGCAGGTTGAGAGGTGACCTTTATAGAGCTTTTTAAAACTATTAAGGGTATACAAAAGGTTAATGGCAGGTGTCTTTTCCTTATGGCGGGGAATTTCACACTGGGGGCATATTTTTAAGGTGAGAGGAGAAAGGATTAAAAAGGACATGAGGGGCAACTTATTCACACCGACAGTGGTTTGTGTGTGGAATGAGCTTTCAGATGAAGTGGTGGATGTAGGTCTAGTTACAATGTTTTAAAATGGTCAGCAAGGATTGGTTGGACCGAAGAGTCATACAGCATGAAAACAGACCCTATCACTATATGACCCTCTACCTGAGGTGAAACCACATCTATTGTACTGTGCATTGTCTTGGTCACTTTATCTAAGTAAGGATGTAAATGTGTTAGAGGCAGTTCAGAGAAGATTTATCAGGCTGATACCTGGAATGACAGAGTTCTTTTATGAGAGAAGGTTGGACAGGTGAGGCATGTATCTGCTGGAGTTAAGAGAAAGAGATGACTCAGTTGAAACATGTAAGACCCTGACAGGTCTTGACAGTGAAGATATAGAGCAGATATTTTCTTTGAGAGAATTTAGAACTAGATTTTACTGTTTAAAATTCAGCATTGTCCATTTAAAGCAGAGATTAGGTGAAACTGTTTCACTCAGACCGTCATGAGTTTTTGGACAAGGTTTTGGAATTTGATTATTTTTAAAGCGCAGGTAGATTTTTGTGAAGCAAGGGAGGTGAAAGGTTCAGGGTTTAGGTGGGCTAGGCATCTGAATTTAACTGCAAATCTGCATTCCCAGGCATATGTTTGATGCACAGTAGGCTCAGTCCAATTCAGCTGCTAGTGATGGGATCTTTCTATGTACCAAGGGTGAGTGCCTTTGTCTACATGATAACACTGGATTCCAAAGTAATTTGTTGCAGATCAATCTCCTGAAGACAGAGAAATAATGAGAAGATGCTTATACAAATGCAATGTCCTCCTCTGTGTTAACAGGCCATATCCAGAACACAGTGAAATTCAAGACAAATTTCTCTTACAGCCCACCAATTGTAGAATCCCTCTGGAAATGGGCCATTCGTCCCATTGAGTCCACGCTGATACTCTGAAGAGCATCCTACCCAGTCCCAGCCTCCTACCTATCCCCATGACTGCACGTTTACCATGACTAATTCCCCCTAGCCTGCATATCCCTGGACAACATGGACAATTCAGCATGGCTGATCCACCTAACTGCACATCTTTCGACTGTGGAAGGAAACCGGAGAACCCGGAGGAAATTGGGGAGAATGTGTAAACTCCACACAGACAGTCACACGATGCTGGAATCTTAACCTGGGTCCCTGATGCTGAGGCAGCAGTGCTAACCACCAAGCCACTATCCTATCAATGGCCCTAAGTCCCAATTTCAGAAGTGACACAACTCTCATGTCTCATTTCAACACAAACCATAAACAACTGCTTTTCCGACCTGAAAATTTGTAGTGAAACAAGGGTAATTTGTTCTGTGGATCACTTCTCATTAGAAAGAGAATTAAAATGGCTCAAAATTACTTCTCTGAACATCCTCACACTGGGTATGATGTAAGTCATAAAGTGACACAGCATGTGAAACAGACTCTTTGGTCCAACTCATCAGGCTGACCAAGTTTTCCAAACTAAACTAGTCCCACTTGCCTACATTTGGCCTATATCTCTCTAAACCTTTCCTATTCATGTATCTGTCCAAATGTCTTTTAAATGTTGTAACAGTAACTTCCTCTGGCAGTTCATTCCACATATGAACCACCCTTACCAGGTCCTTTTTAAATCTTTCTCCTCTCACCTTAAAAATATGCCCTCTAGTTTTGAACTCCCCGACTCTAGGGAAAACACCTTTGCTATTCATCTTGTCTATGCCCCTCATGATTTTATAAACCTCTATAGGATCACCCCTCAACCTCCTATGCTCCAGTGGAAAAATGTCCTGGCCTATCCAGTCTCTCGATATAACTCAGACCGTCCAGTCCTGGCAACAAACTTGTAAATCTTTTCTGAACCCTCTCCAATTTAATAATATCATTCCTATATAATATCCTTCTGGTGACCAGAAGTGTACACAGTACACCAAACGTGACTTCACTAACATCCTGTACAACTTCAAAACGACGTCCCAACTCCTATACCCAATGGTCTGAGCACTGAAGGCAAGATTCAAGGTTTGTAATCAAAACCGTCATTCTAAGACGTGAAAGGAGATTTCTTCACCTGATCCTCTTCAAAAGTATATTTCCAATACCTAACGCCTATACATACCAATGTAACTTTATTGAGATGAACAATATAATAGCAACTTTCAAAACCTGAACAGACCCACTTTGGAAGAGTATTGCTTGGTGCAGCACCAAGAACCAGATACGTGTAGAATGAGCCAATTTCAACCATCATTGTTTGAGGTGCTATAATTAGCTTTGTGGGTCTGTGATGGGGAAGTAAAATAAAACACGGATCCTTTTCCCAATTATATTCCAGTGATTTCTGCGGTGAGGATATTGTATGAGAACGGGTGTTTTGACTTGCTCAAAATTGCCTCTCCATCAATCTCTTATCATATTTAACAGACTTTCAAAGGTTGTGGTGTTGGGTCATGCCTGAGGAACTGTCGACATTCAATACTTACCTAATAGGAGAGTAAATTTGGAAAAGCTACTTGTGTCATCAGCCGTCGTCAATTCGAGGTTGTGCATTTCAGCTGTGGGTCTTCGTGTGATTGAACAGACTAATTCTTAACCTGTAGATCTTTGGTCAATGGGCCAAGATGGTTTTGGAATCCAGAGTGCAGGATTTGCTTCCTTTTTTTCCTTCTTTGCCACTGCTCTGTTTCATCATTAACATATTTGGACACAATGCACGAAGTAGCTTGCTGCACAAGTTATTGCCATTCTGAATAATTGTTAGTAAACCATTCTCAGGCATTAAAGTCAATGCTGCTGTGTATTGTCTTCGTAGTATTTTCTTTGTCCACTACTGGAACACAGACTATTTGAGATGGGGGAGGTGGTGGTGTAGTAGTAATGTCACTGGATTAGTCAGCCAGACTGCAGACTTATGACCTGGGGAAATGGGTTTGAATTGCACTACAGCTGCAAGTTTCCAAAAACTTGTTGATAGGATGTGGGTGTTTGCCTGCTTATTGCCAAGACGGCAGTTAAGAGACAACCACATTGCTGTGGGTCACATGTAAGTCAGACCAGATAAGGATAACAGATTTCCTTCTCTAAAGGACCAGATGGATTTTAACATCAAACAACAGTAGTTAGATGGTCACTATAAGGCTACCTTTTCATTCCAGTTTTTTTTATATTGAAAGAGTGGAACCTGGCAAAGGAGATGCTTTTAAGCCATCCAGATGAAGTATTCAGCTCATTGTTGTTGGTTTTGTGAGTTTTGTCTGAATGCTGTTTAGTTGGCTTCAAGAAGTACATCAGTGTTTGTTCAACAGTCCACCTATTGAATCTGTATATGATATGTGTTGCTGATACACAGTCCAGTTCCAGGATGACAACTACTGAATGCAGTCAGACTTTTGTTGATTTGCAGTGATCTTTGTTGGTGAAAACTTGCTATTGTAGTTTGTAAAGGGCTAAGCTGGTGTAGCTGATGTGGTGTTGTATCACCTCATTAATGACAGCCTTTGGCAGAGGTAGAAAAGGTTTCATCGTATGATCAATAAATTATGCTTTGAAGAAAAAGTTGATTTATGCACTTACCACAAGAAAGTGATTTCTAGTTTTCAAAGCATCGTCCTCCAATTTCCTTCAGGAATCAGCCCTAAAACTTCTTTCATTACAGAGTCCTGCTCTATAACATTTCTAAAGAGATTAATGGTGAGGAGCTTGGTAACATAAAATTTATACTGCAAGTAGCCAAGAGGAAACTTCAGGACATGAAGGTAAGCTGGATTGTATACCAGTCTGCTCTATTCATGCGTATGTAACTTTTAAGTTTGAATTGTTAAATTCACTAATCCATAAGACATAGGAACAGAAGCAGGCCGTTTGGCTCATTGGGTCTGTTCTGCATTTAAATCGGATTATGGGTGATCTGATAATACTGCATTTATTTACTTTTTTCTTTTACACTTGATTCCCTTTTTCATTAAAAACCTGTCTATCTCAGCATTGAATATACTTAATAACCCAGCCTCAAAAGCCCTCTGTGGTAAAGAATCCCACAGATTCATTACATGCTGAGAGAAGAAATCCCTCCTCATCTATCTCTTAAATGGGGCAACCCCCCTTATTCTGACATTATACCCTCTGGTTCTAAACTCTGCTAAAACGGGAAAAACCTTTACCATCTAACCTGTGAAATCCTCTAAGAATCCTGTATTTTCCAAAAAGTTCCCTTTTATTTTTCTAAATTCCAATGAACAGGCCCAACCTACTCAACCTCCCCTGAGAAGACAGTCCCTCTGGACCTGGTAAACCTTCTCTAGGCTGCCTGCGACACCAGTATATCTTTCCTTAGATAAGGGAACCAAAACTTAAAGTTTTACAAAAGTATTCCAGTGGTGGTTTGACTAGCACCTTGTATAGTTTTTACTCCATTTGCAGAAAAGGTGGGTTATTTGCTAAAATTATGAAATGGTGAGACTGGCTTGGTAAAGGCAATATATAACTGACCGATATCTACCTAAAGGACTTGTGTTCAATGTCCAGACAATGAAACTCCTGGCACATGCATTGCAGTCGGCATCTTTGGGATAGCAAGAAGCTAGTGAGTGCTTATACGTCTAATTGCTATCCAGGGCTATAGCTGGAAAGCAATCTCATAGAACTTGCACAGAACTTGAATAGACTCTGCTGCGGTGTCTTCATCTGGTAGAGTAGTCTGATGTTACTTATTATTAACACTTGAAGAGTGGGCAGCTGTGCAACCGTGGCCTATAAAAGGTTATTCCCTTTAGAACAACATGGGAGAAAAATGGAAAGAAACCTCACGAGCTATTGGAAACTGTTCTTATGATTTGTCTTCCTTTAGAATTTTATGGATGTCTGCATTGATCTGGAAAGAAGGGGGGAACTAGGACCAGATAATCTACGTGTTCTACTAGATGTCATGACGGAAATCAAAAGAATTGATCTAAAGAGCAAACTGGAAAGAAATCAAAACGTGACTGGTAGTACTCAAGATCTTCTTCTGAAATTTGTCAACCTGGGAGCTACTTGTTATTAGTTAACATTTATTTTTAATGACTGATTCTTGACTTATGATTTCAGACTTATTAATGTGATTACCTTGTAGAGACAACTCTTCAACCTGAAGCCACAGTTCTCTCTCGTAAATGATGTTCATCCAGTCTAAGAATGTTTGAACTCACCAAAAAGAGTTAACTGTATATCTTTCAGTTGTCCGTCTACACTGCCAAAACCATGTGCCTTGTATCTTCAGTGAATCATACAAACGTAGAAACAGGATTAGGCCATTCTGGTTCTCGAGCCCATTCTGCTATCCAATGAGATCATACTTGATTTGAGGCCTCACGCCATATACATGCCTTTGGCCAATATCCCTTACTAGGCTTGCTTACTACAAACTTATCTGTATCAGATTTAAAATTAACAACTGGTCTAGCATCTACTTCCATTTGTAGAAGAGAGTTCCAAACATCTAGCACCTTTTTTTGTGTAGAAGTGCTTCCTAATATCTCTCCTGAACTATCCAGCCCTCATACTTCCCTAGTTCTGAATCCCCAACAAGTGGAAATAGTTTATCTTTATCAACCCTGTTTCTTCCTGTTCGTATCTTGAAGACTTTTGAATCTTCCTTTTCTGTCCTAATAGTGCAGTCACTAGTCTTCCTAAGGAAAAATCTGACTTTATTCATAAACTCTTACCTTACCTAAGACAACATCAAATTTGACATCTGACATATGTCACCTTTGGATGTCATATAATTTCCTGCTGCCGAGCACAACAATTAAATCACTTCAGTTTTACCTCCGCCACATGGATAGATTAAAGACAATTCTGTTGTTTCCTTCATACTATGTGGTCTCTTCATGCCACTGAACTCTAAGCAATGACTTCCATTCTTTAGATCTTATGACTCTGTCATTAATCCTTCTTCACCCTTTTTAAACTTTATTGCTTTCACTATCTGCTCTCACCTCAAAAACTCTTAGTGGCAAAATATGCTTCCTAAAAAGGTCCTTTCCTTTCTTTCTGCCTTAGCTTCTTTCCCTTTATCAGCTACTAACTGGCCACAAGCTTTATAGACAATCAGGGAGTTGAATACAGCTCCCACATCTAGGGAAGGTTCTCTACAAATCTCACCTTCCTCGTTTTCAGTGACCTTTCAACCTTTGTCTTTTAAAAACAAAATAAAACTATGACTTTGGCCTCGCATTTCATTAAATCAAGATTCATCACAACATTTTATCTAACTTTTACCTGGACCTCAAGATGGGCTCACTTCCTGAACTCTGTATAAAAATATGTATTTATCTTTTAAAGGTTGGAATCCGAGATTTGGGTCCATTTGCTTGTGGTTTTCTACTAGTGGCTGCATCGACGTTTGACATTACACGCTGCCACCACACATTTAATTTTCTAATCTACAATTTGCAGAGACCCTGCCCCCCTGACTGGTTGACAGGAATTGATGAGGATCACCCAAGTGACCTCTAAAGCCTGAAATTTTTTTATTTCTCCCAATTCCGATCTCAATACACATCCCTCTCCAAGTGGTTGCAACTCTCTCCCAATGGTACTGTGAAGTAGCACGACACACACTGCAGCAGGAAACTCCCAGTCATTCTGAGAGACTTGGGAATAATAGCTGGTCCAGTAAAGTAAAACTGCTCCCTACCACATAGTTTGTAGTAGTTTATTGTGATGTCCACCGTGTAGACTTTTTTTTTAACTAATGAAACTAAACCACTAACGAATCTCTTACCTTTTCTTTACTTTTAAGTTATATGTCCACAACAAGAAAGCAGGAGCCAAGCAAAAGAGCCTAACCAAGGGATGTTCCCTGAAGTCAGCTGTCAAGCTCAGACTGATGCCAAACCAATTTATTCAACAGGAACCGAGAGTCAGCAAGAACCTCAGCAAGCGGTATCCACTGTAGGAACACAAAGAATTATTGTATCTGTCAGATAGGAGTGCACATAGGAAGTCTTTCTATGGCATTGTCTTTTCAATCATTAACATTCTAAAGAAGTGCGCTATCATGATTTCTCTGACCCACTGGGCTGCAGAAATCCTAACCACAAAATGTGATGGGCTGAAGGTTGACCAATAGACTCCGGTGCCTAGTTTGACTTGCAGGGATTTCCACAGTTGCATCAATCTGCAGGTGACCATGTAGTCTCTTGGGTTTGGAGTTGTCTGTGCAATCATTCTGAGAATTCAAAACTTGACTGGGGGTCTTCCATCTTCTTGGTTGGATTTAAAATAAAAAAGCAATGCTAACTTGCAAAACTTAAAGCAGTCCTGCAAATGTAGACTGCTGCTTTACCCGTACTCAGTCAACCGTCAGTTCATGTATAGTTAGAGCATGTGACAGCCTAGTACCTCCCCAGTTGAATCAAGCACAACAGCAGATACCGAGAACCTGGAAATTGAGGGCTGCCCTCTGCAAGCTAACTTCAGTTGGTTGCCATTCAAAAGTCAGTCTACTTGAAGAATTCAGTAAGGTTATTTCATGCAATGTTATGGTACCAGAGGACCACAGACTATTATAACCTTGAGCCCCCAGGTCTTGCATGAAGCTCCTTCCACCATATAGATGAGTGGCTTACCCAACTGCACTCTCAAATTGCAGAGGATAAGTGTTACTGAACAGCTTGTTTTTCTTGCCGTTTGTGTCTCTCATGCTCATGTCTAGGGCTAATTCTGCTCTTGAGTTCTACATCATTGCATGAGATAACTTTCTGCCAATTCTGCATTGCCACAATCTTGAAATCTAGAGTTACCACCTCTTTTGTTTAACTTAATTATTGCTTAGTAATTTGATCTCATTATTTTTCCCTCTTTTGGTTGTAACAGTTTGCACTAAAAGAAGCAGAGATAACAGAGATCACGTAGCAGGCCAGGCAGAAAATGAAGAAGGGTCCCAAGCCGAAATGTCAGTTTTATTGTTCCTCTGATGCTGCCTGGTCTGCTGTGTTCCTTCAGCTCTACACTTTGTTATCTCTGACTCTAGCATCTGCGGTTCTTGCTATCTCATTAAAAGAAGCAATTGTCTGCTGTTTAGAAGTTACAATTGTGAAAACAGACAACCAATAATAAATTAAAACTACATTAGATGACCACTCAACTAAATCTAAGATGGGGTGCATATATTCGGAATTGACAAACACCAAACGAATGTATGATATTGCCCTGCTCAAGACTATGCTCTCCTGATCCTCTGGGGTGACCACTGGTCTCTCAAAATGTCTACTGGTGGATATAGATGCCACAGAGAGTGAGGCAGGCAGTCTCTGTCCAGGAACAAAATATCAGGCATGTTATCTTTACAGTCAAATGACCTGCCAACATTCATCAGCTAGGCTCTGACATAAAGAGCCCGATTTTACTTAGTTAAAACTTATTCACTAACAGAGTTAAACTACTGGCCAATGGGTGAGAGGAGTAAGAAACAGCCAAAAATGGATAAACAGATATATCCAATTAAATTGTTCTTTCTTGTTTCTACAGGACCCAGCTGTAGAGGAGCCATGTCCCCAGCAAGCAGGAGGTTCAACTACAGAACTACAGAACAGTGAGTAGAAACTTTTATTTTTGCACAGCAATTTTATTTCCCTTTCTCTGATGTAGCCTGATGGTTAACAGGGGTGCAGGTCCATTGGTACCAGTTGCACCCTCCCACCCATCTGTACGCATGTCTAGAAGGTGAGCATCAGCAAGCATTCTGTATGTTATGCTCGAATTTGATCGCTGTCCCATTTCACACTTGCACTTCTCATAAAGACCTGAGACAGAGTACTCAGCATATATTCTGTCTCCCCAGATGCTTCCCTAAACAATACAACTCTTTACAAACCGCCAAATGTTGAGATCCATATCGATCAGAAATTGAACATGGAACTCTCTCAGCATCATGGGTCTGTGCCAGACCAATTAATGTATTTATCAACCACAAGATACTCAACTGATGGCCTTGACACTGAACAATCCTGCCCAATACTCAGGGCATTGTTCTGTTATAATACGCACCACTGAAGGCAGGCTGTTGCTGGGTACTGTTCCAGTACACCAGGCTTCCACCAATAGCTCATAAAGCTAACCATTCCTCAGTGTCCTTCCCTTGGTCAGAGATTCTGAGGTTAGTTGTAATGGCCCTTTTTGAAATAGATTAACAGCACAAGGTATCAACCAACTCGTGATATGATCTGGCTCACCATCTTAAACATTCATGCTCTGAATTATACGTGTCATCCACCAGGTACATTGCTGTAACTCTCAAGTTACATTGACAGCATTTCCAAAATCTCCAAACTCTCCCATTTGAAAGGAAATGGGCTGCAAGAGCTTCAAAGGGCAATTAGGATGGTCAATAAATGCTGATGATGCCCACACCTTATGAATGAAGATGAAGTGTTTTATGATTAATCTGCTTTTTCAGATTTAAACTCCATTGCCAATTTGCACAGAGCTGTGGAAGCATTAAGTATGGAATCAACACCAGGTGAGATAAATTAGTTTGCTTCACTGTTGTGTACTGCTTTCAAGGCTCTTGTGGCAGTGGTAGTACCCATTCGCGTAAACCAGGAGGCTCATGTTCCGGTCTCACCTGCTCCAAAGGTGTGTTAAAGCATCTCAGAAAAGATTGATTAGAAAATAACACTTCCCAGTCTTATCCTTTTTTTTCTTAGTTGAGATATCACCTGACCGTAGTCTCCTGTTGAGGGCAGAAAGCAGTATAAGGTATCCTGCCCATAATATGATCACAAGATGGCAGCAGTGGAGTAGGTAGCGTTCAGGCTCCTGAGCCCAGGGCTGATTCACTTCACTTTCTTTTCCCTTTCCTTCGGTTATTTCTTAACTTAGCTTCTTAAGAGCATCGGCGGCAGCGATGTGGGTCTAGCATGGATGTGTGGTGAGTTTTTGGATTCCTAGCAGCTGCGGCAGAGGTGAGTTTGAGCCCAGTCTGAGACACGGTAGAATTACTGGCTGCATTGGTGAGGTCAGACTGCAGCGCGGATTCGGGTCAGTGGCAGTGGGGTCGAGTTTGACCCCGGTGTGGACCCGATGGCATTGGTGGTGGCGGCATCAGTGAGGTTGGCCCAGAGAGACTCGTGCTGGCGTTGGTGGAGGTGACATAACGCTGAAGAATGGTGACCCTGTTCCAGCAGCAGCTGCACAGCAAATGGCGTTGAGGCTGGCTGACTACTCAGCACCCAAATAACTACCAGTGAGGGAGGTATTCATGGCATACTCTCCTAGATGGACAGTCACTGTCATGCTTTCGGGATGGCCAAAGACAGTGAGAAGGCAGAAATGATCATTTAATATTTAATGTCAATGTATTAACGGCTTAAATAAATTTGCTCTGTCCATGACCAAAAATCTTACTTCAATCTTCTGCATTCTAAACAGACTTGCAAATTAACTTAAGCTTTCTTGTAATGTGCAGAAGTGAAGGTCAACACAAATTCACCAGAGATCCTCAGACAGCACCTTCCAAATCCATGCCCACTTCCATCTAGAAGGACAAGGTTAGCACATACGGTGGCTCAGTGGTTAGCACTGCTCCTTCACAGCACCAGGAACCTGGGTTCGATTCCACCCTCGGGCGACTGTCTGTGTGGAGTTTGCATGTTCTCCCCATGTCCGCGTGAGTTTCCTCTGGGTGCTCCAGTTTCCTCCTGTAGTCCATAGATGTGCAGGCTAAGTGGATTGGCCATCCTCAATTGCCCACAGCGTTCAGGAATGAGTAGATTAGGTGGATTATAGGGGAATGGGTCTGAGTGGGATGCTCTGAGGGCTGATGTGGACTTGTTGGGCCGAAGGGCCTGTTTCCACACTGTGGGATTCTATAAAAAAAAATACATTGGAACACCACCCACCTTCAAGTTCCCCTCCAAGCCACTGACCGTCCTGACTTGGAAATATATCCCCATTTGTTCACTGTCACTGGGTCAAAATCCTGGAATTCCTTCCCAAATGGCATTGTGGGTCAACCCACATCAGGTGGACTGCAGCGGTTCAGGAAGGCAGCTTACCACTACCTTGTCAAGGGCAGTTAGGGATGGGCAACAAATGCTGGCCAGCCAGTGATGCCCACCTCCCACAAATGAACAAAACAAAATACAGAGCATGTTTCCAAAATGCTCTACCTTACTGATGTGTGAAACGTCAAATCCTGCAGCATCATAATAATATTTTGTTGTCTTTCTGAACCATTCAGCAGAAACCTCAACAACCTCCTCAGTGATTGCAACATCCTCCCTTCCTCAGCACATCTCAACACAGACAAGTTCACAGTCAGAGGCACGTCAGACCAACAGCGAGGTCAGTGAACAATGTGGAAGTCAATATTCTGAATGCTCTCCAAGGCACTCCTGCCTGTTCTAAGATAGCACTTCTCGAGCAGCACACATCGCTCATTATCTTCTTTGACCTCGTCAGATAGATCACCCCAGTAATAGCTATAAGAGGTGGAATGAGAGAGAAAGTGGGTGCAATCATGGGCGAGGCAGTCCTAAGCAAAATGATAGTACTGCAGACTGACAAGTCTCCAGGTTCAGATAAACTGTGACCTAGAGTCTTAAGAGGTTGCTATTAAGTAGATACTAGAACTATTAAGTATGCTAATTTTCCCAAATTCTTTTGATTTCAGGAAGGTTCCATTAGACTGGAAGGTAGCAAATATACTCTGTCTATTCAAGAAGGAAGGGAGGCAGAACACAGAAAACTATAGACCAGTTAGCATGATGCCTATTCTGGGGAAGCTGTTGAAATAGATTATTAAAGAGGTTATAGCTGGACATAAAAAAAAAAGTAGGCAGGAAGAGTCAGCATGGTTTTTTCAAAGAAAATGATGTTTAAATTATTAAAGTTCTCTGAAGGAATAACACAAAAGGGAATCTGTAAATGTGCTGTACCTGGATTTCCAGAAGGCATTTGACAAGGTGCCACATCAAAGGTTATTGTGAAAAATAAGAGCTAATTGTGTAAGGGCAACATGGATAGGAGATTGAATGTCTGGCAGAAAATAGAAAATACGCATAAACACGTCTTTGTCTGATTGGCAGAAGGTGACAAGGGGAATTCTGCAAGGACCTGTGCTGAGGCCTCCACCTTTTTCCAATTTATACTAATAACTTAGATGAATGGAGCAAAGGAATGGTATCTAAATTCCTTACCTACAGGATAGGTAGGAAAGAATGTAACACATAAAGAGTTTGCGGAAGGATTAGATAGATTGTTACCCTGATGCACTTGTATAATATGATCTGCCTGGAAAGCATGTAAGACAACACCTTCACCGTATCTCGGTATAAGTGACAGTAATAAACCAAACCAAATCAAATCAAAGATTAAGTGGGCAAGATTATGACTGGTGGAATATAATGTGGGTAAGTGAAGTTGGTTCACTTTGGCAAGAAGAATGGAAAAGCAGTAATTAAACAGAGAATGACTGAAGAATTCTGAGGTGCAGAGGAATCTTGGACCATGAGTCACAAAAATGTTTCTATGCACGTATGGCAAATAGTCAAAAAGATTAATGGCGTGCTATTCTTATTATGAGAGGAATTGAACATAAAAGTAAGGATGTTATAGTTCAATTGTACAGGACATTGGTGAGAACACACCTCAAATACTGTGTGTAGTTTTGGCCTTCTTGTTTAATGAAGGATGTAAATACGTTGGAGATGTTCAAAGGAAATTTACTGGATTGATACCTAGAAAGAGTGGGTTGTCTCATGAGAACTGCTTGGACAGGCTGGGCTTGTTTCCACTGGAATTTAGAAGAGTGAAGGTGACTTGATTGAGGTTTATAAGATCCTGAATGGTCTTGACAAGTTAGACATGGAAAGGATATTTCCTCTTGTGGGTCAGTCCAGAGCCAGGAGACATTGATTTTTCAAATTTGGGGGGTTGCCCAATTCCTAGATCACGGAATCCCGACAGTGTGAAAATAGGCCCTTCGACCCAACAAGTCCACACTGAACCTCAGAGCATCCCACCCAGACCCATCCCATCCAAATAGGACTGAGATGAAATTTTTTTTTCTGATTTTTCTTTTACCTTTTAGAATGATCTGCCTTAGAAGATGGTAAAGGTGGGTCTCTTTTTAAGGGCAGAGATGGATAGATTCTTGTAAGTGAAGGGTTCTTCTGGCACAGTGGTAATGATCCTACTTCTAAGCCAGGAGTCCAAGAACAAAGAAAATTACAGCACAGGAACAGGCCCTTCGGCCCGCCAAGCCTGTGCCAGATACTCTATCTAAACCTGTCGCCTATTTTCCAAGGATCTGTATCCCTCTGCTCCCTGCCCATTCATGTATCTGTCTAGATACATCTTAAATGATGCTATTGTGCCCGCCTCTACCACCTCCCGTTGGCAACGCGTTCCAGGCACCCACCACCCTCTGCGCAAAGAACTTTCCACGCATATCTCCCGTAAACTTTTCCCCTCTCACCTTGAAATCATACCCGCTAGTAATTGAGACCCCCACTCTGGGGGGAAAAAGCTTCTTGCTATCCACCCTGTCTATACCCCTCTTGATTTTGTAGACATCAATCAGGTTCCCCCCTCAACCTCTGCCTTTCTAATGTAAATAATCCTAATCTACTCAACCTCTCTTCATAGCTAGCACCCTCCATACCAGGCAACATCCTGGTGAACCTCCTCTGCAATCTCTCCAAAGCATCCACATCCATTTGGTAATGTGGCGACCAGAACTGTACGCAGTACTCTAAATGTGGTTGAACCAAAGTCCCATACAACTGTAACATGACCTGCCAACTCTTGTACTCAATACCCTGTCTGTTGAATGAAAGCATACCATATGCCTTCTTGACCACTCTATCGACCTGCGTTGCCACCTTCAGGGTACAATGGACCTGAACACCCAGATCTCTCTGTGCATCAATTTTACCCAGGGCTTTTCCATTTATCGCATAGTTCGCTCTTGAATTGGATCTTCCAAAATGCATCACCTTGCATTTGCCTGGATTGAACTCCATCTGCCATTTCTCCGCCCAAGTCTCCAATCTGTCAATATTCTGCTGCATTCTCCGACAGTCCCCTTCACTATTTGCTACTCCACCAATCTTAGTGTCATCTGCAAACTTGCTAATCAGACCATCTATACCTTCCTTCAGATCATTTATATATATCACAAACAACAGTGGTCCCAACACGGATCCCTGTGGAACACCACTGGTCACAGCTCTCCATTTTGAGAAACTCCCTTCCACGACAACTCTGTCTCCTGTTGCCCAGCCTGTTCTCTATCCATCTAGCTAGTACACTCTGGACCCCATGCGACTTCACTTTTTCCATCAGCCTGCCATGGGGAACCTTATCAAATGCCTTACTGAAGTCCATGTATATGACATCTACAGCCCTTCCCTCATCTATCAACTTTGTTACTTCCTCAAAGAATTCTATTAAGTTGGTAAGACATGGCCTTCCCTGCACAAAACCATGCTGCCTATCACTAATAAGCCCATTTTCTTCCAAATGGGAATAGATCCTATCCCTCAGTATCTTCTCCAGCAGCTTCCCCACCACTGACGTCAGGCTCACCGGTCTATAAATACCTGGATTATCCTTGCCACCCTTCTTAAACAAGGGGACAACATTAGCACTTCTCCAGTCCTCCGGGACCTCACCCGTGCTCAAGGATGCTGCGAAGATATCTGTTAAGGCCCCAGCTATTTCCTCTCTCGCTTCCCTCAGTAACCTGGGATAGATCCCATCCGGACCTGGGGACTTGTCCACCCTAATGCCTTTAAGAATACCCAACACTTCCCCTCTCCTTATGCCAACTTGACCGAGAGTAATCCAACATCTATCCCTAACCTCAACATCCGTCATGTCCCTCTCCTCGGTGAATACCAACGCAAAGTATTCATTAAGAATCTCACTCATTTTCTCTGACTCCTCGCATAACTTTCCTCCTTTGTCCTTGAGTGGGCCAACCCTTTCTCTAGTTATCCTCTTGCTCCTTATGTATGAATTAAAAAGCTTTGGGATTTTCCTTAACCCTGTTTGCTAAAGATATTTCATGACCCCTTTTAGCCCTCTTAATTCCTAATTTCAGATTGGTCCTACTTTCACGATATTCTTCCAAACCTTTGTCTGTTTTTAGTTGCCTAGACCTTATGTATGCTTCCTTTTTCCTCTTTGCTAGTCTCTCAATTTCACCTGTCATCCATGGTTCCCTAATCTTGCCTTTTCTATCCCTCATTTTCACAGGGACATGTCTGTCCTGCACTCTAATCAACCTCTCTTTAAAAGCCTCCCACATATCAAATGTGGATTTACCCTCAAACAGCTGCTCCCAATCCACATTCTCCAGCTCCTGCCGAATTTTGCTATAGTTGGCCCCCCCCCCCCCCCGCCCCGCCAGTTCAGCACTTTTCCTTTAGGACCACTCTTGTCTTTGTCCATCAGAATTCTAAAACTTACGGAATTGTGATCACTATTCCCAAAGTAATCCCCTACTGAAACTTCGACCACCTGGCTGGGCTCATTCCCCAACACCAGGTCTAGTGTGGTCCCTTCCCGAGTTGGACTATTTACATACTGCTCGAGAAAACCCTCCTGGATGCTCCTTACAAATTCTGCTCCATCTTGACCCCTAACACTAAGTGAATCCCAGTCAGTGTTGGGAAAATTAAAATCTCCCATCACCACCACTCCGTTGCTCCTACATCGTTCCATAATCTGTCTACATATTTGTGCCTCTATTGCACGCTCGCTGTTGGGAGGCCTGTAGTACGGCCCCAACGTTGTTACCGCACCCTTCCTATTTCTGAGCTCTGCCCATATTGCCTCACTGCTCGAGTCCTCCATAGTGCCCTCCTTCAGCACAGCTGTGATATCCTCTTTAACCAGTAATGCAACTCCTCCACCCCTTTTATCTCCCTTTCTATCCCACCTGAAGCATTTATATCCTGGGATATTTATTTGCCAGTCTTGTCTTTCGCTCAACCAAGTCTCAGTAATAGCAATAACATCATACTCCCAGGTACTAATCCAAGCCCTAAGTTCATCTGCCTTACCTACTACACTTCCTCACATTAAAACAAATGCACCTCAGACCACCTGTCCCTTTGCGTTCATCATCTGCTCTCTGCCTGCTCTTCCCCTTAGTCACACGGACTTCATTATCTAGTTCCTTACAGGCTTTAGTTACTACCTCCTTGCTGTTCACTAACCTCCTCATTTGGTTCCCATCCCCCTGCCACATTAGTTTAAACCCTCCCCAACAGTGTTAGCAAAATCAGCCCCTAGGACATTGGTTCCAGACCTGCCCAGGTGTAGACTGTCTGATTTGTAATAGTCCCACCTCCCCCAGAACTGGTCCCAATGTCCTAAAAATCTGAACCCCTCCCTCCTGCACCATCTCTCAAGCCACTCATTTATCATGCCTAATCTTTTATTTCTGCTCTGACTAGCACGTGGCACTGGTAGCAATCCTGAGATTACTACCTCTAAGTCCTTGGTTCAAATCTCACCTGCTCCAGATGTTTGCAATAACATCTCTGAACAGAAAATATAGAGATATAGAATATATCTGGATTCTTGTTAGATGGGGAATCAAAAGTTATCTGGTGTAGATATGAATGTGGAATTCAGAATACAACCAAATCAGCCATGGTCTTAAGGAATAGTGATACAGGTTCAAGAGGTGGAATGGTCTACTTCTGCTCCTTTTTTTTTGTATGTTCGCATACGTTTGAACAGTGGCCTATTGGTCAGTTTCAGTCTTCAGTGCTCATACAGTTGACGTTAGTGCTCTGGGAAAAGGAGACAGAATAAGAAAATATTGAAGAATGGTTAGCATACCTGGAACTGTACTGCATCAACAGGGGAGTATAGTAAAAGAAGAAAAATGGCATAGCAAACAGCATCGTGAGCAACAACCATGGGGCTGGATGAACACAGCAGGTCAAGCAGCATCA
>JAHRHZ010000173.1:1656647-1698824 GCA_024137785.1 Ginglymostoma cirratum
GAGCAACTTCAGGTAATTTATCGTTGTACAGCTCCCATGAATAAAATTTCTCTGGCATTGTCTTGGTTCCAGTCTTTGATGTCATTTCAATTCCAGAGACATTTTATTCATGGGAGCTGTACAACGATAAATTACCTGAAGTTGCTCATGATACTGTCAGGGCAGTTTGTGCGCTCAATGATTTCTGTGCCCATTAACTTGTGATTCAATTTTTTGGGGACCAGCATGAAAACATCAATTAGCCCACTTTTGTTCAAGGGATCTTGCTGTATGTAAGTTAGCTGCTGTATGTCCGATATTACAATTGTGACTACTCTTCAAATGTAATTAATTGGCTGTGACAGAGTTTGAGACACAATATCAGAATCATCAAATCATTAACTCAAAAGGAGGTCCTTTGGCTCATCACAACTCTGTTGCCTTTTTGGAAAAGCTGTACAATTAGTCCCATTTTTCTGCTGTATTCCTGTAATATTGTAAATTTCTCCCTCTCAAACACATATCCAATTCTCTTTTGCAGGTCACAAAAACAGAGGTTCTGAGGAAGGGTCACTGGTCTTGAAATATTAATGCTGTTTGCTGTCCACAGTTGCTGTCAGACCCTGTTTCTCCAGCGATTTCTGTTTTTGTGTTTTAGACCTCCAGCATCCGCAACTCTTTGTTTCACTCTGTTTTGAAAATTACTGCTGAATCTCCTCATACTACCCTTTCAGGTGGTGTACGTTAAAAAGTTGCTTAGTAAAATAAAAACTAATCTCTTTTATGGTTTTTCACAATTCTGTTAAATTTGTTTTATCTGTTTACTCGCCCTTCTTCCAGTGGAAGCAGTTTCTCTGTATGAGCGCTACTGAAACATTTCATCATTTTGAATACCTCAGTGATATCTTCCCCAAACCTTCTCTGAAGAGAGACACAGCAACTGCTCCATGTCTGAAATTCCACATGCCTGGTATAGTTCTAGTAAATTCCCTCTACAGCTTTTCTAAGGTTATACATCCTCCCAACATGTGATGCCCTAAATTGAACACAAACTGCGGCTTAATATGTGATTAAAGATTTACCATACACATTCTTGTTTCATGCTCAATTCCTCTCCTTTACAAACCCTAAAATACATTTTTTAAACTGCAGTTTCAGTCTGTCTTGCCTCAACTTGTGAAAGATGCAAGTTAATTTAACAGTGTCTATGGATTAAATTGGGAATGTATTTTCCTCTGTGACTCAAGTGTTGCCAGTGGAGTGCCATGAATGTTGTTAAAGTAACTGGGCGGCACTTTTATACAGGGAAGTTGGACATCAAAATTCTTCAGGTTTTGTACTCAAACAATTCCGACTGTTTGTTTTTTCCCCTCTATTTTGACAGGGAGAGACAAATTTTAGCAGAGAATGCATAAGACAATATTAGATAAACCAAAGAGGGACTTTACTCTGTATCTGTCTGGTTCTGTACCTGTATTGGGAGCCTTTGTAAGGGACCACTTCACATCTCGCTTTTTTCTCATTGTTGTGTGCACCTTGACTGCTGTTACATTTCTGCACAAATTGCAGTGTTGTTTGAGCCCAATCTCAAAGCATGATGACAAGATTGCAGTATTTTCACTTGACGGACAAGCTGGTATTTGCTGGTAATAGCGCTGGTTGAGTCAATGCTGTGCAATTCAGAGTCATTTGACGTGGAATTCCTTTGGATACCAGAGAATAGACATAGTCGCCCCAGCAGTCTGGATCTGTATGTGAGCCTAGTTTCAAGAATAGAAAGGTTACGTTCCAATATGCTGAATTACTCACTTCTGAAACATCATTGTTGTTATGAGATGTGCCTTTAAGAAGGATCTGTTCTGTCATGTTTCTTTTGAAAGCAAGTGTCGTAAACTTGTAACTGAGCTGTCTGCCCTGAGCCCAGTTTTGGTTTGTTTTAAAGTGGGCAAAAGAAGCATGAGTGGGTAGGATCAAGCTCCCACAGAACCAGGATTTTAGTTTGACTTTCAGCAGATGTTTGGGTTTGGAAGCTTCTTTCTATCTGCCTGCCACAGCAAAGTGCTTGAATTCTCACTGAGTTCTCTCTTGATGTTCTTTTCACCTGGATTGGAGAATTGCATGTGAAACAATCTATTTTACTAAATTTGCCTTTGCCAAGATTGTGTTTGTGAGATGTTACTGTACTGGAACAGTTGCTGTTAATTATTCTGTTAAGTTTTCCAATAGAGTTGTTGTTCCAATTCTTTCTTTTATAAATTTTAACTATAGTGTAAGAATAAAGAGTGTGTTTTACTTCAAGCCTGGTAGTTTGACTAATTGAATTGCATCCGGAACACAATGCCTTCCACTTGCCTTTACAAGTAAGAAAACGTTGGGGTCTAGGCTATCTTCTTTAATATATTTTGAGGGGGCATGGTCTGGTCCATAACAATATTTATAAATGTTGGTCACCTTTGATGTATTTCATGTTGTGTTAACTATTTCAACAGTGTATCAAAGTGTACAAAATGGACAGTAAGCCACTTGGAATTTGCTTAATATTGAACAACAAATCATTTCCAGGAACAAACTTGAAAGAAAGAAATGGGACGGATCATGATGCAGGTAAAATTCAAAGGTTCTAAATTATATGCATATGGAAGCCATTGAATTTTTTTTTATTCATTGTGGGCCTTGCTGGCTAGGCAGTATTTCTTGTCTGTATCTGGTTGCCCTTGAGAAATTGACAATGAGCTGCCATCTTGAAATGCTGCAATCCATGTGCTGTAGGTTGACCCACAATGCCACTGGGGAGAGAATTCCAGGATTTTGATCCAGTGATAATGAACAAATGATATAGTTCCAAGTCAGGATGGTGACTGGCTAGAACGGAAACTTGCAGATGGTGATGTTCCCATGTCCTCCTAGATGGAAGTAGTCATGGAGTTGGAAGGTGTTGTCTAAGGATCTTTTGTGAATTTCTGCAGTGCATATTGTAGACAATACACTCTGCTACTACTGAGCATCGGTGGTGGAGGGTGCGGATGCTTGGAGATGTGGTGCTAATCAAGTGGATTGCTTTTGCCTGGATGGTGTCAAGCTCCATGAAATTTTTTGGGGCCGCACCCATCCAGGCAATTGGTTAGTATTGTATCACACTCCAGACTAGTGCCTTGTAGATGATTGGCAGGTTTTGGGGAGTCAGAAGGTGAGTTACTCACAATAGTATTCTTAGACGCTGACCTGCTTTTATAGCCACTTGTGTCTGTGGTGAGAACGACTGAATTTCTGGCCAGCGGTAACCCCCAGGATGTTGATAGTGGGGGAGTCACAAATGGTGGTAAACATTATGCAATCATTGGCAAACTTCCCCATTCTGACCTTATAATCAAGGAAAGGTCATTGATGAGCCAACTGAAGATGGCTGAGCCTGGGACATGACCCTGAGGATCTCCTGCAGAGATGTCCTGAAGCTGAGATGACTGACCCCCAACAACTACAACAATCTTTCTATGTACCATGTATGATTCTAACCAGCAGAGACTCCAACTCTGATATCCATTTTTTTCTTTGATTCCAGTTTTGCTAGGGCTCCTTGATACTACACTTGCTCGAATATGGCCTTGATGTCAAGGGCTGTCATTCTCACCTTGCCCTGACACAGACAAACTCACAGAATCACCCCCTACAATGTCTCAGACACCACCGTCACCATCCCCGGATATGTCCTGTCTCACTGGCAATACAGATCAAGTAGAGCTGGTGGGACACTGCTATAGAGTTAGGAGGGTATTACTGTTGGAGTTCTCAACATTGACTATGGACCCCATGAAGACTCATGGCTTCAGGTTAAACATGAGCAAGGAAATCTGCTCATTACCATTTCCCCCCTCAGCTAGGGAATCAGTATTCCTTGTTGAACAACATTTGAAAGAAGCACTGAGGGTGGCAAGGGCACAAAATGTACTCTGGATCATGCACTTTCTCATTCTGTCCCTCACCAGCATTAGTTTCCATACTCTATTCTCCTTGATAGCTCGATAACAACTTGGCCATACTGCCCTGAACTTTTCCTCATAACCAAATGCTTGGAATCTAGGGAACATTCTAATGGTGGGAGATGCACTCTGTCTGAGGCCAATATATCCTCCTGAAGGTGTGGTATAATTTCATGTAATTGACTTTTCCTGTTTGCATTCTCAGCATCTTGCTGTAAAGATCTGAATGTTTGATTATTTTCTACATCTATTCATGATATTTTGATGACTTATGTGAACCAGAAAGTCTTTTTGCACTTCCACTGGTTCCAAGGTGGGTGACCTTAGATATATGTTCTTTGAAATCCATTTGCTGCAGTTTTGCCCATTGACTTAATTTATTAAAATAGCTTTGGAATTGTATGTTTCCGTTGACACTGCTTATAATGTTGTCTAATTTTATGTGAATATGTAGTCCTTTATTCTGTCCTCTATAGTATTAAAAGGCAATAATATATTTTTAATTTCTTTGCAGACAGGCTGACTCAAGTGTTCGGAATGTTGGGATTTGAAATAGACAGAAAAGACAACTTAACTGTGAAATGTATGGAGGAAGTACTGCTCAAGTATCAGAAGTTTGATCATAATGATTGTTTTGTGTGTTGTATCCTCTCTCACGGTGAAAAAGATGCAGTTTTGGGAACTGATGGAGACCTTCTTCATATCAAAAAGATCAGGTCCATGTTTTCAGGGTCTCAGTGTTGCTCACTGCTGGAGAAACCCAAGGTCTTCTTTATACAAGCTTGTCAAGGCCAAGAATCACAAAGAGCGTGCCAAGTGATGAATTATTTCCCAAGCAGCAGCTCTGAGCTTGAAACTGATGCAATGACATATTCCATCCCAGAGGACAGGGATTTCCTGATTGGAATGTCTACTGTTACTGACTGTGTTTCCTACAGGACGGATAAAGGCTCCTGGTTCATTCAAGAACTGTGTAACTGCTTGGAAAAATTATGCCCCCAGTAAGTAAATGGTTTTAGCTGAAGTTATTGGCCTACAGTTTCACAGATACCAGTCGCCCTGGCACTCTAAACAAGTCACCATACTGATGCATGAGCACGATGCAGAGCTTCAGCAGATGTTCCAATGGCGCATCAAAGCAAGGCTTGATTGGCTCTAACTGCAGCATCCACAATTCAGCATTCTTTCCAAAAGCTGACAATCAGTCATGCACCACCAGTATGTTTTATTTGAAATGTGTTCTTTTATTATTACGGTATTGGAAGAAATGTGCAGCATGATATTTTTCTGATTGTCCTGTTTGGGAAGATGGTGACATAGTGGTCATGTCATTGCACTAGTAATCCAGAGGGCTAGGATGGTGCTGAGGGGACATGGCAGCTAGTGAAATTTTAATTCAGGTAAGAAAAATATCAGTAATGGTGACATTGACAATTATTGTTGATTGTTGTAAAGGCACATCTGATTCATTAATGCCATTCAGGGAAGGAAATCTCCCATCCTATCAGCTGTGGACGACATGCGACTTCAGACCCCATGGCAGGTTGCCTGCCCTATGAAATGGCCTATCATGTGACTCAACTCAGGAGCAATTAATTAAGGATGGGAAACAAATGCTGGCCTTGCCATTGATGCCCACATCCCCTGAAATTTTTTCTTTTAAAAAGCGGTGCTGTTTTGTACTTTGAATTTCTCGATATGGTCTTTTTGTCATTGAGGTCTACAGCATGGAAACAGGTCCTTCAGCCCAAACTGTCCATGCTGCCTAGCTTTCACAACTAAATTAGTCCAATTTACCTGCATTTGGTCCACTTCACTCCCTACCTATCCCATCCAATGTACCTGTCTAAATGTTTCTTAAATGACGAAATTATGCTCACTTCCACCACTACCTCTGGCAGCCTGTTCCAGACACTCTCCACCCTCTGAGAAAAAAATTACCCCTTTGGGCCCTTTTATATCTCTCCCCTCTCACCTCAAACCTATGCCCCCTAATTTTAGACTCCCCTACCATAAGGAAAACCTGTGGGCTATCTACCTTATCTATGCCTCTCATAATTTTATATACTTGTATAAAGTCACTCCTCCGTCTCCTGTGCTCCAGGGATAAAGTCCCAGCCTATCCAACCTCTCCTTATAACTCAAACCTTCCAGTCCAGGTAGCATCCTAGTTTTCTTTTCTGCTCTCTTTCTAGATTAATAACATTCTTTCTATCGTAGGGCATCCAAAATTGCACGTAGTATTATAAATATGGCCTCACCAAGGTCTTGTACAGCTGCAACAAGACATCCCAACTCATATGCTCAGTGCTCGGACCGATGAAAGCAAGCATGCTGAAAGCCTCCTTCACCATTCTGCCTATCTGTGACTCCACTTTCAAGGAGCTATGAACCTGTTTCCCCTAGATCTCTTTGTACTCTAACATTCCCCAGGGCCCTACCATTTGACTGTGTAAGTCGTGCCCTGGGTTTGACCCACCAAAATGCAACACCTTGCATTTATCTAATCTAAACTTCATCTGCCATTCCTCAGCTCACTGGCCTCGTTGATCAAGGTCTCACTGCATTCCCAGACAACAACATTCTTCACTGTCCAGTATACCACCGATCTTGGTGTCATCCACAAACTTACTAACCATACCTCCTAAATTCTCATCCAGATCATTTATATAAATGATGAATAACAGTGGACCCAGCACCAATCCCTACAGCACACTGCTGCTCCACGCTGAACCTCTACTCTGAAAGACAACCCGTACCATCACCCTCTATCTTCAACCATCAAGGCAATTTTGTGTCCAATTGGTTAGCTTTCCCTGGATCCTGAGAGATTAACTAAACTCAACAGCCTACCATGCGGTACCTTGTCAAAGGCCGATCTAAAGTCCATGTAGACAACGTCTACCACACTGCCCTCATCTACTTTCCTGGCCACCTCTACAAAAAGCTCAATGAAATTCGTGAGACGTGATTTCCCATGCACAAAGCTATGCTGACTATCACAAATGACTCTTTCTTTGCCTTTCCAAATGCCTGTAGATCCCCTCAAAATCTCTTCTAACAACTTACCCACCACCGATGTTAGGCTCACAGGTCTGTAGTTCCCAGGCATTTCCCTACAGCCTTTCTTAAGTAATGGCGCAACATTACCCACCCTTCGGTCACTTTCCCCGTGGCTGTCGATGATACAAATATCTCCGCTAGGGGTCCCACAATTTCCTCCCTAGCCTTCCACAAAGTTCTGGGATACATTTCTTCAGGTCCTGGGGACTTATTTATCTGAATGCGTTTTAAGGCTCCAGAACCTCCTCTTCTGTAATGTGGACTTTCTTCAAGATGTGGCGATGCTGATGTTGGACTGGGGTGGACAAAGTCAGAAGCCACACAACACTAGGTAGAACTCCAACAGGTTTATTTGAAATCACAAGCTTTCTTAGCACTGCTCCTTCATCAGGTGAAGTCAAGCAGCTCTCCGAAAGATGGTGATTTCAAATAAGCCTGCTGGACTATACCTGATGTTGTGTGACCTCTCACTGTCTTCAAGACACTACTATTTATTTCAGCATGTTCCCTGGCATCCATGCCTTTCTTGACGATAAATACAGATGAGAAATATTCATTTAGGATCTCACCCACCTCTTGTGACCACAAACATAGACAATCTTGTTGATCTTTAAGAGGCCCAATTCTCTCCTTAGTTACTGTTTTGTCCTTCATGTACTTGTAGAATCCCTTTGGATTCTCCCTTATCAGCCAAAGCCATCTGTGTCCCCTTTTAATCCTCCTGATGCCTCTCTTAGGTGTATTCCGACACCTCCTGTACTCCTCAAGGAATTCACTTGATCCCAGTTACCTATACATGTTGTATGCCGCCTTCTTTTTCTTGACCTGCGCCTCAACAACTCTAGTCATCCAGGGTTCCGTGTTCCTGCCAACCTTCACTCTAACAGGACATACTGGATCTGAACCCTCATTAACTTACTTTTGAAAGCCTCCACTTAACAGCTGTCCCTTTGCCTGCAAACAGCCTGCCCCAATCAACTTTTAGAAGTTCCTGTCTCAGACCATCAAAATTGTCCTTATTCAAATTTATAACTCTAACTTGTGGACCAGACGTATCCTTTTCCTTGGCTACTTTAAAACTAATGAAATTATGGTCCCTGGTCTCAAAGTGTTGCCCCACTAACACTTCCATCACTTGCCCTACCTTATTTCCCAAGATGAGGTCAAGTTTTGCCCCTCCTCTAGTAGGGCCATCTACATACTGCATGAGAGATTCTTCCTGAACACACTTAACAAATGTCTCTCCATCCAAGCCCTTAACACTATGGCAGTTCCAGTCGATGTTAGGAAAGTTAAGCTAAAATTCCGTACTATTATAACACTATTATTCTTGCAGCAGTCTGTGATTTCCTTACATATTTGCTCCTCAATCTCCTGCTGACTATTGGTGATTGCATAATATTATGCAATCAAAGTGATCTCCCCTTTTTATTTCTCGGTTCTACCCATACAGACTCAGTGGATGAACCTTCAAGAATGTATTCTTTAGGTACGGCTGTGGTGTTCTCTCTGATCAAAAACGCAACTCTCCCTTCTCTCTTGCCCCTTCTATCTTTCCTATAGCATCTGTAGCCTGAAATTTTGAGCTGCCAGCCCTGTCCCTCCCTCAGCCATGTTTCTGTAATAGCTAATAATACCCCAATGTCATGTACTCATCCATTCCGAGTTCAATTACCTTACCTGTCAGGCCTCTTGCATTGAAATAAATGCAGTTTAAACCAGACTTCTCTTGCTTCTTGCTGTGCTGTTGCCTGCCCTGTCTAGTACTAGGATTACCAACACTGCCTTTACTATTTAACTTGGTCTCATTAACTTCTGCACTGTCCTTAACCTTCTCTTTCATCTCTCTCTACTGCTTTGGATCCCACTCCCCTCCTGTACTTGTTTAAATCCTGTTGGAAAATCTCCCTGCCAGGATATTGGTCCTGCTCCAGTTCAGTGTAACCTGTCCCTCTTGTAGTGGTCACCTCTCTTGCAGAAGAGATCCCAATGATCTAAGAATCTGAGCCCCTGCCCCTTGCACCAGCTCACAAGCCATGCATTCATCTGCCAAATCCCTTATTCCTACTTGTTCTAACACATGACATTGGAAGCAGTCCAGAAATTTTACTACTGTGGAGGTTCTGCATTTTAACCTTCTGCCTAATTCCCTATAATCATTCTTCAGGGACTCATCCCTTTTCCTACATTCTAATGCTTTCTTCATTCTTGAGTTGCAAGCAGTGTTGCCAGGATTGTCATTTGTTGCCTGTCTCTAGTTGTCCTGAGAAGTTACAGTGTAAGCCATTGCCTTGAACTGCACTCAATTCAAACTAGCAATGTGTATTTCCCTATGCTCCTGAATGAGACTTGTAGTTTCTGCACAGGTTTCAACTTTTGTCTCTCCTCAAATGCTGCCAGACCTGCTGCATTTCTCCAGCACTTTCTGTTCTTGTTTCAGATTTCCCGCACCCACAGTTCTTTGTTTTATATAAATAAAGTGAGTGTTAATCCTCTGCAGAATGAGAATGAAGACCTAATAGTATATAATAAGGAAATAGCAGATGGCACGAACAAAAAATTTGCTTCAGTCTTCACAAAAGAGGATATTAAAAAACTTCTGGTATTAGCTGTAAATCAAGAGGCAGAAAGAGAAGAATAATGATGAGGGAAGAAGTACGAAGCAAACTCTTGTGGTATTAAGCAAAAATCGAACTGAGACAACAAGTCTCTGTGTCCAGATGGACTTCATCCTAGGATCTTAAAACAGGTGGCCAATGAGATAGTGGATATGTTGTTAATTTTCCAAATTTTCCTATATCAGGAAAGATGCCCAACAGGACAGATACTAATAGGTGAGATCCTTAATGAATACTTTGCATCAATATTCACAAAGGAGAACGACATGGTGGATGGTGAGTCTTAGGAGGGGTGTACTGATATTCTAGGGCATGTCAATGTAAAAAATAAGGTGTTGGGTATTTTGAAAAGCATAAAGTTTGACAAGTCCCCATGTCCCAATGGGATCTGTCCAGAATGCTGAGGGACACAAGTGAAGAAATTGCTGAGACCTTGTATGAAATTTTTGTGTCCTGTTTAGTCACAGGAGAAGTCCCTGAGGACCAGAGAATAGCCAGCATTCTTCCTTTATTTAAGAGGGGCAACAGGGATGATCTGGGAAATTACAAGTTGGTGAGCCTTATGTCAGTGATAGGGAAATTACTGGGGAAGATTCTTGGGCATAGGATTCACTCATATTTGGAAAAATATGGACTTATTAGCGTGGTTTGTGTGGGGCAGGTCATGCATCACAAACTTGATTGAATTTTTTGAGGAAGTGACAAAGATGATTGAGGGCAAAGTGGAACATGTTGCCTATATGGATTTTGGCAATGCAGAAGATGATGTCTGTATGGACTTTAGCAAGGCCTTTGACAAGTTCCCTCTTGGCAGGTTGATACCAAAGATGAAGTCACTTGGGTTCTGCAGTGAGCCGTCAAGATGGATACAGAACTGGTGTGTTATAGAAGATAGAGATTAACACTAGAAGGGTGTATTTCTGACTGGAGATCTGTGACAGTTGTGTTCCACATGGTTCAATGCTGGGATCCCTGTTGTTTGCAATATATATAAATGATTCGGAGGAGAACGTAGGTGGCCTGATTAATAAGTTTGCAGATGACATAAAGATTGGGGGAGCTGCAGTTGGTGGGGATCACCAGAGAACACAGTAGGATATAGATAGGCTAGAAACTTGGGTGGAGAAATGACAGATGGAGTTTAATCCAGACAAATGCAAGGTGATTCTTTTTGGAAGATTTAATGCAGGAGGGAAGTATACAGTAAATTACTGCACCTTTTGTAGCATCAACATACTGAGAGACTTTAGGTTTACAGCCCACAGTTCCCTGTAAGAGGCAATGCAAGTGATCATGATGGTCAAGAAGACAAATGGCATGCTTGCCTTCAATCAGTTGGGGCATAGAGTATAAAAGTTGTCAGTCATATTGCAGTTCTGTAGAATTTTAGTCAGGCCATTTGGAGTATTGTGTACAATTTTGATCGCCACACTCCCAGAAGGATGTGGAGGCTTTGGAGGGGGTACAGAAACATTTTACCAGGATTTTGCTTGGTTTGGAGGGTAGTAGCTATGAGGTGTGATTGGACAAACTTGATTTGTTTTCACTTGAATACTGAAGGATGAGGAGCGGCCTGAACAAAGTTTACAAAATTATGACACAGTGAGAATGGAGGGCTAATAATATATAAGGAAATGGCAAATGACATGAACAAATAATTTGCTTCAGTCTTCACCACCGAGGATACAAAAATAATTCCAGATATTAAGCAAAACTGGAATTGTGGGCTGACAAGTCTCCAGGCCAGATGGACTTCATCCTAGGATCTTAAAAGAGGTGGCCAGAGAGGGAGTAGATGCATTGTTAATTTTCCAAATTTTCCTATATCACAAAAGGTTCCATCAGCCTGGAGAGGAGTAAATGTAACCCCTGTATCCAAGGTGACAGCAAACATGAAACTATTGGCAGTTAGGCCTGTAAGTAACAACTGAATAGGTAGAAAAGGGACGGGTGACCACCAGGCAGAGTAGAGGAAGGCACATAGTGCAGGAGTCCCCTGTGGTCCACTCTTCAGTACACTGTTTTGGATTTTGCTGTGGGAGATTACTTCGCAGGGGATAGCAGCAGAAGTAAGATCCATGGAACAATGGATGGTTCTGGTGCAGAGAAGGGAGGAAAGAGTGGCAAGGCTATAGTGATTAGGGATTCAATAGTAAGTGACAAACGTTTCTGCAGCTGCATGAGAGATTCCAGGATGGTATATTGCCTCCCTGGTGCCGTGGTCAAGAATGTCTTTGAGCAGCTGCAGGACATTCTAAAGGGTGAGGGTGACCAGCTAGTATTCATAATATATATTGGTACTAACAACAAAAGGGATGAGATCCTACAAGCAGAGTGTAGAGATTTAGAACATAAAATTGAAAGGTAGGACATCGCAGGCAGTAATCCCAGAATTACTACCAGCACCACATGCTCATTAGAAATAGGATATACCACGTGGCTGGAGGAAAAAGTGTAGGAGAGAGAGATTCAGATCCTGGGATATTGGTACTAGTTCAGGATCTGAGCAGGACTAAAACCAATGGCCTTGGTAGGGTGTTTGCTAGTGCTTTCAGTAAGGATTTAAACCAGAATAGCAGGGGGATGGGAAACTGAGCAGAAAGACAGAGGGGGAAACAAGGACAGAAACAAAAAGGTTATAGAAAATATGGAAGGCAGAAAAACATGGTGCCATCTTGCAAAATAAAGCTGAGATGAATAACAAGGTCAAATGGATAAGGCTTTGTATCTTAATGCATGGAGCAATCACAATAGGGTAGATGAATTAGCAGCTCAAATAAATATTAACAGCCATGATATGACTGTGATTACAGAGAAATTCTTACAAGGTGACCCAGGATATGGACTGAACAAACAGTGGTATTCAGTGCTTAGGATGGACAGACAAAAAGGAAAAGAAGTGGGGTTACATTGTTAGTAAAGGAGAAAAACAATGCAATAGTGAGGAAGCTGTTTCCGTTACTGAAAGAAAAAAGAGCGAGAGGATGAAGATTTAAAGTCAGGTGCAAATGAAGCAAGAGTGACATATGAAGAAGCGTTTTCACGCAGCAAGTAGTTAGGAAATGGAATTCACTGCCTGGAAATGTGGTGGAGGCAGGTTCCATTGAGGCATCCAAGATTATTTGGATAGAAATGGTGTGCTGTTATGTAGGGAAAAGTCAGGAGATTGGCACTCAGTATTAGAACTGGTGCAGGCACAATGGACTAAATGACTTCCTTTTATGTCATAATTCTGTGATTCTATGATCGAATTGAATGTTAGAACAGGCTGAAGGAGCAGAATTACCTATTCCTGGCCCTATGTTTGATTTGTTTAAAGATTGCCTTTTCTAGATCAAATATAATTTTCTCCTGTTTCCTAGTACACAGGTAAATGTGACATTAATGGGGGAAAAGGTTCTTTCAGATTCTACTTGTTTATCAAGAGTAGTATCAATGTATGTGCAGCTGATCTGAATGCAATATCCTATTGATCTGTAATGTGTCTGGGGAGGCAAGGCCTAGTGGTATTATCACTGGACTGTTAATCCAGAGACCTGGGTAACATTTCTGGGGACCTGGGTTTGAATCTCGCCACGGCAGATGGTGGAATTTGAATTCAATAAAATATCTGGAATTAAGAATCTAAAGACAACCATGAATCCATTGTCGATTGTTGGGAAAACCCATCTGGTTCATTAATGTCCTTTAGGGAAGGAGACTGCCATCTTTGCCTGGTCTGGCTTACATGTGATTGCAGACCCACAGCAATGTGGCTGACTCTCAACTGCCTGCTGGGCAATTAGGGATGGGCAATAATTGCTGCCTAGCCAGCAACACCCTCATCCTGTTAATGAATAAAAAAGAGTCAGCAACACATGCTCCACTTCTGAGTCTATTGACTTACTTTCATTTGAGATATCCAGTTTGCCTTGAGGTTTACTAAAGTTAGTCATTGTTGCTCTTTTTGTCCTGCCATCTCTTTCTTAACCCCCATGTTCCTACCACCGTGCATGGCAGATTAGAACTTATGACTTCAAAGCAGGTGTAGGCATTTGGCCCTTCAAGACTGCTCCACCCACTCAATGAAATCATCACAAACAAATACAGAATGCTGGAGAAACCTAGTAGAACTGGCATAGAACATAGAACATAGAATATTACAGCACAGTACAGGCCCTTCGGCCCTCAATGTTGCGCCAATCTGAAGCCCATCTAACCTACACGATTCCATTATCATCCATATGTTTATCCAATGACCATTTTAAATGCCCTTAAAGTTGGCGAGTCTACAACTGCTGCAGGCAAGGCATTCCATGCCCTTACTACTCTGAGTAAAGAACCTCCCTCTGACATCTGTCCGATATCTATCACCTCTCAATTTAAAGCTATGTCCCCTCATGCTAGCTGTCACCATCCGAGGAGAAAGGCTCTCACTGTCCACCCTATCTAATCCTCTGATCATTTTGTATGTCTCTATTAAGTCACCTCTTAACCTTCTTCTCTCTAACGAAAACAGCCTCAAGTCCCTCAGCCTTTCCTCATAAGACCTTCCCTCCATACCAGGCAACCACATCCTGGTAAATCTCCTCTGCCCCTTTCCAATGCTTCCACATCCTTCCTATAATGCGGTGACCAGAACTGTAAGCAATACTCCAAGTGTGGCCGCACCAGAGTTTTGTACAGCTGCAACGTGACTTCACAGCTGTGAAACTCAATCCCTCTATCAATAAAACCTAACACACCATACGCCTTCTTAACAACCCTATCAACCTGGGGGGCAACTTTCAGGGATCTATGCACATGGACACCGAGATCTCTCTGCTCGTCCACACTACCAAGAATCTTACCATTAGCCCAGTACTCTGTATTCCTGTTACTCCTTCCAAAGTGAATCACCTCACACTTGTCCGCATTAAACTCCATTTGCCACCTCTCAGCCCAGTTCTGCAGCTTATCTATGTCCCTCTGTAACCTGCAACATCGTTCCGCACTATCCACAACTCCACCGACTTTAGTGTCATCCGCAAATTTACTAACCTGTCCTTCTACGCCCTCATCCAGGTCATTTATAAAAATGACAAACAGCAGTGGCCCCAAACAGATCTTTGCGGTAACTGAACTCCAGGATGAACATTTCCCATCTACCACCACCCTCTGTGAGAATCCTGGGATAAATCCCATCCGGCCCAGGGGACTTAGCAATTCTGGAAAGTCTGAGAATAGATAACACCTCCTCCTTATGAACCTCAATCCCATCTAGTCTAATAGCCTGTATCTCAGTATTCTCCTCGACAACATTGTCTTTTTCCTGTGTGAATACTGATGAAATATATTCATTTAGCACCTCTCCTATCTCTTCAGACTCCACGCACAACTTCCCACTGCTGTCCTTGACTGGCCCCAATCTTACTCTAGTCATTCTTTTATTCCTGACATACCTATAGAAAGCTTTAGGGTTTTCCTTGATCCTACCTGCCAAAGACTTCTCGTGCCCTCCTGGCTCTTCTTAGCTCTCTCTTTAGGTCCTTCCTGGCTAACTTGTAACTCTCAAGTGCCCTAACTGAGCCTTCATGCCTCATCTTTACTTATGTAAAGCCTCCTTCTTCCTCTTGACAAGAGATTCAACTTCTTCAGTAAACCACGGTTCCCTCGCTCGACCACTTCCTCTCTGCCTGACAGGTACATACTTATCAAGGACACGCAGTAGCTGTTCCTTGAACAAGCTCCACATTTCAATTGTGCCCAGCCCCTGCAGTTTCCTTCCCCATCCTATGCATCCTAAATCTTTCCTAATTGCCTTTCCCCCAGCTATAACTCTTGCCCTGTGGTATATACCTATCCCTTGCCATCGCTAAAGTAAACGTAACCGAATTGTGGTCACCTACCTCCAAATCTAACACCTGGTCTGGTTCATTACCCAGCATCTGTGGAGAGAAACAGAGCTAATGTTTTGAGTCTTCGGATCATGACTGATTTCATTGTGGTCTCATCACCACTTTGCTGTCTGCCCCCGTACACCAGAACTCCTAATATTGATGAGATTCTTCTGTCTGCTTTCTAACACTTACAATTTTCTTTTTGCCTTCCCAGAGGACAAGACCTGCTTACAATTCTGACTGTAGTGAATCAGAAAGTAAGTGAAAAACATTCAAGCAAGAAGCAAATTCCAGAGCCAAGATTCACCCTGTCCAAGAAGTTGATCATTTTGCCCCCTTCTCAAAGGAATTTAAACAGCTGATCCAACTTCAGCCACACAGGAATGAATGTCTGTATTTGAAACCTCAGGAGAAAATTCAGTGAGCTAGTTTGACTTTAAAAATGTTGTCCATCACTAAATGGCAGCAGTACCTGTGGTTATTTGGACCATGAAACTTTTTACGAATGTATCAAGTGCACATATTTTTAATCAACCTGTTTAAACATTTTATTATACACCTCTGGAACAGGAAGGACTTGAACCATCTTTACGCCACAAGAGTCCTCCACATAGCAAGTGTAAGCTGAGTGAACCTATCAAACTATTATTATGACGAGGAAAATTCTGGTTAAGTTTCTGTGGATGCCTTAAGAAGATTTCCATGCCGATTACCATTTTTTGAAAATAAACTGATTTAACATCTTTTAATCTTGTATTATTTACATTTAAAAAAAGACTGTGCTCGGAGGAATCCTTGCATTCACATTATTATCTTTCTCCTATGTATGTAGCAGCTCAGTCAGTGTAATAGGCGCTTTGAAGAAAGAAAGACTTACATTGACAGACCACCTCTCATTACTTCACGATATCTTGTTGATTTTATGCCTTTGGACTAAATAGGAGAAAGTGGTCATAATGCCTAATGCCGTACAGGATGACCTGTAGATCTGTTTATTAACATTCTCCATAATAGATGATCCAACTAAAAATGTCTACAACTACATTGTTTTTCTAGGATATAGATGAGTCACACATCTGGGATACAACAAGAGTGAGTAATAAGTGTGGAGCTGGAAACACACAGCAGGTCAGACAGCATCTGAGGAGCAGGGAAGTCAATGTTTCGGGCTGAAACCCCATATCAGGACTCTGCTCCCCGCTCCTCAGAGTCCTGATGAAGGGTTTTGGCTGGAAATGTTGACTTCCCTGCTCCTTGGATGAGGTCTGACCTACTATGCTTTTCCAGCTTCACGTTTATTGACTCTAGCTTCCAGCATCTACAGTCCTAACTGTCTACAACAAGAGTGATTTCATCTTCCTGTCCCCATACCTTTCACACGCCTATGACAAAGTGTTTAGGTAGTCCTCCTATAGTCTGTACAGGAGATTTCTGGGGGACTGAAGCTGTCAACTCAAAGTGCATTGAAGTAAAAATTTTAGCTATTATTGGCAGCAAATCTGGAAATGCATGATATAGGTCAACCTGCCATTGTTGCATTAACATAAATGTTTCACTCTGAACTGTATGAGGCACCTTTGTACAATCCCAGAAAATATTCGGGGAAAGTTATCACAGTGTCAAGGTCATTGCTTGGAAAGGGAGGCCCAACTTAATTTTGCATTTGATTCATTATGAAATGCCCGAAACCTGAAGAATCTTTCCACAAAATACGTAAATGTTAACAAAAAATGATAAAGGAAATAAAAGTTCACATAAAACTAAAAGTGGAGACTTAAAGCAAATGTCAGAAGCAAAACTCAGTTAAGGACCAGGAAAATTATGGAAAGTATAGGAAGGAATTGAAAAAGCTAAAAAGAGAGGCAAAGGGACGTTACAAGACAAGAATAGCAGGCTGCATTAAATTTAATCCTAAAACAGTTCATGAAGCTATAAAGTGTAAATTTGAGAAAAGGTTAGGTTTTAAGAACCCAAAACAATGTAACTAAGTTACTACTTTACATCTGTCTTCACGAAGGAAGCAAAAGATATGAAGGTTACACTAAAAGGGGAGCTGGAAGACATGGGCAAGATAATAATAGAGGAAATAGAGTAGCATTACTGAAGGTTGGTGAGCCACCTGCTCCAGTTGAAATGTATCCTAGGCTTCTGCATGAAGCAAAGATAGAAACCATAGAGATGTTGGTGTCACAGAGCGGTGTCAGAGGGCTGCCAATATTACACCATTATTCAAGAAAGGGGCGAGGGGAAAAAGAGACAAACAAAGTGGAACGTAGATAGGAACACCTAAGAAAGACTTGAAGCCCAGAAAAGAGTGTTGGAAGCATGAAAAAGTAAAAAATAGATTTACTGAGGAAGTCAGTTTGTAGGTTCTAGTCCAGATATTGCTAGAAAAGACATTTGAAAAGAAGAACCAAAATTATACATAGCAAGAACATGAACTTGGCTAGGGACTCCCAATTCTGTCTTCTCCACCTGTTCCCATGAAACTTTGGTAAAATCAAATAAAATACCATGAAGTAAAGGAGCATTTGCAGAACACCAGATTTGGTTTGAAACTAGTCAGTGAAAATTACTTTTCAAAAGAAGGTGCTGAAACTTAAAAGACAGTCAAATTAGCAGGACCTGATGGTTCACAACAGCACTAGGTGAAGCTGGGAATGAAATTTATAGAATCCCCACAATGTGGAAATAGGGCCTTCGGCCCAACAAATCCACACCAACCCTCAGAGCATCCCACCCAGACCCCATTCCCCCTATAGCCCACCGAGTCTACACATCCCTGAACACCACAGGCAATTTAGCATGGCCAATACACCTAGCCTGCACATCTTTGGACTGTGGGAGGAAACCGGGGCACCCAGAGGAAACCCACGCAAATGCAGGGAGAATGTGCAAATTCCACAGACAGTCACCTGAGGGTGAAATCGAACTTGGGTGCCTGGCGCTGTGAGGCAGCAGTGCTAATCACTGAGTCGCTGTGCCACCCATAGTTATGTGATTCTCTAAACGTCATTGTGACAAAAAGCTGAGAAGATATTATCTCTTCAAAACCAAACTGCAGTCTGTTATTTACACTTTTATCACTTCATGTGTATTACAGCAAAATTACTCATTTTTAAAAATAAAGATTTTAGCTATTTTGCAGTTATCTAAAAGATTTGACCAACATTTTACAATACTTTGAAATAATAAAGACTGGGTATGACAGATGCAATACTTGTGGTAAATAGGGATTTTTAGAAAAAATTTAATAAGGTACCAGAAAATAAGGCAGAATTAAGGAATTTATTTTTATTCATTCGTGGGATGTGAGCTTTGCTGGCAAGGCCAACATTTGTTGTCCATCATGAATTGTTCTTGAAATCGTAATGGCAAGAGCCTCCTTCTTAAACTGAAACTGTGTAATGGGTAGATCCTCAAGTGAGCACTCCATTCAGTTACAGAAAACCACTCCAAAAAGAGTATTATCACAAACCATTCAGGAGTACCCAAATTGCCAATGGACTTACAAAGTCCTCTACATTAACTGCAGGAGATTGGTGCAAAGGTTGGGAGAGCTATCCAACAAATTAGACAACTTTACAGTAGTATGATTTTTTTTGAGTATGACTACCAGCATTGGAAACACAATGGGAGGGGTACCTGGAAATTCTGACTGCGACTTTCAACTCCATGATTCTTCTGCCACCAGGCTGCAGCTTAAATGCTGCTGATTTTCACCTCTTGCTCTCCTTCATGTGAAGGATAGAAGTACTGGGGTAGGCCATTCAGTCCCTTGAGCCCGTTGAACATAGAACATAGAACCTTACAGCGCAGTACAGGCCCTTCGGCCCTCGATGTTGCGCCGACCCGTGAAACCAATCTGAAGCCCATCTAACCTACACTATTCAATTATCATCCATATGTTTATCCAACGACCATTTAAATGCCCTTAAAGTTGGCGAGTCTACAGCTGCTGCAGGCAATGCATTCCATGCCCTTACTACTCTCTGAGTTTTACCATTCAATGGTAGATCTGCATATTACCTCCATCTAATCATCATTTTCCTTAGTACTCTTGCCAAATAAAAGTCAATCAATCGTGGCCTTCAAATTTTCTGCTGTCTGTCTCATTCGATTCCTTTAAATAAATTGCTTCTGATTTCATGTATTGTACTTCCATTTTTGTGAGCAGTCCCTTGCTTGGAATCTATCAACTGTATTCTGCTAGTCCATGTTAATAATATGTGCCATGCTAGCGACCTCCTCAGAATTCAGCTATAATTAACAGATGTGATTTATTTGTTACAATTCAATGTTCATTCTTTTTCATCAATTCATTTTGGTAATCACAGAGTCATTGAGATGAACAGAGAGACCTAGGGTTTCAGGTACATAATTCTTTGAAGCTTGTATCACATATAAATAAGATGGTAAAGAAGGTGTTTAGCATGCTTGCCTTCATTGTTCAGACCTTTGAGTATTGGAGCTGGAACATTATGTTGAGATTGTACAAGACAGTGAGGCCTCTTCTGGAATACTGTGTCCAGTTCTGGTCTCAAGGATATTATTATGCTGGAAAGACGTCAGAAGATATTTACTAGGATGGAAGGTTTGAGTTATAAGGAGAGGTTGGATAGGCTGGGACTTTTTTCACTGGAGTGTAGGAGGTGACCTAAGAGATATTTACAAAATAATGAGGGATATAGATAAGGTGAATGGCAAGTGTTTTTTCCCTGGGGTAGGGCATATCAAAGGTAGGGGGCAAATTTTTAGGGAGAAGAGAAGGAAGATTTTAAAAAGGCATGAGCAGCAATTTCTTTCATACAAATAGTGGTTCATGGGTGGAATTAACTTCTAGAGGAAGTGGTGGATGCAGGTACCGTTACAATGTTTAAAGAACATTTAGATAAGTACATGAATAGGAAAGGTTTGGAGGGATATGCGCCAAGTGCAGGCAGGTGGGACTAGTTTAGTTTGGGATCATGGTCAGCATGGTCTGGTTGGACTGAGCGGTCTGTTTCTGTGCTGTATGACGCTTTGACTCCATAGTTTGCCTAAGGACTTTTCAACAAAATTTCCAAATATATATTTTAAACGTTTGTAAATAGCGAAGTAACACTGGCAATTTTCCATTCTCACAGGATTGGAAATCCTGAATCAAGAGAAAATTGAAATATCCCGATCAGTGCATCAATAATTTCTTCCCATTGTATTGTTAATGTATGGGAATATGGGCATTGCCATGAGGACCACAGTTTACTACCCATCCTTAACAGTCGGTAAGAAGATACTGGTGAACTCATTATTGAGCTACTGCAGTCTACGTGGTGAAAGTTCTTGTCCTGTTATGAGCTATTGGATATGGAATTTCAGGTTCTCAACTCATGGCCATGAAGGATTGGCAATATATTTCTAAGTCAGGGTTTTGTAACTTGCAAGGGAACTTGTATCTGTTACTTTCTGCCTCATTCCCTTTTTAACTGAAGGTGTTATATTAGCATTTGTCCAATCCATTGGAATCTTTCCTGCATCCGGGGAGTTTTGGAATATTATAACTGTTGAATCACTTTATCTGCTGCTACTTTCTTTAAGACCCTAAAATCTAGGCCATCAGGCCCTGGGGGCTTATTTGCCTTTAATCCCATTAGTTTGCTCAGTACTTTTTTCCCATCTGATTATTTGTTCCAGCTTCAGACCTTTTTGTAAACTCTGCATTACCTGTCACTATTGGTTTGATACTAGTGTCCTGGACTGTGAAAACTGAAGCAAAATATTGCCAAAGATGAAAAACAAATTTACAAATGGATACAGATAGGTTAGGTGAATGGGCCATTTCTGTGTTCCACACTATTGACACCCCAGGCTACTCCTCCAAGGGACCCACATTCACTTCAGCTACTCTCTTCACTTTTGTACACTTATAGAAGCTTTTGCTAACTGTTTTTATATCTTGCACTAGTTTTCTGTCATAATTTACCTTTACTCTTTTTTATGACTTTATCAGTAACCCTTTGTTGCTCTTTAAGAGTTTCTCGATCTTCCGATCTGCCTTCGTAATCACTTTTGAAATCATTCATTGTTTTTGCTTCCATTGCACTCATAGGCCTTGTGGTCATGTTAGCAAAAACAGAAACTGCTAGTAAAATTCAGGCAATATCTGTGTGGAGAAAGCGGAGTTAGTGCTTCGAGTCTGGTGACTCTTCATCAGAACCATAGTCATATTAAGCTCCTTGGGAGTTGTCACTCACAGGAGTAGAGACACCATTAAACAAGTACTTGTGTCTGACTTGAAGGTTGAAGGTTTTAGGATGAAAATGGTTGAGAACTAAGATCTAGTGAGATTGAGGAATTTGGAGGAAATAAAAGCTGATAAATCCTATGGGTGTGATGGCTAACATCCCAGGTTTTAATACAGACACTTTACAATATGTACAATTCTTTTAGAGGTTTGGACCAGTCTTGTAACATATGTATAGATCTTGGAAAGTCTTGTAAGGTATGCATACAACTAGTAGTGGTCAGTCTTTTAAGGTATGTATACAACTAATAGTGGTATGTTTAGGTTTTATAGGATATGTATAGATCTAACTGAAGTATGTACAGGTCTTGTAGGTTATGTACAGATCTTGTAGAGTTGTACAGGTTTTGTAGGTGATATTTAGATCCTGTCGGGCTATGTACAGGTCTTGTAGATATACATAGAGTATGTATAGGTCTTGAAGAGTATGTATAGGTCTTGTAGAGCCATGTACAAGTTTTGTAGGGGTATCTCTAGGTATCATGGAGCTTTGTATTGGCCTTATAAGGTGTGTATGCATATTGCAGTGCTTTATAGAAGTATGTGGGAGGGAATGTACAGGTCCTTTAGGGTATATACAGGAATCGTGGGGCTTTGAATAGGTCTTTTAAGGTACGTACGCATATTGTAGGGCTATGTTTCAGTCTGTGGAAGGGAATGTACAGATCTTGTAGAGCTATGTACAGGTTTGGTGGGGTATGTGTAGATTTTTAAAGCTATATGCCAGCCCTGTAAGGCCTTATGTACAAAAGTCGCAGAATATGTACAGATCTTGAAGAGTATGTGCAGATCTTGTGGGTATATGTTGGGATCATGATCAAATGGGTCAATGGGCTGAAAAATGGCAGATGGAATTCAATCTGGACAAATGCATGGTACAACAAACAAAGGTAGGGCACAAACAGTTAATGGTATGGCCTTGGGTACTGTTGTAGAACAGAGGCATTTAGGGGTACAGGTACATAATTCTTTGAAGTTTGCATGACATACAGACAGGGTGGTTAAAAAGGTATTTGGCACGCTCGCCCTCATTGCTCAGTCCTTTGAGTACAGGAGTTGGGAAGTCATGTTAGGTTGTACAGGAAATTGATGAAGCCTCTTCTGGAATACTATGTCCACTTCTGGTCACCCAGTTATAGGAAGGATATTATCAAACTGAAGAGGGTTCAGAAGAGATTTACCAGGATGTTGCCAGGCATGGAAGGTTTCAGTTATAAAGAAAGGCTGGATAGGCTGGGACTTTTCTCACTGGAACATAGGAGGTTGAGAGGTGACCTGATAGAAGTTTATAAAATAATGAGAGGTATAGACAGAGTTAATGGTAGTTGTTTTTTCCCCTTGAATGGGGGATTTCAAGACTAGAGAGCACATTTTTAAGGTGAGAGGAGAGAGATTTAAAAAAGACATGAGGCAAATTTTTTACACAGAGGGTGGTTCGCATGTGGAACAAACTTCCTGAGGAAGTGTTGGATGCGTGTCCAATTACAATATTTAAAAATCATTTGGATAGATACATAGGAAAGGTTTGGAAGGTTATCAGCCAGGAGCAGGCAGATGGGATTAGTTTTGTTTGGGATTATGTTCGGCATGGACTGGTTGGACCAAAGGGTCTGTTTCCATGCTGTATGACTCTATGTCATTTTGGGACATAGAGATCTTTTAGGTCTTGTAGGGGTGTGATAGATCAAATAAAGTACGTGTATATAAGTCTTTCAGTGTTTGCCTAGATTTTCCAAGTATGTCCAAGTGTTGTAGGCTAGGTGCTGATCTTCTAGGGCTATGTACTGGTCTTGTAGCATATTAAATCTTGCAGAGTTACATACAGGTCCTGTAGGGTAGATTTGTATTAGATTTTGTATTAAACTAAATACTTCTTTGGACATTTCTCACTGTTCATCCATAGTTCTGCCCAGCTTACTATTGCCAACAGTTGTCTCATCCCTCCAAATTCCAATTACTAAAATTTAACAGTTCTGGTTCACAAATCACCGTTCTTCCTTCCCTTAAATTATTCAATGGTTACGTTGATTGTATTCAGGAAACACTGGGAGTTTAAGGAGAGAGGCATGGTTTAAGGAAAGATTGGAGATTTAGGGAGTCGGTGCTTAAGGAGAAATCGGGCGTTTAGAGACGGAAGGACGCTTTAAAAAGAGTCTTGGAGTTCAAGGAGGGAAGGATGGTTTCAGGAGAGACTGGGGCGCGGGTTTAAGGAAGGTCAGTCCTTAAGGAAAAACTGGGGGTTGCTGGAGGGGAGGATAGTTTAAGCAGAGACTGGGAGTTTAAGGAGGAATATTCAGCTCATCTGAACAGCAGCACAACCACTGATGATAATACAACAAGACAAAACAGCGAGTTGTGCCGTTGCATACAGGGATATTTCGGGTCTGCAAAAAAGGTAGAGGTTTATCAAAATTACTTGGCTTGTACTATACCTATCAGTCAGTGAAGCGAGAACACCTCCAACCCCACCGCACTCCCGGGAAGGAGGCAAGCTACGCATGCGCGCACGCTGCCGTTTCCTTAGCAACCGGCCCGGTGCTAGGCCCAGACCTCACTCCTCGCCTCCACCGGGATATGTACGAATGGATCCGCAGCAACATCACCTCTCTCCTGTCCACTACTCCGGCAGCTTCGCCTCTCAGTGTTTCTAACCGGAGCAGTGCTGTCCCCGTGAAGCGCAGCTACCAGAGGTGGGTGTCAGGAGTCGGCTGGGCCCTGGAGCTGTACGTACTTTTTCCAAACTGGGCCCTCCACCCTTCCAGCGCCTCTCATTTCTTCAGTAATGGAGATTTCGGTAATGCCCCTGGTATTCATACTTCACCCAGATCTTCCCCATAACACAATGTGGAGCTGGAGGAATACAGCAGGCCAGGCGGAAGCAGAGCAGGAGGAAAGTTGACGTTTACGGTTGGGAAGGGTCCCAACCCTAAGCGTCAGCCTTCCTGCTCCTCTGCTGCTGCCTGGCCTGCTGTATTCCTCCAGCTCCACATTGTGTTATCTCTGACTCCAGTTCTTACCACCTCTTCCCCGTAACCCCTGCCTCAGCTCCTGTGTTGTGCTGGAACCCTGGCTCAATTTTGTTCCCTCCTTCCATTTTTTTCTCCATTGCACTACTTTTTTGCGTAACCTCCCATCTTCGTTAACTTCTGCCTCACTGCCCTAACTTACACCATGTTCCCCCCTCCCACCCTATGATCGCTGACATACAGATTCTTTGTCAGATAGGAGTTCGTTTTATAATACTGAGGGGAAGGTAAAGGACTGGCACAAGATGCGTTGAACTTTCAGAGGAACACCGTGGCCACGATGACTTGAATCGCCTTCTGTGCTGTAACTATTCTACGATTGTTTTCATATCCTTCAATACACTTGCCCCATATTTCGTCTCGTAAATACCTCGCTGACGTTTGCACTCTCTCAGTTCTGGCCTCGCGTGCATACCCAATATTAATTGCTGCAAGTTGTGCCTAGATACGGAGCATAGGGATGCCTTTCCTTACGCTTAAAGCTTTCCTTTCTTTAAAATGCTTTGAAATCTATTTTATTTTGGTTGTTGACTTGCTTGCCGAACTAGCAAGTTTGTTTGCAGACGTTTCAACACCATACTAGGTAACATCATCAGTGAGCCTCCAGTGAAGTGTGGGTGTTCTGTCCTGTTTGCTATTTATGTGTCTCGGTTTGCTGGGGTGGGTGGCATCACTTCCGGTTTTGTTTCTTAGTGGTTGGTAAATGGGGTCCAGTTCTACAGTTTAAGGTTTGAGTGCTGGGCCTCCAGGAATTCTGGTGCGTGTCTTTTGTTGGCTTGTCCTAGGATGGCTATGTTGTCCCAGTCGAATTGGTGCCCCTCTTTGTCCATGTATATTGAAATGAGTGATAGTTGATCATGTCTCTTGGTGGCTAGTTTCCTTCCATTGGTTCTGTTGGTTGTGGTTGTCGGATCCTTTATTCTCGTCAGTAACAACTAACAGAACCAACGTTATTTATAAGATACCACACAAAGACTGCCAAAAACTAGTTTGTTTTTGTTCAGACGTTTCGTCACCATGCTAGGTGACATCATCAGTGGAGCCTCCGATGAAGTCTTCATCAGAGGCTCACTGTTGATGTCACCTAGCATGGTGACGAAACGTCTGAACAAAAACAAACAGTTCGGCGAGCAAGTCAACAACCTCGCCCACGACCCGAGCTACAGATCTTTGCCAGTACTTTAAACTGCCAAAAACATTGGGCAAACCGGAATGAAACTAGCCATCAAGATTCACAAATACCAACTAGTTACCAAGAGACATGACCAGTTGTCGCTCATTTCAATACACGTGGACAAAAAGGCATACCAATTAAACTGGGACAATGCAGCCATCCTCGGACAAGCCAAGCAAAGCCAGGCACAAGAGTTCCTTGAGGCCTGGCACTCAAACCGGAACGCCATTTAACAAACATGTAGAGCTGGACCCCATATACTAATCACTAAGAAACAAATCTGCAAATGATGCCACCCACCCCAGCAACCTGAGACACATAAATTGCAAGCAGGACAGAACACCGACGCTTCGCTGGAGGTGCACTGATGATTTTACCTAGTGTGGTGATGAAACACCTACAAACAAACTTACCAGTTTGCTGAACAAGTCAACGGCTGCATCAACAACCCAAGCTACAAAAAAACGTCTTCTCAAAAAACTTGAACTTATTTTATTGCCCATGCTTTTGGTCACCTGTCCTAATATCTGCTTAGGTAGTTTGGTTGTAGTCATGACAGTACAAAAGGAAGGCATTTTAATAATGCATGGTTGCTTTCTACAGTAATCCAATCAGTCAGATTGCTCTGCTTATTTCCTGCAGTTCTGCACCTTTATTTCCCCTCAAGTAGCTGTCTAGTTTTGTTTTGAAATCTTTCATTGACAATCATTTGGAAGAGAGATCGAGACATTACCTCTTGCTGCCTGAAAAAAATGTCCTTCCTCACATTCCTCCTGTGCTTCTGATCAAAATATGAAATCTCTGCACCCTGGTCTTTGCCTTACCAGCTTTTCTTAGTCTACTTTCTCTACATTCTGTAAATCTCCTCCGTGTCCTCTCAAACATCCTCAAATCCTTCCCAAAGTATGGTGAGTAGAACTGGATGAAATATTATATAACTAGAACTTTATAAAAGTTCTGTATAACATCTCCGCTTTTGTACTCAGTGCCGCTACTTATGAAGCCCAAGGTGCTTCATAAGGCACTACATGCTTTGCTGATTTGGGTGTGAATATAGGAGCTATGGTGATTAGTGGACAGCGAAGGAGGTTATCTCAGACTACTACAGGACCTTGATCAGGTGGGGCAATGAGCCAAGGAGTGGCACAAGAAGTTTAATTTAGGTAAGTGTGAGTTGCTGCATTTTGGTGAGGCAAATCAGGGCAGGACTTATACACTTCATGGTGAGGTCTTGGGGAGTGTTGCCAAACAAAGAGACCTTGGGATGCAGGTTCATAGTTCCTTAAAAGTGAGGTCTCAGTTAGACGGGGTAGTGAAGAAGGCGTTTGGTACACCTGCCTTTATTGGTCAGTGCATTGGATATAGGAGCTGGGATGTCATGTTGCAGGTGTACAGGACATTGGTTGGGCCTTTTTTGGAACACTGCATTAAAGTCTGGTCCCTCTCTTATAGGAAAGATGTTGTGAAACTTGAAACGGTTCAGAAAGGATTGACAAGGATGTTGCCCGAGTTGGAGGATTTGAGCAAAAGGGCGAGGCTGCATAGGCTGGGACAAAAACAGAAGTTTCGGGTTAAAGAAACATTAACTCTGTTTTCTTCACACACTGCTAGATCTGCTGAGCTTTTCCAGCAACTTCTGTTTTTTTTTCCTGATTTACACCATCCGCAGTTCTTTCAGTTTTTATTCTGCATAAGCTGGGGCTATTTTCTCTGGAGCATCGGAGGCTGAGGGGTGACCTTATAGAGGTTTATAAAATCATGAGAGGCATGAATGGGGTGAACAGCCAATGTCTTTTTCCCAGGTCAGAAATCACACAACACCAATTTATAGTCCAACAGGTTTGTTTGAAAACACAAGCTTTCAGAGCCTCAGTCCTTCTTCAGGTGTTAGTGAGAGAGCAAGTATCAGACACACAATTTAAAAGGAAAAGATCAAAGGTTCACACCATTGATGAGGATATACTAAACAAGCCTAAGATGCTGTCAAATCTTTAATCAGTTAGAATGTTTTAATTGATTAACAAGTACATTGAAATCCCTAATTTCCTTTCAAGTCATGGCCCTGAGAGAACTAAAGGTTTTATCAGTGTAAAGAAGAGGTGATATTTTAGGTCAGACAATGTGTGTTAGTGTGAGACCTCGTTTAGAATCTGTTTGTGTTTTAGATTGAAGTCAGACTGGTTTTATTTCTAAAGTAGGTATTTATAAAATGCCATATTGAGTGACTGTCTATAAATTGTATGCTTTTTGAACAAAATAAAAAGTATGTGCCAATACAAATTCACCCCATAGATTCACGTGTGTCTGTGTGTGGGACATCGCGCAACAATCACCAGACAGGAATGTTCCCTCCCAGTGGGGGAGCACTTCAGCGATCAAGGACATTTGGCCTCAGATCTTTCGCTAAATGTGCTCCAAGCCGGACTTCAGGACACACAACATGCAGAGTCACCAAGCACAAGCTGAAAGCCAGGTTCAGGACCCATGAGGACGGCCTTACCTGGGATCTTCGGTTCATGTCGCACTACAGGCGACCCCACCATACTATACACTCTCACACACTCTTGCCCAAACAAACGCTCTCTCTTATACACACACACACACACACACGCACATGCAAACCTATGGGGTGAATTTGTATTGGCAGATACATTGTATTTTGTTCAAAAAGCACGTAATTTATTGACAGTCAGTCAATATGGCATTTTATAAATTCCTACTTTAGAAATAAAACCAGTCTGACTCCAAACAAAAAAACACAAACAGATTCTAAACAAGGTCTCATGCCTAACATGCATTGTCTGACCTCAAATGTCACCTCTGATTTACACTGATGAAACCTTTAATTCTCTCAGGGCTGTGACTTGAAAGGAATTTGGGGATTTCAATATACATATTAATCAATTAAACCTTCTAACTGGTTAAAAATTTAACAGCATCTTAGGTTTGTTTAGTACATCCTCATCAATGGTGTGAACCTTTGATATTTTCCCTATAAATTCTGTGTCTGATACTAGCTCTCTCACTAACACGTGAAGAAGGACTGAGGCTCTGAAAGTTTGTGTTTTCAAATAAACCTGTTGGACTATAAATTGGTGTTGTGTGATTTCTGACCTTGGCTACTGCAGTCCAACACTGGTACTGGCACTTTCACTTCATCTTTTTCCCAGGGTAGCAAAGTTCAAAGCTAGAGGTTTGAAGTGAGAGGGAAAAGATTTAAAAGGGACCTAAAGGGCAACTTTTTCATGCAAAAGGTGGTGCGTGTATGGAATGAACTGCTCGAGGAGGTGATAGAGGCTGGTAAAATTACAACATTTAAAAGGCATCTGGATGAGTACACGAATAGGAAGCGTTGAGAGGGATATGGACCAAATGCTGGCAAAGCATCTAGATTAACTTAGGATATCTGGTTGGCATCGATGAGTTGAACTGAAGGGTCTCTTTTCGTGCTGTACAACTACGAATCTATGACTCTATAACTATTCCCTCAATATGTCCTACGACCTTCAAAGCATGAATGTCCAGGGTCCCTCTGTGCCTGCACATTTAAGTTGGTACTGCCTATCCCTATCCTTTCTCCCAAAATGCATTATTTCACTCTTCTCTTTTCTCAATTCAGTCTGTCACTTGTCTGCCCATTCTGCTGGCCTTTCTATGTCCAGTTGCTGTTGAATAACATCCTCTTTATTGGTACCATCAGTAAAGTTTGAAAGTTTACCTCAAGTTAACTATATCAGTTATTTATACGTATCAAAAATGGCACTGATCCTTGGGGAGCACTTCTGCTTACCATCCTGTTGTCTGAAAAGCAACTGTTTTCTGACTATTTTCTATTATTAATTTTTATCCAAAATGATACCAATAAGTCTCCATGAGCCTTAATTTTATCAACTAGCATTTTATGTGGTACTTTATCAAGGGCTTCCTTAAAATCCATGTGTATAACATCCCCTCCATCAATCTTCTCTGCTACTTCATCAAAGCCATTAGGATGAATCAAACAATTCATCAATTAACTCAAATGTCTCCCAATTGCATGATGATTTTTTTAAGACCATAAGACCATAAGACATAGGAGTGGAAGTAAGGCCATTCGGCCCATCGAGTCCACTCCGCCATTTAATCATGGCTGATGGGCATTTCAACTCCACTTACCCGCACTCCCCCCATAGCCCTTGATTCCTTCCTTTACTTCCCTGATTATTGTTTCTAAAACCTTACCTACCACTGAGGTTAAATCAAACTCACCCAAGAATGTCTTTGGGAAGAATGAAAGATTATGGCAAGCCCTTCCACTGTCTCAGCCGTAACTACTTTTAGCAAACTGCGATGCAAGCCAACCAGTCCACTCTAAACACAGCAAGATTTTTGGTACGTCCTGCTTATGAATTTACACTATGAATCTCCCTCCTACCATCTCTACTTCTGTTAATATTTTGTTAACGTCCACTTGGTTGGTAAATATCAATACAAAATAGTCAGTAAGTATTCCAACCTTACCCTGTGCCTCTTAGTGTATACTACCCACTTTGGCCCCATAGGCCCCTCCTTGCTGTTTACACAATAACTGTAGAAAATCTGTGGATTCCCTTTGATGATATCTGTTGTCCTAGTCTTATATTTTCTCTCTACCAGTCTTATTTTCATCTTCACTTCCTCTCAACTTATTGTAATGGCCTTGCACTTGAAGAAATCAGCTGACATACAATATACTTTTCTTTGTTACATCATATTCTCAATCTCCCTCATCATCCAATATTTTTTGATTTTTTTTATTCCCTAGGCTTTCATCTTGTTGGAAAGCATGTAGCCAGTTCCTCAAAGGTCTTTTCTTAATGATTACCCTTTATTCTTCCACAGTTTTAAATGCCAACTTTATTTCCATTTTGCCTTGGCTGTATCCCCTTTGAAGTTATCCCTGTTCTAATTTAGAAGATCTTTAGAGGTTCGTTGTTTTTCTCCATTACCATGGTTGAACTTTACGATAGGATGATCAGACTTAGCCCAGTGTTCTTCGGCAGATAATTGATCCACTTGACCCAGCTCAGACCAGCATCAGACCTAGTAATGCCTCAATCCAAATTAGACTGAGAACATACAGATCAAGGACAATACTTTTCTAAAATTCTGCCTCCTCTTTTTCAATTACTCCAAATTAATCTAATCCATATTTTGGTAAAGCCCCCACAAATCTCGACTGTAGAGTTCTTGCACATCTCTGTAATTTTCTGGCAGATCTTCTCAGTATTCTCTCTGGCACTGTTTAGAGGCCTATGGGATATGAATACGCGGCAGGAACACATCCTTTTTGCTCATCAACTCTAACCAAATGAATTTTGTTTATGTTCCCTCGAGAGTGTTCTCTCTTTTCAACATTACGATGTCTTCTCTCACCAGTACCGGCACCACACCTCTTTTTGGTCATTCCCAAACTTCTGTGAACACTTTGTTTCTCAGAGTATGAAGCACCACGTCTTCACTATTTTAAATTATGTTTCCATTATTGCCACATGGCTATTGTGCTTGTTGTTCATCAACTTATCGTACTTTGTGCATTGCCATATATACATAGTAAATCTTTCTTTGTATTCCTCATCCTTCCTAGCCCACACCTATCAAATATGTTGCTACTTTTGATGCCTTTATGAACTTAACCTCTTCCACTTCTTTCTACTATCACCCACCTTCTTGGCAATTTAGTTTAATCCCTTCCCAGCCACATAACTGAATGACCTTGTGAGAACACTGGATGCAATCTGACATTTTTGAATAGATGTCCTCTGCCACAAAGCATGTCCCAGTGCTCCAAGAGTCTGAACCCCTTCCTCCTTCCGCAAGCTTTCCATTTACATTCGCTATCAATTTGTACTGCTGCTGGGGAATGGTACTGTTCAGAAATCGTGACTCTTAAGACCGTAAGACTTAGGAGCAGAAATAGACCAATAGGCCCATCAAGTTTGCTCAGCCATTCAGTTAGATCTGAAAACCCTCAATTTCACTTTCCTGCCTTTTATCCATAACCCTTGATTCCCTTTCTGATTAAAAATCTGTCTATCTTGGCCTTGAAAATGATTAATGACCCAGCCTCAAGAGCTTTCTGAGGTAGTAAATTCCACAGACTTATTACCCTCTGAGAGAAAAAAATTCCTCCTCATCTCTATTAAATGTGTCACCCCATATTCTGAGATTATGCCATCTAGTCCTAGACCCGTCCACAAGTGGAAGCAATGTCTCCATGTCTACCCAGTCAAATCTCCTGAGAATCTTTTACATTTTTCAATAAATGTCTCCTCTCCTTCTTCTAAATTCCAATGACCACATGCCCAACTTACTCGCCCTCTCCTCAAAATACAGTCCCCTCCATACCTGATACCAGCCTATTGAACTTTCTCTGGACTGTCTCCAACGCCTCCAATATCTTGCCTTAGATAAGGGGCCCAAAACTGTTCACAGTAGTCCAGTTGTGGTCTGACTAGTTCCTTATAGTTTAAGCAAAACCTTCCTACTTTTGTACTCTATTCCCTTTGAAATATTTGCAATATTTCACTTTCCTTTTCTATTACCCACTGAACTTGGATGCCACCTTTTGGAATTGATGCACAAGGACCGTGTTCTTCAGCTTTCTGCAATCTTTCTCCATTAAATAATATTTAGCTCCTCTTCCTGCCAAAGTGCAGAATCTCACATTTTCCAATATATTCCATCTGCCAAGTTTTGTTTTTCTCACTCATTGAATCTGTATGTAACCCTTTGCTGACTCTGTGTCATCCCCATCACTTGCTTTCCCACCGATTTTTTTTGTCATCGAAAACTTGGTTATAATACATTCACTTTCCCCATCCCAGTCATTAATAAATGTATTGTAAGTAATTATGGCCAAGCTCTATCCCTGTGGCACTTCACTGGTTACAAGTTGCCATCCTGAAAATACTTCCTTTGAGCCATGTTTTCTCAGCTCCCTCCCTAGTCTGGTCGCAGGATTTCAGTACTGCCTCGTACTACATTGTTGGTTCCAAGATGCGCCAGAATTCCTGGCTCACTCCCTTCTCCCTGCAGAATATATCAAACCTTAATTGCTAATATCATTATGAAGCATCTTGTGATTGTTAATGTGGTTTTGCAATCTTGTTATTGTTACATCATTGTGTTACAGTGCACTGATTCGCAATTGTCAGTTGTGCTGTGGACATGAGCATCAGTAAGGTGATTGGCTTTCTGAGAACTTCGTAATTGCAGACTGCTGATATGATGCCAGGAGCCCTATGTTCAGAGCAAAGAACAATGTAGTACAGGAACAGGTCCCTCAGCCCTCCAAGCCTATGCTGACGCATTTTGCCCTTCCATACTAAAACTGTTTTCACTACAGGATCCATATCCCTCTATTCCCTTCCTATTCATGTGTTTGTCCAGGTGCTTCTTGAATGCTGCTATTGTGTCTGCTTTCACCACCAGCTCTGGCAGTGTGTTCCAGCCACTCACCACCCTTTGTGTGAAAAACGTGCCTCACACATCTCTTTTAAACTCAACCCATGCCCTTTGAACTTGTGTCCCCTAGTAGTCGACTCCTGCAACCTGGGAAAAAGCTTCATACTTTTCATTCTATCCATGCTGTTCACAATCTTGTAAACTTCTACCAGGTTGCCCCTCAATCTCTTGCGTTTTGGTGAAAACAAGCCCAGTTTATCTGACCTTTCTTCATAGTTAAAATCCCCATACCAGGCAACATCCTGGTAAGCCTTTTCTGTACCCTCTCCAAAGCATCCACATCCTTCTGGTAGCGTGGTGACCAGAAATGTACACAGTATTCCAAGTGTGGTCTAATTGAAGTTCTATAAAGCTGCAGCATAACTTACCTATCCTTATACTCAGTGCCCTTCCAATGAAGGCAAGCATGCCATAGGCCTTTTTTACTACCTTATCTACCTGTACTGCCACCTTCAGTGACCTGTGGACCTGCACACCCAGCTCCCTTTGCGTATCAATACTCCGAAAGGTTCTGCCACTCACTGTATAATTTCCATCTGTACTTGACCTTCCAAAATGCATCACTACACGTTTGTCCGTTTTAAACACTATCTGCCATTTTTCTGCCCATGCCTCCTACTGATCTATATCCTCTGACAATCCTCCTAACTATCCGCAACTGCACCAACCTTTGTATGGTCCTCAAACTTACTAATTAGACCAGCTCTATTTTCCTCTAAATTATTTATGATCCTTGTGGAACCCCACTAGCCACAACCTTCCATTCTGAAAAGCATGCTTCCATTGTTACCCTCTGTCTCCATCTTGCCAGCCCACCCCTGATACCATGTGACTTCACCTTTTGTAACAGTCTGCCATGAGGGACCTTGTCTAAGACTTGAATGAATGGCTTCTGAAAGGGAAGCTTATCTGATATTCTGCAAATATATTTGGGGAAGGATTTCTTTGCATGCAAACAGTGACACAAATCATTTCATTGACAAGTAATGGCAAGATTGTTTAACAATTGGCTTGCCCCTTTTAACAGGATATGAGATGGATTTTAGCACCAAGGCAGTGAAGAAAAATTAAATGTTTGCCAAATAAGTTTTATTGGAGAATATTCTTTAAAAAGCAGATTTCTTAGTGGATAATCATGCTGTTACTCACAAGAAACCCTTTAAAACAGCATATTTTTGCACACTGAAAAGAAATCTCTCAATACTGTTTCCTAAATTCATGTCATTTTGGTCTTCTTCTGTCCCAGTGTCCAGACTTCTAATGATGAAATTGAATGGATATCAGTAAAAAGGCAAAAGCTGGGTAAGTTTGTATTTATAGGATAACATCTTTCAGTTGAACAGAAGGAAGTATATGACTGTACTGCAATCTGTGCTTACATTATTCTGTCCACTTCCCTTAGCCAGTGGTAAATGGAAAACATTGATCTTTTATCATCAAGACTTGATTTAGGCTCCCAAGGTTCTGCCACTGTTGAGCAGAGGGTGGGAGAGTTTAATGAGGGAAGTCATGGAAAATGGTGGTGACAAAACAAACCTATCCAGACTCTTTTAGTCATTGTTACAGCAACAATGCCCTGGGAATCCTCCCTGTTGCTTGTGATTTTTTTTTTCTTGGCAATTCATGTGGTAGAAGTAAACTATCTGAAGTTGTGTCGGACAACAATGTGGTTTTCTGTTGTGCTCCAGTAGATCAAAAAAATACATCTTGTCAAGTGAAATAAATTAACACTGAGCGCGGTATAGAAAACCTGAGAATGTAAAAGTAAAATTAAGTAAAAGATGTGGAGGTGCTGGTGTTGGACTGGAGTGGACAAAGTCAAAAATCACAGGACGCTGTATTAGTTCTATGACTGTTTGATCTTTTGCTTATAAATTCCGTGTCCAATGCTACGTCTCTCTGAACCTGAAGAAGGAGCAAGATTCCGAAAGCTTGTGTCTTCAGATAAACCTGTTGGACTATAACCTGGTGTCATGTAATTTTTGACCTTAAGCAGAAGAGCATGAAAACATAAGCTTGAAAGCATAGAGAAAGGACAGATATTTTAGGGAGAAGTTGCAGAAAGCAGAACAGTGCAGCTGCCTGACAGTCATAGAATCCCATTGAATCCCCTACAGTGTGGAAACAGGCCCTTCGGCCCAACAAGTCCACACCGAACCTCAGAGCATCCCACCCAGACCCACCCCCCTCAACAACCCACCTAACCTACACCTCCCTGAACATTATGGGCAATTTAGCATGGCCAATCCACCTAACCTGCACATCTTTGGACTGTGGGAGGAAACCGGAGCACCCAGAGGAAACCCACGCAGACACGGGGGGAATGTGCAAACTCCACATAGACAGATGCCCGAGGCTGGAATCGAACCCGGGTCCCTGGTGCTGTGAGGCAGCAGTGCTAACCACTGAGCCACCGTGCCGCCCCCCTCGTCATGTTGAAGACGAAAAAGGTGGCTCTAAAATACAAGATTGGAAGAGTTTTTTCAGGTTTATAGGGTGCAAGAAAGGATGAGAATCTGGAAATTCATTTGTTAGAGAACGTGAAGCTTGATTATCAATATTGGGATGTGTCTGAAGAGAACATTTTGACCTATATAATGTACAGTTACTGAACTTGTGGGAGCAGGTCTGCCATGTTTAACAGACCATATTCATATGTTCAATTAGGCAGTAAAAGACTTTTGAGAGATTTCCAAATGTTTATTGTAAGTTGATTGTTCAGCACAAGCACCAGTTTCCACCTTACTCTTCTGAATCCTTTTCCTGTCCAGAATCCAGCCTCAACCTGGGGGAAGTGCCTAGCTCCTTTTTCTGTAAACCCATCACCAAACAACCCAATGAAACAACTAACTAGTATCAATTAACAAGTATCAGGGTCAGTGCAACAATAATAAAAGGAAGAAGGAAGGGTAGGGAAAGAGGGAGGGGTTAAATCAAAACGCAGTTGGAAGGGGAGATAATGTATCTGAGCCCCTATTGGGCCCACTTCCCTTCAAAAGCTTCAAGGGTGCTGGTGGATATTGTGTGCTCCCTGTACAAGGACATCCAGACACAAATGTAGCTGCGGAAGGTGCAGATTCTTGGGCTTAAACTTCCACCATGGAACTCTGCCTGGATCTGTTGACAGCTACCTTAGCCAGATCTAGGATCCTATGACCTGACACTGATTCTTTTTCGGCAATCAACATATTCAGAGATATTATTACACATCTCTGGAACAGGTGGGACTTGCACCAGGGTCAAAACCTAGCTCCTTTTCTTCTTTGTTTTTTTCCTGTTCTGAGATGTTATTGTACAGCCCTCGACAGGTTTTTCTCTGCCACCGAATCACATGTTCTTAAAAGACCATTTATCAAGCATTACGCACCAGACCCAATGCAACAATAACAACTACAGTGGTCAGAAGTAAATACAAAAGGACTAAATTAAAACCTAGCTCTTTTTCATACCTGTTCAGAGATGATATACCTCTTCCGGAGTAGGTGGGACTTATAAAAAGTCCAGTGAGCACCATCTGCTCTCAATTATTTCTGGAGCTCTTCCAGTTTACCCTGAGGGGCTCTTTTGGTGCAATAGTAGTGCCCATTCCTGCAGACCAGGAGGCACGGGTTCATGTCCCACCTGCTCTAGATATGTGTTATAATATCTCTGAACAGGTTGATGAGGAAAATATCTTCCAGCTTATCATTAAAAGGACCTTCACTTCTAATATTGTCATGTCATTCCATGGTAATTCGGTACCATTATGGTGGGTAGATCTCAATCTCGAGGCAGAGATTGATAAGTTCTTGATCTCGCAAGGAATCAAGGGCTATGGGGGGAATGCGGGTAGGTGGAGTTGAAATGCCCATCAGCCATGATTAAATGGCGGAGTGGACCAAATGGCCTTACTTCCACTCCTATGTCTTATGGTCTTATGGGTAGGAATCTATCACACTACAATAATGAGTTATGGTACAGCTGTCACTATAAATTGCAAACTAGTTTCCTAGCATTTTAATTGGTAGGGAACTGAAAATTAGATTAGGTTAGAGTGTTTAAAATAACATTAATATTATTTGCCCTCACAGCAACTTGGAGCTTCAGAATGCTACATTATAGGTAGAGTGCAGTTGTCCACATGGAGTCATAAAGCATGGAAACAGACCCTTCCGTCCAACCAGTCCATGCCGAAAATAATCCCAAACTAAACTAGTCCCACCTGCCTGCTCCTGGCCCATATCCCTCCAAACCTGTCATATTCATGTACTTATCCAAATGTCTTTTAAATCTTGTAATTGTGCTCACATCCACCACTTCTTTTGGAAGTTCATTCCATGCACAAACTACCCTCTGTGTAAAAAAATTTGCCCTGCATGTCTCTTTTAAATCTCTCTCCTCTCACCTTAAAAATGTGTGCCCTAGTCTTGAAATCCCACATCCTAAGGAAAAGACAACTACCATTCGCCCTATTTTTACCTTCCATAATTTTATAAACTTCTATAAGGTCACCTCTTTACCTCCTACACTCCTGTGAAAAAGTCCCAGCCTATCCGGCCTTTCTTTATAACTCAAACCTTTCATACCTGGCAACATGCTGGTAAATCTCTCCTGAACCCTTTCCAATTTAATAAAATCCTTCCTATGACTGGGCGACCAGAACTGGACACAGTACTCCAGAGGAGGTCTTGTTTTCTTTCTCCAAAAATATGCTTTATTCAGAAAAACATTGCACAACATTTCAACTTGAATATTTGCCAGAAAATTCGACTTGCCCTCACATAACATATTTCACTTAACACAATTTTAATAGACTTACTATTTACGAAACTGATTCTGTGACAGGCACAGAGCCCTGGGAAGAAAATTGCCCAGTTTAACGAAGGTGCTAAACTGATCTGACACTTCACCAGGAGGAGGTTGGCTCCAGGTTGCTATCATACACCTTCCTGTGACTAGAGACGGATTAGCAGGGATCTTGCAGTAGACTTTTAACCCTATCCCTGCAGCCAAAGATTATGGAGGAGACAATCAAAGGGAAAATGAAGTAAATTGAAATTTGCTGGAAGCAGACAAATTATTCTTTTTTCCTAGGTGAATTTGTGAATACAGTTAAGAAGTCTGTATCAGGATTTGTTAGCTATATAAGGTCAGTGTCATCATTTGGTCACAAGGTCATGCAAGTAGACTCCAAAGCCACCACACAGAAGAAGACGGACAAACCAGTGAAACAGGTCAGTGCTATCATTAATCAGATCTCAGCATATGAAAATAATCAGGCAAAGATAATAACTGTGATATTTGATCATTTTCATGGTATAATTTGCTTATTGAAACACCTGTAACTCTTAAGGTGTGTAGATTGTCCCAGAGGTGTGTACCAAAGTTATCATCCTTGTGAGCTTTGCAACTCCAAGTCACCAACTGACTAAAAACAAATTTTAATATGTTTTAGTGACTATTTTAACACATTTAAAAGCCCTAGAAAGATGGCTGCTATAATTTTATGACTCGACTTAGCAGTAACTTTCCCCCAGCTTCTCAGAAGTCAGAGTCAAATAGATAAGCAATGCCTCATGTACCTACTGATAGAACTACAGTTGTGTCATGAACTGCCACTGAAACTGATTGTTTCCAACACAATCTACACAATAACAATAAAATTGCAACCTATTCCCATCCTGTAAGAAGATGAGTTCAAGACTTTCCACCTAACATCTGAGATGGGCTGTACACTGTTGTGTATTTGTAATGCAAGCCTTTGTCATAATGACACCTATTTCATCTTTCTGATGCGCCTTGTGAAACTTAGCTTCCATAGTGCTGAATGGAACTGCCATTCAATCATACAATTTAGAATGCGCAGTAAAATCAGGGGTTGACTCTGATTCTTTCAACTGCTACTGACAGTATCAAACTCTAACTCAGAGTCGTAGAGTTATAAAGTACAGAAACAGACTCTTAGGTTTAACTTGTCCATGCTGACAAGATATTCTAAACTGATCTAGTCCTATTTTCCAGCATTTGGCCCATATCCTTCTAAACCCTTCCTATTGAAATACCCATCCAAATGTCTTTTAATTGTTGCATTTGTAACCGCCTCCACCACTTCCTCTGGCAGCTTGTTCTATACATGCACCACCCTCTGCATGAAAATGTTTTTCCTCAGATCCCTTTTAAATCTTTGCCCTTTCACCTTAAAGCTATGCCCTCTAGTTTTGGATTCCCCTACCATGGGCAAAAGACCTTGGCTATTCATTCTATCCACCCCCCTCCTGATTTTATAAACTTGTATAAGGTCACCCCTCAGCATCTGAAGCTCCAGGAAGAAAAGACCCAGCATATTCAGCATCTCCTTAAACCTCAAACTTTCCAATCCCTGCAACATCCTTGTAAATCTTTTCCGAACCCTTTCAAGTTTAACAACATCTTTCCAATAGTAGGGAGACCAGAACTGAACGCAGTATTCCAAAGTTGCCTAACCAATGTCCTGTACTGCCACAACATGACATCCCAACTCCTAAACTGAATGCACTGACCAATAAAGGCAAGCATCCCAAACGCATTCTTAACCACCCTGTCTATCTGCGACTCTAGGAACTGTGCACCCGCACTCCAAGGCCTCTTTGTTCAGCAACACTTCCCTTGGGCCCTACCATCAAATGTGTATGTCCTGTCCTGCTTTGCCTTACCAAAATGCAACATGTCACATTTATCAAAACCAAACTCCATCTGCCACTCCCTGGTCTATTGGCCTATGTGATCAAGGTCCCATCACCTTCTTCGCTGTTCGCTACACTATCAATTTTGGCATTAACTGCAAACATAGTAACCATATCTCCTATATTTACATTCAAATTATTTATATCAATGATGAAAAGCAGTGGACTCAGCACTGATCCTTGCGGCAGGCCAGTGGTCACTGGCCTCCAGCCTGAAAAGCAACCCTCTGTCTCCTAACTTTGAGCCAGTTTTGTATCCAATTAGCTAACTCCCCCTGGATTCCGTGTGATCTAACCTTGTTAACCAGTCTACCATGCAGAACCTTGCTGCAGTTTATATATGCAACGTTTATTGCTCTGCCTCTTCGTTGTCACTTCTTCAAAAAACTCAATCAAGTTAATGAGATTCATATTCCTATGCCCAAAGCCGTGTGGACTCTCCCTAATTTCCAAATGCATGTAAATTCTGTCAGAATCCCCTCCAACAACTTAGCCACCACTGACATCAGGCTTGCAGGGCTGCTGTTCCCTGGCTTTTCCTTACCATTCTCTTGTCCCTACCACTTTCTTGAACAATGGCACCACATTAGCCAACTGGTGGCACCTCACCTGTGCTTATTGATGATAGAAATATCTCAGCAAGGAGCCCAGCAATCTCTTCCATAGCTTCCCACAAAATTCTGGGATGCATCTAATCAGGTCCCAGGGTTTTATCCATTAGTTTCAAAATAGTTGTGGAAAAGGATAGACCTGATCTAATAGTTAAATACTAAATTGGGGTAAGGCTAATTTTGACGTAATTAGGCAAGAATTTTCAAAAGTTTATTGGGAGGGGCTATTCACAGGGAAAGGAACAGTTGGAAGGTGGGAGGCCTTTAAAAATGAAATGAGAGTTCAGAGATAGTATGTTCATCGTGCAATCACAGTGGTAATTGGCCAGGATGGCTTTGTCCTACTTATAATATACAGGACATAACTGAGCAATTTTTGACATTGTTAGATAGATGCCAGTGTTGTAGCTATACTGGAACAGCTTGGCTATGGGCGCAGTATGTTCTGGAGCACAAGTTCTATCCCCAGAATGTTATCAAAGCACATAGTCTTTGGAGTATACAGTGCCACCAGCCATCTCTTGATATCATATGGAGTGAATCAATTTAATTGAAGGCTGGAATCTGTGATGTTGGGGATCTCGGATGGAGGCCAAGATTGGTGGTCTACGTGGCACTTATGGCTGAAGGTCGTTGTGAATGCTACAGTCTTATCTTTTGCACAGATGTACTGGGCCTCACATTATTGAGGATGGGGATATTTGTGGAATCACCTTCTTGCGTCAGTTACTTCGTTGTCTACCATTATTCAAACCGGATGTAACAGGACTGCAGAGCTTAGATTTGACCCATTTTTTTTGCGATCACTTAGCTTTGGCTAGCACTTACTTCTTGCACTGGGGGAATTTTTTTTGTTGAAAAGAATGAATTTATGGAATTCTTGAATGCAGAGGGCCGTACAGATTAGCTTGTTAAGGACATTCAAGGTTGAGATAGGCAGATTTCTAATCAATAAGGAATCACGGGTTATGGGATAACACAGGAAAGTGGAGGGCATTTCCAGTGTGTTAGTCGCTGCCAGGCGGTACAATTTTGTTTCTTCTCTGAGACTTTGACAACTTTTTGTTGATACAGTTGAATGGCTTGCTGGGTTATTGCAGAGGGCAGCTAGGAGTCAGTCACATTGCTGTGGGTCTGGGGTCACATGTAGGCCATACCAGACAACACAGCAGATTTCCTTCTGTAAAGAACATTAGTAAATCTGTTGGGACAATCTAGATACTTTAACAATCATTAGACTATTACTTCCAGATTTTTAAAAATTTAAATCAAATTGCACCATCTGCCATGGTGGGATTTCAACCCAGCTCCCCAGAACATTAGAGATAACAAGCATGGGGCTGGATGAACACAGCAGGTCAAGCAGCATCATAGGAGCAGGAATGATGCTGCTTGACCTGCT